>JAGPOW010003354.1:650091-691591 GCA_030014935.1 Caiman crocodilus | reverse complement strand
AGAGGGTCCAGAGGAGGGCCACTAGATTGATATGCGGGCAGCAGGATAGGCCTTATGAGGAGCGTCTGAGGGATCTGAACCTGTTCAGCCTCAGTAAATAGAGGCTGAGGGGGGACCTGGCAGCTGCCTATAAACTGCTTAGGGGTGATCAGCAGGAAATAGAGCAGGCTTTTTCTTCCCAGACACCACCAGTGGTAACTAGGACCAACAGTCACAAGTTACTGGAGAGCAGGTTCAGGGTGGACATTAGGAGGCACTACTTCACAGTTAGGGTGGCTAGGATGTGGAACCAGCTTCTTAGGGAAGTTGTTCTTGCTCCTACCTTGGGCATCTTTATGAATAGATTGCATAGGTACTTGGCTGGGGTCCTGTGACCCTGGCACTCGTTCCTGCCATTGGCGGGGGTCAGACTTGATGGCCTGCTCTAGGCCCCTTCTGACCCTAGATACTATGATACTATGTTTGTTTTGATTGTGGCATGTTGTGTTCCAATTCCAAAGAGAGGCTTTGCTCTGAAGAGACATTGTGCATGGGTTAGATCTATTTATTATATCATTGGACTTTATTTAAGTGATTTAGAGTGGAAAGTGATCCAACTCTCAGGGCAGCAGTGAATCACTGTAAATTATCTTCAGACACTTTAAACTATGTTCAACTTGAATGCCAGGCCTAATTCCTTACAGTATTTAAACCTGCAAAATATAGGTACTTTTGGGCTGGAACATGCCCATAAAAGTGTTTCTCTAGGTGCACTTAACATTTTGGAAAACTTGCAATCCTAATCCATACTATATAGAACACATTTCAAGTACACTGTAAATTGTATCTGTTACAGGCTTAAAAAATTACATGCTGCTCTCTAAGTAGTGTAGGTAACTCTAGATAACTGAAGGTTACATCTATTTGGAATCATGTTTACATTCTTAAACTTAATGCAATAACTCTCTTTTTACAGAGGCAATATATACTTTTTAGGCTATTATAGAACTGTGTAAAACAAACCACCTCTTGTTGAGGTTTTCTAAGTGAGAAAGACAAGTTGTAATTTAATATTACAAGAGAAAGGGTAAAAAGAGAGTGCAGATTTATTTATAAGATTTCAAAGTGTTGATAGAATCACAGGATTGTTAAGATTTAAAATCCTCTTGTGCATTCCTTAAGTAAATAAAACAAAATGTCTATAGTTTTTCACCTCTACATGGCATTGTGTTTGTACCTCTTCATGGATAAGTACAGGTGTTCAAAAAGCCCTGGGTGGAAGCACTCCAACTTATTGTGCTTTACTCTTAATGCAATAAATTAGAGGATGAGCCAACCAAACAGAAATTCACTGCTCAGTGGCGGCGCTCCCAGCCTGCCCACACTGGCCATTGGGACACTCCTCAGGAGGCTGCCCAGCCGCCCCATCAGCTGGTTACTGTCAGCAGTGGCTGGATGGGGAAGAGTGCGTTGTGGGAAATGGAGCCCCCTTACAACTTGCTGGATGGGGTCTAGCAGGGGTTGCAGCCTGGGTCTGCATGGGGGGAATCCCCCCACCCCTTTGACAGCCAGTCACAGATCCTAGAGCCCTTCCCCTGCAGCAGCCCCATCCAGGCAGCAACAACACAGACCCCAGAGCACAATCACCTGCAGCCTCTTCCCAGCCAAAGAGTGGTGTGCCACAGCCTGGCTGGGGTGGCTGTAGGGAGACAGACCCTGGACTCTTTCCTGAAGCTCCTACCCCTGGCTCAGCTGTAGTACACTGTGGGCTGGTATGGCTGCAGGAATAGAAGCTCCCTTCCCCCACTGCAAGACTATATGTGGAGCTGGAATCAGAGGCTGCATTGACTTGGGTCATTTGACAGCTGTCGGGGGGGCAGGGCCAGCCTAAGCTTGGTCAGCACAAATGAAATCTGCCAGAGGCTAGAGTGTAGGCCTGTGTGAAGCAGCAAGTATTTGATTTGGCTTTGGATTTGGCCGATTTGGAGGGACAGTGATTCAATTCAGTGATTCGAATCACTGTCCGGATTTGATTCAGCCGATTTGGATATTCAGCTGCCAAATTGGGCCGAATTGTCTCTGAATTGAACAGGTGGTGGTGCAGGCATGGCAGTGGCGAGTGAGGCCCCACCATCCCTATCCACTTCCTCTGCTCTTTCACATGGCTGCCGTGCCTGGCCCCAGCATCCCAGCACTTAAAAAAAAAAGCCTTACACTCAGCAACTGCAGCAGCGGTGATTGGTGCCTCCAGGGGCTCATCACAGATCTCTCCGCCCCCCAGTGCAGCATGGGATAGCAGAGATTGACTCCACCCCCTGCCTGGCACCCACGTGGCAGTTGTTGCATCGTGTGGGTGCAGCACAGCTCGGCAGGGTGCCGTGCGTTTCTGTGCACTGTCTGGGAGCTGGGGCCACTCAGACTGAGTACTGCTGGAGCCACCCCAGCTCCAGGACAGTGCGTGGTGCTCTGCCAAGCTGTGCTGCATCTGCATGACGTGACAGCTGCCGCGTGAATGCGGGGCGGTGTGGGGGAGAGGCAATCCCCACTGCCCCCTGGTGCTACACACTGTGTTGCAGAGGCCCCGATCACTGGTGCTGCAGCCAGTGAGTGCAGGGCTTTTTCTTTTCTTTTTTTTAAAGTACCAGGACACTGGGGTTGGGTGGGACAGCCGGGGGGGGGAGGGGCTGTGGAAGTGTGCAGGGGGTGGAACTAGGTGGCAGGGTACTCAGGGGTCCTGGGGGAGCCAGCAGGTGATGGAAATGGGTGGGGGTCCCCCGATGGTCACTCCCTCACCCCCTACTTACTGGCACAGAGCCTGGGTCCAGCTCCCTGCAGCAGGAAGTGGGGACCACCCAAATCTCCAAATTGATTTAGAGGGTTTTGATTCAATCCAGACCTTTTAATGAGTCTCCTGGTTTGATCTGGAGATTTATCCCCCAAATTAGGCTGAATCTCCACCAGATCAAATTGGCTACCAAAGCTTCACACAGCCCTACTAGAGTGCAGCCCTGCACAATGCTGCCTGGGATAACAAAATGCTCTAAAGGAAAGCACTTTAGATTAGTATACATCCATCCAGGGTTAACTTGCAGCAGGATTTCCCATTTTTAAACTTGTTTATGTACCATGTTCATCTGTTCTAATACAGCTGTAAAGTGTTCTCTGTGCACTTAAAGTGCATTAAGTGTAACATCTTTACCTAGCCTATATTTCCAGGGTTTTCATGATGGCTATTATAATAAACATTCCCAACACCTTGTACCCACTCTTTAGTTATACCTATTGTTTTTTACAGATACTATTACTGATACCTTGATCCCATAATTTAAGAAGTATGTTCCTTGGCTCTTGGATATTCATTTAGCCTATTTTATTTTATTTTATCTTTAGGACTTTAGTTCCAGGCTGACAAAACTATGGCCTTGTTAAATGTCACCTGTGCTCTACAGGGAACAAGTGAAACATTTCCATGTCTTACATGCCCTCTTCATTTTTTCAGGAAAAAAAGCACCTGAAATCCTAAAAGATGAGTCAGAAGGAAGGTAGATAGAAAGAAGCTGGGAAGGGAGAAGGGGTATTTTAATTTTCTTGTTATCACTCTTATTGGTTTAGATTCTGTCTGTGTATACAGAGAGAGTTTCATTCCAGTCATGGCCATAGTCTGTTAGGGTTTCTTTACAGTGTGGGATGGGGGGGAAGGGCTTAATTAGAGCAGCTCTCAAGAACTGCTCTAATTAAAGTGCCTGAAGCATCTTGTATATGCAGAATTCAACAAGCTTAATTAAAATGCCCCCATTTCGATATTATAGCATGAGGGTGCTGAATACAAGAGACGCTGGGGCTACTGGAGTCTGCTCCAATGCATGCTAATTAGCATGTGTCAGAGAAAGTGTCAGGCACATGTATAGATGCCCTTAGGTACTGGGCACACGTTAGTGACCATCTTACCTCCAAAATACATATAAACAAAAAGATGAGTCCTAGGAAGAGCCAACAGGTAAGAAGTGATGGGAGGGAGGACATGGCAGCAGAATAATAGGGTATTTTTGTCCTAGACTAGTTGGGTATGTCGCCTGTCAACAGTAGTAATCACAGCTCACCACCTGTAAGTATATACAAGTACATGATTCCTCACTTTCAAGGTGGATAATCAGTTAGCAGCTTTTCAGCCATCCCATGAAAACTATCCATCCTTAAGTCCATAACAGCCTCCGTCCTCCAATTTAAATTTGAAAACTTTTGCCATTTCCCTCTCATCAGTTGCTATGTTTCAAATACAAAATAAAAAAAAAATCCATACAGGTTTTTGGGGCAGATCTGCTGGCTGATGACTCATCTGGAATGTTCAGATTTGACTTGAACAAGTGAACTGAAAGTTTCTATTTCCATCTGGATTTACAGCTGTGTTTCCATAGGTATAAAACATTATTACTGGATATGTATAAACTCAAATCTTTCTTTTCAAAGGGCAGAAAAATATTGTTACTGGTTTCAATGTTCTGTTATTTCTGGTATCTCAAATGATCTGGACAGAAGCAGTAATTTTGTACTGATTCATTAGAGATATTCACTACTAGAATTGAACCTTAGGATTTAGCAAAATGAAATAATTTACAGGACTATCAAATCCACTACGCTATTGTTCTGTAGCTGTGCATTACTTCTCTAACATAAACCAGCAAGCCTGGGCTGGTACAGTGTTTCATAGATACCCATTTTCCTGTGTGTAACCTAGATTCTAGCTGACTGGAGATTTATATTGCTTGAACAGTTCTTGCTGAAAAATGGCCAGCCACAATATTGTAAGAATCAGGATGTCATCCTTTGTCCTATAAAACTGCCCTCTAATAATCAACAAGTAAAAATTTAAGTGAAACCACTCACTGAAGTTGATGTAAACCAACACGGCATAGGCCAAATCCTCAGGAGTGATGTGGTTGCTTTGCCTGTGTTATGAACCCAAAGCATTCACCTGTCATGATAAATTTGAGGTTGTCTATATTTGTGTTGTGGGCTTTGAAGTATTAGGGTACACTCAGTCACATTTTCAAGCTTTTGTATGCAGCCATGAAGAATATAAAGTTAAAACTAGTTGATATTCTCACTTGTAATTGCTTATCTTCAACAGTTGATGGTTTTACTGTGGCTTTTGCTTTTTACAGTACAGCCATTAATAGGAAGAAACAGAGGGGTAAAAAGGGTTCAAATAACTGTTTATTGAAAATATTCAACATACACTGTTGTTCTGGCAGTTCTGATGGCTTCTTCTATATAGAAAACAGTGGGCACCACTACGGGCTAGTCTACACAAGACACTTTACTGTAGAGTTGATTAAAGAGCTCTGCAGTAAAGTGTCACCACCTACACATGCAGTGCTATCAGGCCACAGTAAACTAATTAACTCTGGTGTAGGATAGTACTGTCTGACACAAATGCTATCCTACAGTGAAGCAGTTATGGGTGGTGAAATGCATATATAGATTGATGGGGCTGGCTGGGGCACGAGGGTGCTACAGTGCAGGGGCTGCCTGCTGCCTAGTGCTGCACTGGAACACCCTTGTGCTGCAGCAAGCCCCTCCGCAGCATGTTGATGTGGCTTGGAGGCCCCCTGCCAGCTGGGATTGTTCCACCCCAGCTCAACATGCTGCAATAGTGGGCACATGTGCAAGTGCTGTGCCTGAGAGCAATAAACTCTGGTGCAGTTCATGGAGTTTATTGCTATGTGCTAACTGCATTTGTAGCTGCACTCTAGAAGACTCGTACACTATTTAACGTGATGTCATCCACCTACTATACAGCCTTAAGTAAAATATAAAATATCATAAGGGTATGCTTGTGGCACAGATGCTATAAATGAATGATAAAAAAACTTATGTGAGAGGCCAGGTTTTTTGTGGGTGATATCATTTACTGGACCAACTGCATGGTTGGGAAGGATATAGACAAGCTTCCATGTACCTAGGTTATTCTGAGGGAGTGTAATTGGTCCCTGAAAGTTTCTTTATATCCCTTTCAGTTATACAGTTAGTCCAATAACAGATATCACCCACAAAAATCCTTGCCTCCTGCATACTTCCTACAGCAGTGGTTCTCAGTCTTCCTAGACCTGAGGTACCCTTTTTAGACCACAAGACATCTCTCATTAGACTCAAGGCATGCCTCAGAAAATGCCAGCTTTTAATTTTTCACTCATTTTTGACAAAGCAAAAAATAATAGATCATTGTTTTCAGTTAAAAAAAACCTCAGATCATAGAAAGTCAGAATGTTCTTTGCATGATGGATTCCTATTTGAAATCCCTGGATTTTTCTTGTGATGCACGTTTGCACACCTGACTATTAACATTGCATGGCACTATTGAAAGGATCTTAAAGCATCCCAAGTTGCTATGGCACCCTGACTGAGAATCACTGTCCTAGACCATCATGGCTACAACATCACTCCAATACTAATACAATCTGGTAAATATTTATGAGACAAGGCAAGAAAGAATCCTAAACATAATAACTTCTAAATGGGAGTAAAGTGCCTAAATGCACTGAGTGTCTGAGCCTAAGTGCTTAGCAAAATACACAGTCTCGTCAGATGCAAAATAATGGCTTTTATTCTACTCCTCTGCACCATGATCTGTCTCAATGTCAGAGCCCCCTATAAGCTGTTATTCTCCTGCCACCTGTACTACTCACCTCCTTAAGTATGTCTTATCCAAACATTGGTTTTGACACTACAAAGAAACTTCTCCATTGCAGTCATTCTTACCTTTTCTCTTCAGAGTCCAAATGGTCATTAAATCATAAATAGAATTCATGTCTGTATTTCTGACAAGCTGGCAATGTAAAAAGTGCTGATATATATAATACCAAATGTAAGAGTACACATTTCCTTACTGAATTATATATAATTTGTTCTCTTCCCACTTAATACAGATAATTCTAATTTCCAGTGGCTACCTTTTATGTTTTTCCAAATCTGATTTGGCAGCTGATTTAGACTTTGTGCTTACCATCCTGTTTCTCTTCTCACATGCACCCTGCATGACCCCAGAAAAGATAAACTGGCCCAGCTCTTTATGTGTGTGTATAGTCTGAAGTCTCCAAAAAGCTACGAATGACATTTAGGTGTTCAGTTCCCATGAGATGCCTCAAAACATCTTGGTCAAAATCTGTACTTGCAATCATAGCAATTGCAAAAGTGACCATAATAAGATTTTTAGCAGACAGTATTTTCTTTAGCAGACAGAAAGGAAAGAATTGTTTCAAAAGTTCCTTTATCCTGCTTATTTTGGTCAAGAAATAGATCTGGTCTTCCTCTAATAAAATTGAAGGTACACATACCTTTTACTTACTCATTATCCAGTCAGGAAAAGAAAGTGCCATGTGACTGAAGAGACCAATCATATATTTAAAAAGATTTGGCAAACAGTTCAGGAAGAACCAGAAGTTGCAATATAATTGCATGAAGCATGTCTTGGATTGTTTGATTTTTAAAAAAATGTTATTGTAAATCTCATCCTATTTATGAAAAATAAAAAAAAACGACAAAATTTAACCCATGGTACAGTACAGATTATTTTCACAGCTCTAAAATATGTCCTTTTATAATTAGTGTGTTTGGTTTATGGTAGTATCTACAGATCCCAGCTGAAGCTGAGTTTCCTTTGTTAGGCACATTATCCGAACATGGTTCTTACTTAAGAAATGCTACAGGATAATAAACTAGGCAGAGAACCAGACGTTTAGCTGTGCCACGGAGAAATTAAATGACTTGTGCAATTAAACAACTTGTGCAAAGGAAGCCTGTGGCAGGGCATCTTTTTCTTGAAGAAAATATTGATGTTTCAAGACTCTATAGGAAGAAAATTGGAGTGCTGAGGGTAATAAAAATCCAGAGGCTAAAGGATGAGGTCATAAGAAAGAAGGTCTGTCTTAAGAAGCAGCTTCATGTTTTTCCCCTTTAAAATCTGTGTCTGTTGTTGTTTCAATTATTTTGAACATTTTAAGGTTTTCCATTCTAATTCTGAGGCACTGTTTCTTGATCATGTTCAAGGTAGAAATGCTTAGTGTTAGTTTCCTACCAAAATGCTACACATGAAATGCATCAAAAACAAGCCAATCTTGCTTTATCTGTGTGTGCATGCATAAAATAGGGGGTGTTTTTTTCAGCCTCCTTCTCTTTTTTAGTGGAAGGCCCACCTACCTGTGGTTGGCTGCATTTCATCTGCCAGAACTGTGGCATCTGTTCCAGGTGCTATTCTCTGTGTATGTTTTTAAAACAATAGGAAGTTCAGGTGGAATTTTAAATGGGATAGATGCATAGCTGTCTGGACTTCTGGTATAAAGGAAATAAAAACTTTCAGAAGGATCAATGGGTGTGAAAGATTTATTAATGAAACATGAGCACAGCTAGATGCAGACAGAAAAAAATGAGCCAGAAGAGTAAATAGAGGGAAAGATCTAATAAACCAGATTTTAAAACTGAACCAAGAGAAGGAATAACAGGGGTACAACAGATTCATCAAGTCCTATTTATAGCTTCTGAGCTTTATCATTTCCTTACGCCCCCAGAGAGGTTGCTAGAGGGAGGGAAATGTTATCAGAGTTATTGCTTTTTACCATCCATTATTGACTTCCTCAGTTGCAACGTTTCTCTACGTAGAGACTTTCAACAAAAAACTTGTGAGATATATGTTTGCATAGTGTAAGCTTCATTTAACATTCAGTTATATGTGTGAAACTCTATAGATGTCATACAACTTCACCGTATCCACAGGGAAAACTTGGGTTTACATTAAAAACATAATTCCATCTTTCATTCTAAGGGATGTAGCATGGGGGATATGTTCAAAAGATATACTAAAGAACATGACAAGAGAAAAAGGATTTTATATGCATTATATATTATATGCATTAACCTGATGGTAAAACTGTTTTGCTTACACTTATATCATGTGTTCCAATGTTCAATTGGCTACATAAAAATGGATAAAAAGAGAAGTTGATAGTAACGAATCTAAATTACAAACTAGGAATTATAAGAAATTGATATGGAAAGCAAAAGGATTTACAGAGATATTGGTAGAGTTAAAGACAAATAAGAAGAAGGTTTTTAAAGTACCTTAGGAAGAAAAGGGTTCCTAGCTCTGTTATTGATTTGTTGTTAGGAAGACATGTTAAAACTTGTCAATGAAAATACAGGAATTGTAGTTTAAATATTTGTTTTGCATTTAGGGAAAAATCAGAATGACATAATCGTAGCAGGAGATGACAAAATGATCTCCACTCTAACAGTAATATAGCTGAACGTGAAACTCTAGCCACTAAAACAGACATTTTTAAATCCTCAGGTCCAGATAACAAGTATCCATGAGTTTTAAGAGAACTGGCTGAAAGACCTCTCTGAAAGAAAGGTTTCACATCCTGACATATGGGTATATATTGGTCTGGGGATGGCTAGATTTTCAAGGGTCCAAAACCCACAGCTGTGGCAAGATTTTTCCAGGGCACCAATGAATTATTGTCATGAGCCTTATGGGTAGATTTGTCAAGAGCTAAGTGTCCAATATGCTGTGACTTCAATACACTCCAAGAAAGGAACTCATGTGGGATCTCTAAGCCAGTCTTAATGTTTCTGGGTATGGCAATTGATCTTTAAACAAAGTAATTTTTTTAAAGTTATAGTTTACGGGAATGCAAGGAGCATAATATAAGTAGAAAAGTACTTATATTGCTTTTGAGCAAGACTAACTTAGATCTGCAAAATGATTGGGATAGTAAATGGCAAGGATACAGAAACTGTATAATGAATAGACTTCATATTCCAATAGAATTACATGGGCAAAAAATACCAGGATGTTATCTCTGGAGAAATTATATATGCAGACAGGGTACTGTAGAAGAGGCAGCTGGGACTGATATAAAAGATAGACATAAAAAAAATGATTGTACAAAACTCAAGGGCAACATGAGATGGAAGGTCAGATGTGTTTATTCACGTTATAAGACCCTGTTAGAAGGATAAAACACAGATCATTTAGTATTTCAATTATCCTTACAGTGGCTTTGATAAAAATTGTAGAATGGGAAAGGGTGCACATAGGATTCCATAGATAGTGAGAATAGTTTCCTTGGAAACCTAAAACTATCAAATTCCAGTTCAATCTTGTTTCAGGCAATACAGAAAAGGTAGGGATACAAGGCCAGAGAAGCAGTACCACCTGGCTGTGAATTTTAGTGTCTTAAATGGGCTGCTGAACAGGTATGTTTATAAGTGTGTGTTTATCTTAGCTCCCAGGCAGATGTGCAAGTGAAGGTGCAATGGGATCTGATGCAGGATTCCTACAGTCATGCTTCCTGCCATGTCATGTGCATGGCAGGAGAAGTGGTTGGGGGATCCAGCATCAGATCCCATCATACCTTATTGCTGGTGCAGGGGGAGCCCAGGATCATGATTCTGGGTTCCCCCTGCACCGGCAAGTAATAAGCTCCCATGGCTGGGAGTTGATGGGGCTCCCGGCTGCAGGAGCACACCTACCCACACATTCAATTAATGGCATGTTAGAAACTATCTACAAAGTTATTACACATTTTTTGTACTAACATTGTGGTTTATTCCTTGTTTTATCATGTCATTAATTGTATTAATGTGTGGACAGGTAGCAATTTAAGATGTGATTAACTGGTTAATCATGTCTTATGTTTAATGGAAGCCACAGGTCTTAAGCTTGTGCTTTCATACTTTGCTGAGTAGGGCTCTAAACTGAATAAAAACTGGGACTATATAGAACATCAGTCAATATCCTTTTATACTACATGATAATATTTGGACCCAGATCTTCAGCTCTGGCACAGCTGAGATAGTGCCAAGACATAATTCTGGTCAAGGTGGTGGCTCCATGATTGTGCATTGTCTCCAAAGAATGGTAGAATTGAAGTGGTCTGGAAATACTTGAGTCAAGCATGGGAGAAGGTAGTATATGGAATTTAACAATGAGAGTGATACCTAGGGCATGTTTTATGTTGTTCCCTTCCATCATGAATGGCACATTCCTCCCTGTGCTTGGGAGGGCAGGGTGTGGCACAACTGTGGTGGTGGTGGCAGGAGCCCGGTTGCAGTAAGCAGGGACTTCCCGCAGATGCTACTGGCACTGTCAGTGGTGGGGTGGGGGCAGGTGGCAAGCAGCAACCACGGGTCAGCAGCCACCTGCAGGCACCCCTGGAAACATTGACAGTGGCCAGGGGCAATCAGGGACCACCCACAGATGCCACCGGCAGTGCTGGCAGTGGGGTGGCAAGGGGCAACTGCCCGCAGGCACCTTTTTGCAAGGGGGCAGTGCCATGCACAGGGGGTGCACATGCACCCATGTGCACCCCCTATGTGTCACCACTGCCTTTCATTGTTTCAAATAGCAAAAGTATCTTGAATGCATTAGTCAATTCTCATAAGAAGCATTTATCATTTTAGTGCTTTTTAATCCATCAATTTAAAATCACTGCAATATGTAGACAAGTGAAGATTGTTTTTAGAATTGTAATTCTGACAGATATTTATCTTTTGGTGTTTAAAAAAAATCCCATGAATTATTTATGCAAAGATCAAGAAGACTGCTCCAACTCCAATTCAAACTGGCGAGTCCTTCTAACCTCCCTATTAGGGTGTTGTTACACATTACCTTTCAAGTGTGTTAAGGACTTTTAAAATGAGGCCTATAGGCATCCTCATTCAAGTTCTAATTAGAACATTTCAGTGTTTCCTCACCATTAAGTCCCTGTCCATTTTAGACTGGTTACAGGGGCACTTTATCTAAACCTCATTGAATTAATTTTAGATAAAAGCATCCCATGGTCATTTTGAAATACTGAAGGGCTTAATACACATGATAGAGAGCCATTATAATTAAAGTGGTTGTCTGGAAACTGCTCAAATTAAAATGCCCCTACCCCCAACCCCTTAGCACATGTATAGGCAGCTGGAGTGTCTGAATGTTAAGGCAGGAAAAGACAACCTCTGCTTGTCTCAGGGATAATCCTTGCCTGAGGAGAAATACCTTCATCTGGTGTTAGGGAGGTCATTTAGCAATCATATCAGACTGTTCCATAGGGTTAATTCAAGTTAAAAGTGGTCCTCCAGCAGCCAAAGGATCATCGCTTCCAGTGAACCCTCTATCCTGCTCCGGAGTGACAGTGGAGATAGCTGGCAGCTTAGGAGTTCTACAGGTCTGCCCTCCCCTACCCATTCTGCTCCCATTCCTAGGTCCCCTGCATCCCCTGTCCCCTGAGGTTTACCCAGGGAGGGGGAACCTTCTTACCACTGAAGCTGCTCTTTGGGCTGAACATATACAGTGCATAATTCAATAAATATAATGCTAACTGATCGAATTAAAAAATAAAATATGGTAATAGTAAAAAGACTGAAAGCTATTAAAAGTGGCAGAGGAAAGGTATCTTACCTTCAAGCCAGGTAATTTATTATCATACTATTATCATTTAGTGTAGCAAATCAGACACATGTAAAGTGTCTTGATAGGGGCACCCTGAGTTAACTGGTATAATATTTTCAAATGCACCAGAAGATACAGAGATTAAATATAATGACATTCAAGTAGCTCCCAGGGAACTCAAAATTGTTCTTAGTTCTCAGGTGTTGGGTCCATATCTCTATTTGAAAGAAAAAACAACTCTGTGCTCTTATGTATTTTATTAAAAATAAGAAACATATTAAAAATATCACTAAGACTAAAATTATTATGCCTCTTACTAAATTAACACTACAATTATTAAAACAACATCCCACTTAAAATCTAATCAATAAATCCAAGAATTAACAAAAATATTGAATTAAATCATCACTTAAGCAAATCACTGAATGAATGCAGTCATCAGTCAAAGCAGAAGGCCCTGCCTTCTTATATGCTACTGGGTTCAGAACTGCCTGGTTTCTATGGATGGGGAGCGCAGAGCTGCCTTGGCTATAGGAAAGACTCTGTGGGCTCTTAGTTGACACCCAGGACTGATGCTCTACTGCTCCTTCCTCCCACCCCCCCAGCCTGCCCAAGTTACACTATAACTGTATTCTTGTAAATAAATTAACCAAACAACTGCTGTCACATCTTTGCCAGGGAAGAAAGCTAGGGAACTACCAAGGATGTTTAATAGGCCTGTGTGAAGTGGCTAGTATTCATTTCAGATTTGGCTGATTCAAGGGACAGTCATTTGATTAGCTGACTGGAATCACTTCCTGAATCAATTCAGCCAAATCTGATTCAGAGATTTGGTTGCCGCTGACTCTCCAAATCAAACAGGCCCCATACCCTGCCTGCTCTCAAGTACTGTAAATGGCTGTCCTACCTGGCCACAGTGTCCCAGCATTTGAAAAACAAGAAGAAAAAAAAGTCCCACACTCACTGGCTCCTGCCAGGGGGGCGGGAGGGGGGGGGAAGGTGATCCCTTCTGTCCCGCATTGCACAGGGGCTGTGCCATGAGTCCCCAGAAGCCCCAATGGCCAGCAACTGGTGAGTGTGGGGCTTTTTTTTTTAAAGAGCCAGGAGCTGAGGCCAGGCAGGGCAGCCATTAACAGGGCTGAGAGAGTGGGTGGAGGTCAGGGGGTGCTTAGAGGGGCTGAGAGAGTGGACAGGGGATGGGGCTTTGTGGGGGTCTCCCATGGTCCCCTCCCTGCCCCCTATTTACTAGCACAGAGTGTGGGTTCAGCTCCCTGCAGTGGCAAGTGGGGACTGCCCAAATCTCTAAAGCTCTCCAAATCTTTTCTGAATCCAGGCAGAGAGCTTTGAATTGATTTGGACCTTTGTACTGGTCTCCCAATTCTATTAGGATTTAGAGATTCAGCTGCTGAATTGGACCGAATCTCCTCCAAATCGAATCAGCACTTGAAGCTTCACACAGCCCTAGTGTTTACCTGGATCAAAGATCATGGCTTATATCTAAAAACTTTCACTGAGAACCAAAAGCTGCTTTTGCATGTGGTCAGTATATATCTGTTTAATATAAAACAGAGTTTGCATCAACCCCAAATTAACATTCTCCGTACAGCTGTTCCTCTCTCACTATCAAAGTCCCATATTTCAAGCAGACGTGTAGGACCTTATCAGGCCAGATCCAGATGTGCAGGCACCTGCAGTTTGTAGTGTTGCAAATCTCTTTGTGGCACCATAAACTGCAGGCCCAGCACATTAAAACATACACTGTGCAGTGCAGGGGCAAATTTGCTACCAGGAAATCCTAGTAGCAAAAAAAAAAAAAAAAGGTTCACAAAAAAGCAGCACAGCACATGCCACAGGAGCTTGCGCCTCTAGTTGCCCTGGCTCATCCAGCACACCAGGAGTTGGGAAGAGTGGGGAAACAGCCATTTCCCCAAAGCAAGGCATTTTATCCTGAACCAAACCTCATGTACAGAGGTATGCGCAGTGACAGAAATCTGTGCCACTGCTATTTTTGCCACAGCAAGTGCACACTCCTGCATGTGGGGACATACCCCTGGTGATTTTCAATGGTTAGTTGCTCCCAAGGGCCATTTTTTAAAAAGCTATTTAGTCCTCAATTCCTACATAAATTGGTGTTATGGAAAATTTTTCACTCAAAACTTTTAGCAAAGACTTCTGATACTGTGGATATTGTTAAACTGAAGAGAACAATGTGTAATAATACAACTTGGCAAAAAAAGGAGAATTTACATCAATTAGGCACCTAGGTTAATGGATGGCAATTGTTGTTCAATGCAGATAAATGTTAAATAATGAGTTTCAAGCTGAGAGATACAAAGAGAAGCAGGTGCTAAAGCATATCAAATAGAAAAGCAGTCTGTGAATTTCTATGCAAAATCTCTACTGTCTTTAGACCAGTATCTATATCTGTGATGCTCAACCTTCTTACCCCCATGGACCAAATGAGTGGTGTGAAGCCAGTCTCAGGCTGGCTCTTATTCAAGGGTAGAGCTGGTCCACATGATGGGTCTTGCATGGGTATCAACATTCTAGATCCAGCTCTGAAGCACCAGCAGGGTCCCATGCAACAGATCCAGCTGCAGAGCAACTCAATGCACCATAGTGACCCCATGTACTGGATCCAGCTGCTGAATAACCCCATGCCCGATCCCGTCCCTGTATACCTGTGTAATCGAGCATGCAGAGCGCTCCACAGAGCAGATAACATGGTCCCATGGGATGGATTTGACCCACAGACTGGAAGTTGAGCATGACTGGTCTATATAGTATTGGTAAAAAACATCAAATGTGGCACTAATGGAATAATATATATGCCAAATCAACCAGCTAGATCCTACACTTCTCTGCTTTATTTGGACCACAATTGTCCTTGGACACAATCACAGTTTGCTTTTCTCTGTGTCAAAAATATCTTGTTCATCATTCTAAGAAAGAGCTCCTATGTCTCACTCACTGTTATTCCTCCATCTTCTCATCAGTCATTTGTGAGATTGAGCCTCAGAACAATGATCCCCTTCTGTTGATGGTATTTCACTGCATTGTTTTTGGACCTCTCACAGAGCACCTGCACATCACTCTGCTTTACTGGCCCCCAGTTTATTTGCTTGTATGCCTGCCTTCAATCTTAATAAATGCCCATATCTCACATCCATTTAAAACAATGTGGTGTAAAATGTATATTTTTTAAGCTTGCCATTTCTCAGTTATAGTTTGGAGCTAAAAATCTTCTGTTGAGAAATTCCTTTTCTGCACTGTGCCTTCATATTCTCCCTCAACAAATTGTTATTAGATATTTTAAAGTACAAATTCATTGATATCTTAAACAACCAAATTAATTGATATCTTTGGTTGTCAACTGTTCAGTAAGCTTGTCCAGTGTTTCCCTAGCAACTCACAGTCATGCATTTGGTGTTATCTTGCTTGATCTTAAATCACATTTTTCTTGCTATTTCCTTCAAGTCTCTTACCATCCTTTTGAAATACACCTTCTGTCTCTTTTACAAGAGTCAGGTCATTAGTATATTCAGAAAGGGGGTACAAATCATTAAGTTTTCCTGTTCTAAGAATTCTGCAGTGAATGTATCACTTTTCCACAGCCACATTAAAGGGCATTAGGAATAGTACATTCACTGTCTTAACCTCATAATGATGTCAAATGAAGGAGAGAATTCACTTCCTATTTATGCCCTCTTGGACCACAAACCTAATTTTATCAGGGAGTCCAAATTGTCTCATTTTGGCCCAAAGGTCATCTTGCAATATATTATTTCTGTCAAATCTAATCAAATATATTAAAAAAAACCCTGTGAGTTCTGTAATCTTTTCTTGAGTACTTAATGAATTCAAAATATTTTATCTATGATAAACTTTACATCCCGCTATTATCATTTCTATGTTGGGAGTAAGCTTTTAAAGGAAATATGTCCATATAAAAGTATCACATTTGGATTCTATACGCTGTAATGGGAAAGGGTATGGCATAATAGTTCTTAATTTTCTAATTTGTACCTTTTTCTTCAGACTCAGACATAAAACTGCTTTTCAGATCTGCAAACCAAAGGAATTGGAGTTTTGAGTTACCTTGTACCCTCCTGGGTTTTTAGTGCAGTAGGAGTATATGTTACAACAAAACATGTTTTACCATGCCTGGTGTTCTGATTTTTATTCAGGTCTCTGCAAAATTGGATTCTTCCACAAATGACTCAGCTGTCTGAGAAATAGTCATTTGTTCTTAACCTTTATCAGTCTCACCATTAAGGAGCTCATTAAAGTGCTCCCTCCAGCTTTTTCTATTATTGCATTCTTTGTAGCTAAAAGATTTCCATTTTCATCCTCTATCAGCTTTGCTCTCAGCTGATATCCTTTCCTCCATACATTAATACTCTTAGAGTGCTCTTGCATTAATATTGCTTCTATACTGCTCCATTTTCTTCACAACGCTGCATATGAATTGTGTTTTTTGCATTGCTTTTTCAGTCTTTTGGCCTCCCTTTTGCCTTTAATGCATTCCTCAACATATTGTTGATTATGAAGCATTCAAATCTTACTGCACATCTCTTTTGTTTCTTTTCTATAATTTTCTTCAAAGCATAATTAATGATTTATTCTTGAAATTATTTCTGTCTTACATAATGTTCTTATCTGATGGTCTTGTACATAGTATCAATAGGCTTCATATTCCTCAAACAACAATCTTCCCAAACCTCTAGAATCTGTTCCTGCTAGCTAAAGCTCTTAACAGTATATTTGGATTCCTCAAATTTTCTGTTTGTACCTGTGGTTCATCTGTATTGATCTCTTCTCGCTTACTTTTCATTTTGTAATGTAGTGACTTAAGTCACTGTGGGATCTTCCAAAGTTTTTGATATATTGGATGTTACTCATATGTCCTGAATCAGTAAGTATATGATTTGGTATATTCCAACTCTGGATACTGTTGTATGCTTGTGAAGACTGTCAGGAGGGAAGAGGATGTTCTTGCTCTTTCCAGCCATATATTTTTTATGTCATTCCAATAGTCTTATTAGTTATAGCATGAAAACTATCAATCTGTATATTTACTTTTCTTACATCCTTGTTTCCTTTTTGAGCATTGCAGTCATCCAGAAAAATAATTTAGCATCATAGTTTAGGGATAGGAACAGAAGTTACACATAAACAAGTTTAGGTGATCAGAAACTGGTTTAAACCTGTAACAGAACAGAAGTTCAGTGCACATAAACCCATTCTCAAAATGGCCAAAACCAGTTTGAGATAAACCTGGTTGAATGTAGTATTATACTAACTGATTGAGGTCAAACAGTTTATGCGACTTCTGTCCCATAGCCCTTCCTGGTTTAACTTAAACCAGAGTCTCCTAGCACGCTCTGCAGCCCTCTGCACTGCTGTGCTCTCTGCTCCAGCAGAGCAGAGCTAGCCCCACTCCTCTAATCCCTATCCAGAGCAGGGGTGGACAAGGGCAGGGGCATGCAAGGAGGTTTATTCCCCTTCCACCCCCAGGGGACCACATCTGGGGTCTGCCAGCCCTGACCGCTGCCACTCCCTGAGCAGGGTGAGCAGTGGTATAAGCCCCCTCTCTATGCTCTCCACCAGATTCACCAGACATCTTCACCTAAGGGATCCAGCCTCTGGCTGCACCCCACCCCTGCAGTGGTGAGGGGGAAGGGACTATGACAGGGCAGCAGCCCCTGTCATGGTTTCCTGGGGAGTGTAAGCCTCTTCCTGGTGGGGGGCCTGTGCTGCAGGGAGGCCAGAGCTGTCACAGACTGCATGGGGTGAGTGGTGGTGGTGCTAGGGCAGGTTTGGGGGGCTATGGCCACCCCTCTGAACCCCAGTGATGTTGCTCATCCCATGCAGTTACAGCAGCTCTACCCTCTCTGCTCTGTCCTGCCTCTGCCCACTGCAGAGCCCTCTACTAGGAAGAGGCTTGAGCTCCTGGGAAACCATGAGAGAGGGTGCTGCCCCATCAGGGTTGCTCACTCCTCCAGCAGCAGGAGTTGCGGGATGGCCAGAGGCTGGCTGGCATGGCCTCCTTAAGTGAGGGGTCAGGAGGGGGTTATATCCCTCTCTCTCCAGTGTGTGGTGGAGGGGGCTCATCCTGCACTGATCCTGCACAGACAGTGATCAGTGTAGGCGGCAGTCAGGGCTGGCAGACCCCAGCTGTGGGGCAGAGGGGGGACTAAACACCCTTCACCCCAGGGGACCTTGCCAACTGGCATCTGGCCGTGCTCCCACCCCAGCTGCTGCAGCAGCGAAGGGGGAGTACCTGGCAGACCACAGCCCAGGTCCGTGCTGGTGGACCTGATGGGGGAATTAAATCTCCTCCCTGGCTAATTCACTTGAGGCTACTGCCAGGGCCTGGCCATGCCTGCCACCCCCAGCACAGTTTTACTGCAGCCGAGGACACACTCTACCACACCCCGGCTCCTGGCCTGAGCCACAGTAGGCATGTGCCTGAATTTCCTGAATGTCATTTCACTTGCAGATTGGTTCAACCTAGGCAGGTTAGACTAACCTGCAAAGATCGATTCAATTCAGGCTCTGGCTTTTTGAATGTCTGTCCCTAGCCTAGAAGACTTCCATATATTAATTCAAATTCTTCTCAAAATATATCATTTTATGCCATCTTCCATTTCCTGCATGGGAGAACATATACTGATGAATTTGTTTTTGTTTTGTCCTCCTCTTATCCTTTGAAGATTCAATAACTGATAGCTTTAAGAGTGACAACTGTTTATAATATAGTATCACTTACCTTAAAACATATTCTCTTTTGATGCCTTGTAGTTTTTTTCTCCACTATAATATTGTGGAGATTTGCTAGCTTTCAGGAGCTTGTTTTTTGACCTCTTCTCCTTCATGAGACTGGAGTTGCACTACCACATTTTGCAGGGTTCTTGGTATACTTAAGGTCAAAATTTTCTGTTTCCAGTTTCCAGTCTTCTTTCCATAGATGAAGTCATTTGAGTTTATTTAAGGCTTATTTGGCAATTTCTTAACCATTCTAAACCCCAGTCTAGAAAATCAGTGGACTTCTGCTTTGTCTGGATTCAATGCTTTGACTTACCTGGTTTGGGAGATCCCACTGCAACAAAGCTACTGGAAGCTCAGTTCCCCGAATCACAGTAATATATAAACCCTTCCACCATGTCAAGAACATGAAGTTATTTTACAGCATTCAGAAATGTATCATTTAAGAGATTATTTCTTCTGTTACCTAAGCTCCAGAAGTGCATCATCAGATCCCAACTAGAATAAGAAAGAGGTAATACACTTAGTGAACAATTCAAGGAATAAATATAGCAAATAAGAATGGAACGAATGACTATATGTAGAATCTTTAGCCTACGCAAATGCCTATGGAAATCAATGAGGTCCGACATAAAGAGGAGTTCTGCTTGGATTGTAGCCAAAAACTGAGCAGTAATATCTTCAGTGGGTCTAAAGGATCACCTCATAGAAAGATTTGGAGAAAATAGGTACACAACTGAAATCAAAGAATATAACATTTATTATTTGGGTTAACTAAAACATTTTTTTTCTCACTCTGACTCTATGTGAGCATTGATTTGAAGTTCAGAATCAATTGTCCATGATGACTGATTTATATTCTACTCAGGAAAGTAAAATGCTGTTGTTTTTGACGCACACAAAAATGTATTAACTTAATTTGCTGTCATTATAGTGCAGTTATTAAATGTAGAAAAACAACCTGACTGTAATGTAAGTATACAGAAGAGATGCTTTGTTTTGAACAGTATTGCAAGTGGTAATGTTAATTAAAATGTAGAGATGTCAGGAAATATTTGTTTGTAATTGCTTTCCTCCTCTCAGCTAAGATTTAATTTTTCAGAATGAACGTTCCGGCATACAATTTATATATCACATGAATAAAAATGATCAGAACTATAATTTGTAAACTTTTCCAATTGTGAATTTTCAAAATTGGCTGCTTTATATTGCTACTATTGTTTCTGCATATATGTTTAATTTTACTGAAGTCAGTGGACTACTTCAGTAAATTTAATCATGTGTGTTCCTATTGGAAATATCAAGGCCTTCCTTTGTAAGCATGATGACAGAATGGAAATGACATGTTCCAAACAGCGTTAGTATTGCACTATCTTGCTAATGATGACTGTTGACTTCAGTGGGAGTATTTTTGGACTTGAAGTTAGATGCGCGTAGGGTTCTGGAGTTTATAATTAAATATTTTAATTGATATCAAGGTAAGCCTTTGATGTAATATATCAGTATTACATTAAGATGTGAATTCTTTCTTAGCTTTACATTTTTAGTTATTTCTACTATTTATAAATTACTTTTGTGCAACAAACAAATATTTGTATGCTCATTTTGTGATGATTCACATTTTTTAAATTGGAGAACTAGGCAAATCAGCATAATGCTGAAATACCTTGCCACTAGGCCACCCATAGTTAATGGAGCTTATACTCCCAGTAGAAGAGAATACCTGGTTTCAGTAGCCCATCAGTCCATATGTTCTGGCACTTACTCCTTTCAGAGACACAACTTCCACTGATACCTTGGCTTATCATTAGCTACTAGGTTAAGACTCAGAGAAAATACACCATTTAAAATGTTCTGGGCATGTCTACATGGGATGCTTCAAGCACAGTAGACTAATTCTACTGCACTTTATCGTGGCTGGCAAAACTCATGTTAATGTGTGGTAGAATTAGTGTACTGTGCATTAGTGTCACCAAAATGTGTGTGCTGGTGCTAATATGTAGTAGCTCTGATTGTAGCATGTTAAGGTAGCACCTGTAATTACAGGTACTAGCCTTAATATATTGTAATTACTCTTATTAATGAATGGTAGACATGCCCTCTCAGTAGTTACTGGGACTTTTATACCATAAGTCAGGGTAAGTTGTCTGCCTGTGCTTCTCTCCTACATACCCCTTAAACATTTCCAGATATAAAATTGTCCCAAATTTCATTTTTTTATCATCCTTTCTACTTTGTTATAATTTGTTTTCTATAGCAGTACCACAAATCTATATGGATTCCTTCAGCATGACACCTCGTTTGAATAAAAGCACATTTAGATATGCAATAGGCTTCAGATTTTCTGGAACAGTTAAAAGAAAAAGATTATGCCAAGCAGTAAAAACCTTGGGTTGTAAATAATTTGAATTTTCTGCATTGGTTAGAGACAGTGATTATTTTAACCAGTGAATTGTAAGAAGCATTGACAGAATTAATCTAAAAATGCATTTAATTTTTTTCTGCAAGGATATAGTGACGTAACTCAAAATTACTTTCAATAGATTTTTTTTGTTTGAACAATGTAAGTAATAAGTGGTTATTTTTAAATAAATGCTTCAGTTGCTTGTCTAGACATGAAAAGAAAAATAAGCACATGAGATTAGTCAAATAATGGTAAAGAGCTGAGAGTGCAAAGTAATCAGGAAAATGATGGAATATGGAGGCTCAAACTGCAAGTGTAAACATTAGGAAAAACAACAAGGGAAGCTGATAGTTCAGAGAACTGTTAATGAACAAGAGAGTCTTTTATATCCAAGGCACTCATTTTTTTTCAGTCCTATTTAGTAATGACTGGAAGAGGTTGGTGGGCAACAGAAAAAATAGAATCTAATAAGAATGTAGCATCTAATAAGAGCCTAGGTAAGCTGATGTTCAAAGATAACATTGTTTAAGTTCCTTTACCCAGAATACTTTCCGGCAAAAAATCAAATGAAAAAATACTCCACCAAAGAATAACAATTCTTGGACATTGTGTCACATGTACCTTGGTCTCTCTCCACCATTTTGTATAGAGGAAGAACTGTATTGTGGTTTAAGCACTTACTTTGGATGCTGACAGCTCCAGGTTCAATACCCTACCCTACAACTAAAATATTATGTAACCTTGGACAAATTATTTAATTTCTGTGTGCCTCGGTTTCCTTCCTCACAGGAGGAATCATTGCATTTCTATTCTCTCATGCGTTACCTGTGCTCTCTTATATTTGAATTGTAAATTGTTCTGTATAGGGTTTATTTCTTTCATGTATGCAGCATGTACCACAATGTAATGCTGCTCTTAGTTGGGGTCTCTGTGCACTGCTATCGTTATTGATCCTATCCTCAAAACATTGTATAGTAGACTAGATAGTAGCTATTTCTGAAAGCAGCTTTCCAGAACTACTTATCACGAAATTGTGGGTCAGTAATTTCTCTCATAAATTTATGTCATCAGCTCAATTGCTAGAGGAAGTTCCTTCTTTAATAGGTCACTACTAAATGATTCTACTATTGACCCTTGTTTTTTTGGACCCAGTGGAGAGGTCAAGGATTTAAGACTCAGCCATATTGACATATTAAACCTCACTATCATTTCTTATGATTTGGTTAAATGAACTCTCAAGTCCCTGGGACTTCCATGCTGGTCAATTTACTTAACAGTACAGACATTAGACAGAAAAAGAGTACAGAATGAGTGTTAATTTAAAATACAATCCTAAATTCACATTCTGCCAATGATTTGACCTGTGCAAAAACTTATGCGAGACAGTTTTCAAGAACTAGGGCTCTGCCAATGGGATAACATTTTCAGTGAGTTGTTTTGCTTTTTACAGAGACAAAATGATTATTTGCCTTTTTTGAAGCTGGACAAAATATTGGAGACAAAATCACACTTCAGTTACAAAATGGTAGCAGGCTATTACTTTCCATGCTTTTCACATATTTCCTATTGTACCTATTAAGCCTGACAGAGTGGATCATAAACCAGACATCACACAAGTGAATTTTTCATTTCTTTAGGTTGACAGGCTACAATGCAAGATGAGAACATTTTGGAAAATTTCCTATTGCTAGTTTTCATATACTTGTCATCTGTGAATTTGATAACCGGAATTATAGCTGAACTTAACAGCACCTAAGGAATTATTATCCACCATGAACTGGCATAGTCCTTGGCAGTTAAGAAAAAACAATACATTTTTCACATTCAGAGAAATCTGAAATAAATGAAGACTGAAATTCAAGCATGCACTCTGTCAAAGGCAAATCTTGTAAGAACTTAAGCACAGAAATAAACATTACTACCATGAATGAGATTTAATGAAATTTGTGGGGACAACTTTGTAAGTATAGGGTACTCATGCTTAACTTTATGCAAGACAAGGCAGTTGGACCATAATCACTTTGAGAGTTTCCTATATCACTCCAGTATTGACTCAGTAAAATAGTTTTGTCCATTTTTGGTGGAAGTCAATTAAAAAACTTCTACAACCTCTACAAGCCTGCCCAGTGGCAGGATGTTGTACTTCTGTAGCTGTAGAAATAAACTTTTCCAGAAAACTGGGGACTCTGGCTATAAACACCAAATCCCTGATCCTGAAAAAGAAACTATGTAGGCAAAGTCTGCAGGAGTTCCACCAAAATAGATCCATTTGTAAGATCAGATCCTTGACTTACTTTAGATCTCAGTCAGAAGCTCCTCTCCTGTCTCTGAGTGTATAGTCAGGCAACAACAGCCCCTCTTCTGTGAACGTTTATTAAACTTCTTTGCATATCTCTTCATCCCTGTTTGTTTTTGTTTCTGCAGTCACTTGTTCCTTGGCTTTGGAGAAATTAGGTATACCTGACTGGAGTGATATTATCAAATATGGAAAAAGCCCCAATAAGATCCCACCTCATATGCAGCTGTTTTAATGAAAACCTCCCAGGTGTGTGAAATGTTCTAACTTCAATCTTGTAGTTAAAGATGTAATCTATCAAACAGATGTTTCAAACTAATCCTTTATGTTAAATCTGATAGTCTCTCATGCTAGTCATCCTAGCAGGATGTTTGCAATAAATCAAATGCCTGTTTCCAAATTTGTAATCAACAAAATAAGATGATTTATAAGAAATTCTGAAATAAACCAGCCTCCACACTTCAATGAAAAGTTAGTAATAAGTCAAATACCTCCCTCTCTTCATCCACAAATGAATGTCAGTTTCAGTTTTTCAGATGATAAATGTTTCCTTAAAAGATGTATCAAATCAATTATCCACAGGTTGAGAAAAGAGTAACTCATTTTCAAGATGTATTTTTATGAAAGAGTTGAAAAATATCTTTATTTCCATGGGAGGATGAAAATCTGAAGGCTTTTTTGTTACTTTTCTAGACATGAAAGGAAAAATAAGCAGAGAGAATTGGTAAAATGATGGCAAAGAGCATGAAAGCAGAAAGTAATCAGCAAATGATGAAAAAAAGAGAAATTCTGACATAAGGAACATGCTATAAAAGCATATGATAATCCTGCCTATGCTTTCAGCCAGTATAAAGAATTCAAGCCAGAATATCAGTTTCTCTAATTCCAAATGTTCTTTAAATCTTTTCCAGAGATCACTTTGTAAAGCATAAGCCCATACTTTGCACTACACTTAACTGATAACACATCATTATATATTTAAATACAAAAATAAACTCAAATTGCTGGGAAATATTTCTATCTTTAATAATCAGTTATATCCAGAATAACTCCATTGACTGAAATACAGTTAATCCAGATTTGTATTACTGTCACTAAATTCATAGTTTGGCCTGTCTTCTCTTCTTGAATTTACTGGTATTTTTCATGGGGGTGTTTGATTTCTTTGTTATTTAAATGTTTTTTGAGGTACCTGAGAGACATTTTTGGATATATGTTCTCTAAAATGAAAACAGATGTTTCCACTATTTTTCCAGTAGTTTAAAACATAAACATTTACTGGTAGCTACATTGTTTTCATGGGCAGAATTCCATTATATTTTTCTATTGACAGCCTCCTTGTCGTCTGTGAACAAGCACTGTTTCCTATTACAAGAGTAGATGTTACTCCAAGAAGTTCTGATTTGGTCTATGTGGCGTCTTTAGTGGGAGTGACGGGTACCGTACTGTCCTCTCTTACCGGGGGCCCCTCCTCTCTCAACTCACCTGCTACGACTTCATGTTATTGGGTGAAAGGAGGGGTTCTGTGGTGTTCCTCTTCTTGGAGGGGGACCCAGTGATGGAGGTACTTACGGTTGCACCACAATGTTCCTCGGGGTTCTGCCTCCCCTATACCCCATCCACTCGCCAACTACTTGAGTGTTGGTCTCACTGTTCTGCTGTTCACTGTAAGCCCCTTTACTAAGGGGCTCAGTGTCAGATTCAGCACCGGTTGGTTGCTTGGATGTTAAGGTGTCCAGAACCCCAGACCATGGTGCTAGAGGGCTGGGCTCATGTTATCTTGCATCTCTCTGTCTCTCCCTGAGAGAGAGATGCTCCTATAATCTCTGCAACTTGTGCAGTCAGGGACCCATCCTCCCTAGCCTAGTGCAGGGATGCTGCTTCTCCTCCTCCAGGTGCAGGCACAGCGCCTGCAACAACACTCCTGCCAGCCACAGGAGTCATTGCCTGCTCAGTGTGCTCCCTGCTGGCTTTCTCCCGTGTTCCTCTCTCCCCTGCCAGCTTCTGACAGGGTTTTTAAATCTTCCTACAGTGGTGTGTCCTGCCACTGCCATTGACCTGGAGCTCCCCCACTCTGGGAGCAGCTGTTTGAAAAGCCGGTGAAATGCTGGTGAAATGCTGGCTCGTGCGGTTGCGGTGCTGGTTCCTGCTCTAGCCATGTGCCTGAATGTAAGTTCTCTCAGGCATGGGGGGTCTGATGATCCCTCACTGGGGCTCTTGGGGTTTCCCCAGCCCCCATAGAGCCTGTGGGGGCTTTTTGCTGCCACAGTCCTTTAATGAGGTAACACATGAATGTGAAAAATAACAGTACAAGAGTGTTCACAAAATTGATAATGGGCCTGAGTGCCACCATTCAACTGCTGTGAAATGTAATGACTACATTATGGGTTCTACTAAGCAGTACCTGAATTTTGTGAGTAGTCCCAATGATTTGAGTACTGCCTGAATATTCTGAAAGCCACATCTGATTCACATATCTCAAGTTGGCACATAAAATCTTAGGTAATAATTTTAATTAGGACAAGATGAGGATTCTTAAAATGACTGCATTTCCCTACTTGGTCACTTATATCTTGAGGTGTGATCTTCAATGTGCCCACCTTTAGGACCTGACAGTTTGACCAGGTCACAAACTCTTAATGTCACAAATCCTCATCTGTCCTGCAATGCCTTGACATTAAGTATTAAAGGAGAGGGAGGTTTTCTGTTCTGCAGTACCATTAACTGCTGGCAAAGTGGTGTTTGTTGGGTCTCCACCTCCCCTTGCACCCCATCCTTGTGCCAACCCACTGTTATTGGTCTTAGTCAGGTTATTGACTTAGTCATGCACCACATCATTGTCCCCATGCATTTGGTGCGTATTTACACAAGTCCTTAACCAAAATTCAACTCAGTCCTTTGGGCTGCAAATGTTACCTTTGCCCAAGTCCTATCCCCTAGATGGGGTTTCAAATTGACAATATAGTCTAGAATATGCCTGTTCTTTGAGGGTTTCTGGAGAATACTCTCTCCTTGCCTCAAACAACTCATGATTCATCATCTTTTTTCCTCCCACAGGACAAAGAGGAACTCTTGATGCTCAACTAGCTAGTAAGTGGGTCTGTGCCTCTCATCTGTCAGACCTGAAAGATTGATTATTGATAGGGAGGGGTTGCTGTTCTTTCCTTCCATTCACTCCTACTGGGACTCATTGAATCGAGCGCTAGCTTCTCCCCTGCTGTGCTCCCTCTTGTGGGGTTTCTGTTAAGGCAGGGAGCATCTTTGTGACGTGATCTGGTGCATGCCCAGCCAGCTGGAACTGGCACACACTGATAAAGCCTGTGCCACCAACGTTCCTGCTAGTAAGACATGGGGACATGATGAAGTTTCCCTCCATGCCCTAAGGCATAGGTCCTCTGCTGTTACCAGTTCACTTCTTGACTTGGCAGCTCGGGTCTCACCATCATGGATTCTCATAGGTATATTGATTTTGAAGACACATTTATGTTTGTGTTTTGAGGAACTCTAAGGCTACTAATTCCACCATGTGTAATATAGAGTCTCTAGAAGTGACATAATAACCAATTGTATTTTTAAAATACGATGCTTTGCAAGTTACCCCTTGGCGGGGAAAAGTCAGGGGAGCTGACCTTGAAATACAAATAAGTGCAGGGATAAACTGTTGACCAGAATGGACAACTACATCTGGCTTCCTCCGGAAAGTCCTCCCTGGTGGATCAGGTGGCCAAGCAGATATGCTCATTTCCTTGGCTGTGAAGATACATGGCAAGAGCTGTGAGGACAGTTTAGGGCATCAGTTCAGGTGCTGCAGGACCTGATGGCTATCCACTGCATCCAGACTGTCTCTAGATGTCTCAATCCTGTCATGCCACTGGATTCAGACAGGCCTGGACAAGAATGAGGGTGACTCTGTGCAACTTTCCCTCTCTCAAATCCAACTCACACACAACTCATGACATTACTATATCTGCACAGACACATTTAAGTCCTGTGGTGATGGGTAAGCAGCAAAACAGCAAGTGTGGATATACTGAGAGCTGTAGCTACAGACCTGCACACAGGCAGCTCAGGCATATGGTTGATTTTCACTGGACTGAAGCAGCAGTGGAATTTGGCAGCCCTCTGGGTGACTAAGTATCCTTATTTAGGATCACACTGCTCACTCCCTTGACTCCCCTCTGTAGCATGAGGACAGCGCTAGAAAAGGTGATCTAAACATTGTCTGCTTCACCTTAACCCTGGTCAGCATACTATAGCTGACAGGGATCCCAGTATAACAGTCAAAAGCCACACAAAAAGACAAAGGTGACACCACTCACCATCAGTGAAATAGCTCAGAGAGAACAGCTGTAGTTGGTGGAGAACATTGAGATAAAGGCCCTGAGTGAAACTTGCCTAGTTGAAAAAGGACAACTAAGTGAAAAAGGAGTCAGCTACAACTACTTTTGGAGTGGCCATAGTAAATAAGAATGATGTGAAGCTGGTGTTGGGTCTGCCATCAAAACACAGCTAGTCAGCAAGCTTACAAATCTCCCAAAAGGACTGAATGATAGATTCATGCTAATGAGACACCCACTATCTGGGCAAAGATGTGCAGCTCTCATCAGTGCTTTTGTGTACCCACTATAACCACCCAGGTGTGATTAAGGACAATTTTACAAAGACATGGAGTCTCTAATCACAGAAGTGTTGAAGGCAGACAAGCTTATAATCCTTTGTGACTTTAATGCTAGAGCTGGTGTAGATCACCAGGCATGGCCAGACATCATTGGAAAAAATGGCCTTGGGAAATGCAACAGCATTTCCTCCTGATGAGGAAATGCATCAAACACAGCTTCCTTATCACCAACATAGTCTTCCACCTGCCAAAATGCAACAAGACTTCTTGGATGCACCTGTGCTCCAAGCACTGGCATCTCATTAATTACATTGGCATCAGAAGAAGAAATGGATAGGATGTCAGAGTGACAAAGACCATGAGAAGTGCAGAATGCTGGACTGACCACAGGTTCATAGTCTCTAAACTGAGTATCTAGATACATCCCAGTAGACGACCACAGGGCAAAAAAGCTCCCCAAAAGCTCAATGTCTCCAGATTGAAACAGGAGAATGTGAAGCAGGCATTTGTTGAAGAACTGGGCAGCCAACTACTAACAACTGATGTAAAATTCAATAACATTGAGGAAAATTAGGCATCTTTCAGAGACTCTGCTTACTCAGCTGCATCCAATACCTTCAGTCCCACCACACATAAACATCAAGACTGGTTTGATGAAATGGATACTGACACAGGGAGACAATGGAACAAGAAACATGGGCTTCATAAGGCCTGCTTAGAACACAGCACTTCAACATCTATGAAGGCAGCTCTCAATAACATCAAGAGGATTGCCCAGTGCAAACTCAGAGAGATGCAAAACTTATGACTGATTAACAAGGCAGATGAGATTCAGTCCTACACAGTCAGGAGTGTTATGAAGAACTTCTATGATGCTGAGGGAAATCTACAGGCCATGGCTATCAGGAAAATCTTCAATACTGAGCGCTGATGGCACCACACTGCTCATGGATAAAGGAAAGATAGTGCACTGTTAGGCAGAACACTTCAAGAAAATCCTCAATCAACAATCATCTATTTTTGATGACTGTCTGCCCCAGGTAGACATTAACATATCTCTTGCTGATCCTCCAATGCTGACTGAGGCTGTGAAAGCAATTAACCTGCTGTCAAGTGGTAAAGCTCCTGGAGCAAATGCTATACAAGGAGAAGTCTACAAGGCCAGAAGTTCACACATAGTTTTGAAACTGACTGAACTCTTCCAGTCAAGGTACCATACCCCAGGAGTACAAGGATGCACCCATCATTTACTTGTACAAGCAGAAAGACAACAGACAATCCTGTGACAACCATCAGAACATCTCCTTGCTGTTGATAGCCAGTAAAATCCTCACCAGAATTTTGTTGAATCACTTTGTGCAACAGGCCTGAGAGTTGGTGTGGTTTCAGGAAAGGATGTGGGACCATAGACATGGTGTTTGTAGCTTGCCAACTTGAAGAGAAATGCCAGGAACAGAACTCCAACCTGTATATGATCTTCAATGACCTGACAAAAGCATTTGATACAGTCAGTCAGGAGGTCCTTGGGTAGATCCTGGCAAAATTCAGTTGCCCAGAGAAATTCATTGTAAAGGTTTGACAATTTCATGATGACATGTTCATTCACACTGTAGATGCCAGTGAGTTATCCAGTCACCAATGAAGTCAAGCAGGGCTGTGTGTTGGCCCCAACCCTTTTCAGTATGATGTTCTCTGCCATGCTTACAGATGCTTTTTGTGACTGTGATACTGGGATCACCATCGATTACCTGACTGATGGCAAACTCTTCAATTTAAGGAGACTACAGGCGAATAGGAAGTTACAGAAAATGACTGTTTGCAATCTTCTGTTTGCTGATAACTGTTCCTTGAATGACAAATCTGAGTCTGACATGTAACTGAGTATGGACCACTTCTCTTTACTTTGTGACAACTTTGGTTTCACAATCAACACTAAGAAGATAGAAGTGGTGCTCCAGCCTGTACCAGGAAAGCCTTATGTTGAGCCTACCTTTACAGTGAGTGGCCAAACCCTCCAGGCAGTGGACAAGCTCACCTATCTTGGCAGTACACTATCATGTGCAGTTTAAATGTGTGGGAATGCAGAGGCATAAGTCAACATACAAAACTGAAGGTCTGCAAAGCCATTGTATTGCCAATCCTGATGTATGCATGTGAAACTTGGACAGTGTACAGACACCATGCTATGAAGCTGTACTACTTTCACATGGGCTGTCTGAAGAAACTGGTGAGGATAAGATGGCAAGACAAGGTCCCAAACACTGAGGTTCTTACATGGGCAGGCATGGCAGGTATTCTAAGCATCCACAGTCTGTTGATGACATCACAGATTAGATGGGCAGGCCATGTCACTAGGATGTCAGATGAGTGACTACCAAAGAAGATCTTTTATGGTGAGCTAAGGGAGGGAAAGAGCTGTCGGGGAGGCCAGAAGAAATGCTACAAGGACTCAAGTCATCCTTGACACATTTCAACATTGACCTGAAGTCCTGGACTATCTCACTCAGGATTGTTCCATCTGATGAAGCCTTACCCATACAGGATCTACCACCTATGAGCAGAGAAGAACTGCTGAGGCAGAGCGGAAGTGCAAACATGATAAATCTTGCAACAGCAGCACATCCACTGTTGATTAAGTAACAGAAAGTGGCATCCCTTGCTCAGCATCCCATAGACAGTTCAAAGAACAAATTGGCCCTGATCAGCCATTCATGTGTTCACAGAAACCAAACCAACCAGTGAAGTCATGAGTCATCTTTGAATCTGAGAGTCAAACAACAACAACATATGAGCACACTGTGGGCCCAATCCTTGATGATGACCAAAAAGAGTCATAGAAGAAGCGGTAGTAGGTTGAGGTAGTTTTCCTCCAGATCTGGTGTGGTTGTGTAGTTAATTGATTACAAATTCCTGTAAACTGTGGAAGTAGGTTTGGCATGGCATAGAAAAGATATAACCAGAACCTTCTTGCTCTACCTATATCTCCTACTCAGGCAAGAGAGCAGAGTGGTTTTACAAAATCCACTATACCAGTTGTGTGTCACCTGAGAAAAGCCCTAGGGAGAGACGGGGTCATCCAGGGCCACATTCTATCAGTACTGTTGGGTAGTGGTGATACACTGTGCTTGATTTGGCCTTATGCATTTGTGGTGTTCTATATTCTAATTTCATGTAACTGAACTACAGATACAGCAGCCCTGAGAAAGTGCCACAATAATTATTCATGTCTGAAGGTGATGTGATTGAGGTAATTAATTAATTTACTGTTGTGAGGATTTATGTCTAAAGAAAAACTTATTTGGCATATGACTAAACCGTTGGTAGCAGATTCACTTTCCTTAACGCTTTGTACTCAAACAAAAATGACTATCTCTGATTTTAAGATGATAAAATAAAATAAATGTATGCATGTATGGGTGGTGGGGGGCGGAGGGAAGAGAGAGAGAGAATATATGTTGGATACGCTTCCTTCTTTTGTGTTTCATGTGTTCTACTGCTTTGTCAACTAGTTCTTTGAAAGATAAGGCTGGGGAATGTGGTGTTATGGTATGCTCTGTCTTTTAGGTCCTGACCTCTTGCAAGTTACCAATGTCATTTAGGATCTCCTATGAGATCATAGGATCATAGGAAAGTAGAACTGGAAGGGACCCCATGAGGTCATCTAGTCCAGTCCCCTGCTCAAGCCAGGCTCATCCCTGACTCATCCCTGTCAAGTACCTATCTAACCTGCTCTTGAAAATTCCCACAGATGAACATTTCACATTTTCTCTAGGTACTCTGTTCCAGTGCTTGATCACCCTTATAGTCAGAAAGTTCTTGCTAATCTCCAACCTAAATTTCCCCATCAGGAGCTGGATTGCTCCTACTTCCGTTCCCTATAGACAGACAAAAGCCCATCTCCATCCTCCCTGTAATCACTTTTCAGGTATTTGAAAACTGTTATCAAATCCTCCCTTAGTCTTCTCTTCTCCATAGTAAATACGACTAGTTCTTTTATCCTTTTCTCATAACTCTTGTCTCTCAGGCACCTAATCATTTTTGTTGCTCTGTGCTGGGCTCTTCCCAAAAACTGTCCACATTCTTTTTGAAATGTGGGGCTCAAAACTGGAAACAATACTCCGAGGCCTCACCAGTGCTGAATAGAGCAGAAGAATCACTATCCTTGCTTTGCAAGTGACACTCCTGTTAATACAATGAAGAAATGCTGGGGGGGGGGGTTGGTGGGGGTGTGTGTTTGGTTTTGGGGGGTTTTTTGCAACAGGAGCACACTGTTGGCTCATATTCAGCTTATGGTCTACTGTATCCACAAGATCCTTCTCTGAAGTACTGCAGCTTAGCCAATCATTCCCCAAATGTTTGAGAGTTAGTAAGAAGAAAACACTCCTGAGGTGAAACATTTGTTTTTACTGCCTCCATTTTTAGTGGTTTCCTGTATTTTTTTGTGATATAAATATACATATTTTGTACAGCACTTTCTTTTTGTTTTGGTGAAGACTTTTTGACCTATTCTATATAAAAAGAGATGTCTTTTCTTCCAGTGTGGAATCTGATCAATTATTTAATGTATGTGGGTAGCATTTATTTAATTAGAGAAGGGGTATAAATGTTCTCATGCACAGCAAACACCAAATCCTTTGTTCTTTTTAAAAGGACAGCATAGGGAAATCTTTGTGGCACAGGTAACACAACTTCAGTTTGTCCTGGGCTCTCTAACATAAAGCTGCATTCCCAAGGTAGGCTAGAGATAGGAAGGGCATATCAGGAATGGGGAACTGAGGATGTCCTAGGTGGTGTTGTGGCCCTTTAAAGGCCATAAACTGTTGGTGCAAGATAATTTCTGTTAGTTACAAAAACTGGAACAGTTCTAAGCTTTTTTTGCTTTGTGCCAGGAGTTGGTTCAATTTCTGAGGTATCCCAAGATCTGCATGAGTGTAAATGTGGTAGAAAGTCACCTGTATATTGAATTGTCCTGATACACATAAAAGTATAGGCTGTTAACAAACACATTTTTGATACATTGCCCTCTTAAATTATGCTTTCAGTAGCCCCGGCATATGTGGTAAACCTGCCATACTCCAGAACAGTATCTTCAAATTCTGGGTGGTCTGTTTGCTAAACCAGAGACAGTATAGCCATATGGACCCCCTAGACATGTGTTGGATGTCTACTCCAATGTGTCCTAATTAGCATGCATTGAAGCAGACTTGATTAATAGAGTAAAACAGGCGTTAGTTGAAGTGCCCCTGCCACCATTTTGAAGTGTAGGACACTGAATATACATGACACTGTGGGTGCTTTAATTAGAGTGACTCTCAGAGCTCCTGTAATGAAAATGCCTCCCCCACCTCCACCCCAGAGCATTTGTAAAGCTGCCCATGGTATGGAGATTCAGGTGAATTAGCACTGCTGAGTTACAATGCCAATTATTCAGCCCCTTTTTTATTATCCCACTCACCTGTGGTGTTGGCTACACTGCTTCTAGTTTAGGAATCAATCTTCATGGAGCAGGATCACATACTTGAGAAATAGTGCTTGGGAGAACAGTAAGTTACTGTGTAGACATAGTATTATGGAATGGAAAACAATCAGATTCAGTCTATTAAAAGCAGGCAGTACATATGGTGAAGTGTTCTTATATTTTAGGGGGAAAATGATTAATTCAACAAGCCTAAAATTAAATCAGTAGAAAAGGTTCAGTTCCAAGGATATTTTTCAAGTACATTTGTAGTTGGTTGTTAAATGTTTAAAAGGAAGCAATAGAAGAACTTGTTTTTGAGTGGTGTGGGGCTTTTTTCCCCTTTCTGTTCATGTGTCAATAGGGAAGGTACAGCAATGATGGGGGAAGAGGGGAAGGGGTACAGGGAGGAAAACAGGTGCTTATACTGAATAAAAAGATTTTAAAATATTTGGTAGCTGTACAATGTAAGATTATCAAGATTCTGTCCCCTGCTGCTTCTGATCTACGAATATATAAAGAGTTGATTATATTGTTCCTGGAGAAAAATGTATGAGACGACTTGTTTTGGTAAGGTTTTCTTGTAAAGGAATGACTTTGTTCTGGGAATAAGTTAAGAGGCAGAGGGCTAGGCAGCCCAGTTAAAGTTTTCACTCAGCAAAATTCCCTCTGTCAATTCCTTTTCCAGTTCTGGAAACTGGATATCTAGATTTCCCCTGAGGAGACTCTAATTCAAGGAGAATCTCTGACAATGGGAAGCAGGAGGCAATAAAGGCTTATCTATAATTTATCCTATTTTTATACCATTATGGTATGGTACGTCCTTCCTTTTTCCACTCCCATAGTTATATTGGCATATATGGTAAGAAATGGGGGGGAGGGGGCAATTAACCCCTAGATATGAACAGGCCAGGGACAAAAGGGTTATGGAGCCTGGTTTCCTTTTTTCTCTACCTCTCCCATTTAAGAAAGACTCCTAAAAGGCAATGTAACAAGTAAATGCTTTACTTACACCGCTGATGCCGTGCTGGCAGTTCCCCTTACAACAACTCCGATAACTAAACCCGCAGGGAACTCGAGAGCTCTTCGCACATCCAAGTGATGCAATTAGCCACGATGGGTGCGTCCGGGGGGAAAGGGAGTCATGGACGCAGGACCTCCCATGAGGGTGATCAAGCCTCTCCGATATTGTGTGGGTCGCACCTTCCTTTTTGCGGGCTTTGCTTTTTATACTGCCCGAATAGCCAATAGGATTGGGACTTTTTCGTGCAGGGATTGCATGAGCTAGGGATTTTTGCTGCATGCACTTATCGCATGGCTATTAAGCTGCACCTGCTGCTTCTCCCACACCGTGCTGGCGTTTGGTCACCTTTTCTTTATCACATGCATCCTTGACCAAATGCCAAACTTGGATCTGTCTGAGCTCAAGAGTCTCTCCTCCTATACTTACATCCCATATAACTAAACATATAAAATACAACATTATTAACAATTTGTTAAAAGTATAATTAAATGCATAACAATGATGAAAATCTCAACAACTCTGATGGCATCGAATCTGTCTGCTTCTGCCGGGGTTCATCGCAGATGGGTTCACTCACAGCGATGGGCGTCGATGTTTCACACCATGTCATGCATCAGCAGTTTTACACCATCTCGGGCTAGAAAACAAAACTCAGGATTCGTTAGTAACTATACTACATCAACTTAGACAATTATGGTGAGCCAAGACGGTGCGTGTGGGTGAGACTGTATGCATACATTGGGGGCATGCTTCAAGAGAAACCAAATAGGTATTTGGGTACTCACCGGGTTTAAGTACAACACCAGGAGCTGGACTTGGACGCTTGCTGGTAGCTGTGGGAATGGCTAGCCATACCGTCTCTTGGGCTGAGTAACATGGCTTCCATGGTGGACGTGGCACCGGGGCACGCTCATCCCACAAAGCTTTGGTAGCGTTCATGGCAATTAATACATCATTGTTGTACTTGGTTCAGTTCTTAAATGATCCATTTTCCTTCAGTCTTGACTGTTCCTTATACAGTCCTATTTGGCGCTCTACAACACCGTTGGACTGCGGGTGATAGGGTAGATGATGATGCCACTGAACATTATGTTCTGCTGCGAACTGCTCTAAGCCTTTGGAGTTAAAAGGTGATCCTCCATTGGAGTGTATAATATGGGGCACTTGCCAATGAGCAAAAGCAAGCTGTAGGCATCCTTGAATCACGGAAGTGGTGGTCTTTCTTGTGGGGAGGACGAGGATTTGACGGGTCTCCAGATCTACGATTACTAGACTACTAGTTTGGTGGTTTGGCTCCTGGGAGTGGCCTGAGCAGGTCTACTTGCCACACTTTACCTGGAGCAAAGTGCACTGGGTCATAGGCACTCTTTTGGTGCCTGTGATGCACCAGTTTTTCTCATGCACAGGCAGAACAGGCTTGAATTATTTTTGTCCATTGCTCTATACTTGGTCCTTTGCTGCCTTGCTCCCTCCAGCGAACTTGCGCCCTTTTTGCTCCAGGGTGTCCCCAGTGCTCATGGAGCCAAGCCAGGAAGGGATTGGCATCTATGATGTCAGCAACATGTAACTGAGGCACATCTTCTTGGTTCATGGGTCCTTGGTGAGCCAGTAGCTGATCTATGATGGCAGGTACAGGGTCCGTGTCAGGTTGGTGAGATCGTATGTGCTTGATCAAGGGATGGATAGAGAATTTTAGTAAGGTAGCCTTGGCATCATCCCAGAGGGCTGTGTGTTTCGTAACTTGTGCCATTCCAGTGACAATTCTGTATATATATTCTGAGTCTACGGCTATGATGGGGAATGTCCCATCATGGTGTTGGTAAGTGTGTTTGAGAGCTAACTGGAAGCCTTGTAGTTCAGATGCTTGGACTGACTCTCCCGGATAAGATGTTCGGAGCTCATAGTCGTGACAAAGGTCACAGTAATATCCATATCCTCCACTATCATGGGATGTACCATCTGAAGCTATCCATGCCGGGGATGTAGTCCCATACAATTGTGGTACAGTGAGATCATCCTCTTTGATAATGGAGGTCATGTCTCCGTCAGCAACTTGCCATACTGACCAGTGATATTGATGGCGAAGGACTAGGGTGCTCCAATTTTTCATCGTGCCCTGATATTCTGGGTGAATTCTGCCAGGGCCAAGTAGTTCCAGTGTGGTACGGCCGGGTGCAACAAGTACACCTCGGTTTACTGCGAGGTGTTCTCCCAGTCGAGCTGCAAGCATGATTTTTCCTAGACAACCATATTGGTGTTGGTAGCTTTGAAGTGTGTGGTGACTGGTGTATGCAAGGTCCCCTGTCTCAGCATCACTGGCTGTGAACCAGATATGCTCCGTGGTGTAGCCTATATGAATTGTCACGAGGCTGCCAACGGGAGGTGCAATTAGACGCATCTCTTTAACCTCTGTCATAACCTTTTCCAGTGAGGCTTGGTCATGTTCACTCCATGGAACTCTACGTTGTGTTTTCTTGTGAATTTGGTGCTGCAACCTTTGGATGACTTCGAAGTGTGATGGCATTATGAAGTGGCAGAACCAATTCAGCTGGCCTACCAGGCCTTGAAAGTCTGCCTGTGTAATTGGCCAAGATAAGGACAACTCGGGGGTAGCATTGTGCGATGTTCCTGATCGCCACTGTCTTGTGAATCGTGTTCCCAAAAATTTAATGTGTTAGGATGGCTCGCTCATGGACTTGGCTGGGTTTACTGTCCATCCTTGGTTGTTCAGATGGTCCTGTAGGTCTGCGGTGGTGGTGCGGACTATGGCGTCATTGTGCCCTATAATAATATTGTCGTCGACATAGGCCCAGGTGCGAACATCTGCAGTCTCCAGGCAGAGACGAATGAAGCTGTCAATTGTTGCATTCATCGCCGTGGCTGCCAATGCCGGTGCATTGTGGTAGCCTTGTGGGCAAAATTTCCAGGAAAACATTTGTCCGCCTACACACATATTGAGGATCCTACGCGGGTCATGTATAGGGATTGAATAAAACATGTCCTTTAGGTCTAGTGTGGTGGCAAACCATTCTCCGCCCCTCTGCATTTCGGTTATACCATGAAGGATGTCCGAGACAGTTTGTGCAGTGGGCATTTGGAGCAGTTTACAATGATGATTTGCTTTCTGGTAGTCTACTACTAGACGTGCTTCCGTTGGTTTTCCTGGTTTGGGAATGCCCCATACAGCCAAAAGATAGGTGGAGGATTTTTTGGGCTGGATACATCCTTGCTTGCACACGTCAGCCAAAAGACTTCAGATCTGAGGCTGCAGGTTGGTGCACATCAGGATTGGTTGATACCACCAGGGTGTAGGGTTTATTAGCACTGGTTGGTGTTTTTCACCCGGTGACACAGTCAATGGGAGTGCTAGATACATGGTGCTCTTTAAGGCCAATGCCTTAATTGCGGGGATGCCCAAGATATTTATGCCCCCTAAGACTCCATACAGGGCCCTTTTGATGATTCAAAACTTGACTATGGGTGCGGATGTTGTGGCATTCAGCCCTTGTACAAAAATGACTATGGATGTCTTGACATGGGGTGTTTCAGGTCTCAACACATTTACTTGGGCTCCCGTGTCTAACAAAAAGTGCGTAGAGGTAGGGGTAGGATCTGCAGTTGCGCTCACATTGTAAGCTGCATACGGGCGTTTGTCATCAATGAGCTGCCCATCGTCACCTGTGTTGACAGCCACTATCGTTTTTTTCATTGTCTGATTCCTGCCCCCCCAGGCTTAAAGCCTAGATTCTGCGCCAGTCTCCTTTGTACCTCGTCTCCTAACTTGCGAAGCTGGCTCCTTGTCAGGCCACTATGTTCAGTAGAACATGGCACGCTCATCAGGTGTGCGGTCTGGTGGTCATCTGTGCAGCGAGCGATCGGTTTGAGGTTTATCAGGCGGTGCTTTCCACACTCTGACTGCTTACAGGGCAGGGAGAGCCCAGACTCCATTTTTTGTGCTGTGGTAAGCTTTCCCAGGCTACTCAAGACGTTCCCTATCGGTCCCCCTGACAGTGGGTGCAACAACAAATGGAACATTTGGTTCCGGGTGTATTTATGCCTCCATAAATTTCAACACAGGCCTCCACTGCTGATGTAGACACAGGAAACTTACCAGGATCGTTGCACCAGCGATGCGGCCAAACACTGTTCACCTGTTGTAGAGTCGGGCCCAATGGATAACATCCCGCATCCCAGGTTAAGTAACTGGCTCCTGCTATTGCATATGAAAGCTGTGCGGGTGATGGATCACTGGGTGGATGTGCATGCCAAGCATGGGCTCGGTTCAGCAGTGCTGGGACTACAGCAGCACACAGAGGGATTGGCCACACCTTGTTGCGTAGTATTTGAGTCATGTCGCTACATGCTCCTCCACTCCATGCAGGTTGGCGCATTAAGGTGGTACACTCCTCAGGGTCTACTAAATCTGACCTGTGTTCTAATATTAATCGTCCTAACCATATTACTAGTGTTTCATCCAGATTCAGTCAGGTATCTCTTACCAGTTCTTGGAGTTCCCCCGGTACACGTGCGGAGGATAGTGAGGGTGTGGGTCCCTGCACTATTGGTGACTGTCTTCACTAAAGCTACAGGGTTTGCATGCAGGACGGGCGCGTCTGCGTCAGCTGGGAGAGCGGAATGTAACTCCGGCGGGGTGTCATATGGGGGTGGTTCCTCAGGCGGGGCTGAAAGGGTTTTGCTAGTGGCGGAACTTCCTCCCCAAGACTTTCCAGCCACTCCCTCTTCTTCTCCTGCGACGCTGTCTTTAAGCAGTGGCTTGGGCTGTAAAATACTCCACTGCATGGCTGCCTTAGTTAGCACATCTATTATGCTGGCTTGGTTTACTGTGTGCCGCAATAGGGTGGTCACTGAACGAAACAAGACATTAGTCATCTTCCCCTTATTCCACTTTTGCCCTGTCCACACTGTGGCATCCCGCCCATTGGTCTTCAGACCCTCACGGAGTACTGTTAGGATTTTGTTTTCGGTGCCTCCGGGCTCAAGGCTGGGGCATCTAAATTTGTCAGGGGCAATTTCACAACTGTTCCCCTCCTTTAGGTACTAGACGCACCTGTCATACTCCTTTTCAGGGATTTAGTCATCTATACCCTTGGGCTTGATGTGACTAAGCAATGCCTCTGATTTTGCATCGGGCAGATGGTAAAGAACCGCGGGGCTAGAAAGAAGACATCCCAAGGCTGTGGGGCTGAGGCCAGACACGACCCATTCTTTAAGCGGCTCCTCTCTGTCCTCAGTTGGGCAAATGGAGGTACATAGCCCCCCATCTTTCCACCTTGCCCACCTTGGTGAGACGCCACCTGGGCCTGCGAAGTTTCAGCGTCCGTGGTTGGGGGCCGGCGACGGTTTCCCCACGGGCAGTACTTGACCAGCTCATCAGGGTTTCCTTCATTCCCCCTTTGCCCCAAGGATCCTGTTCGTGACGCCATGTGGTAAGAAATGGGAGGGAGGGTGATTAACCCCTAGATACAAACAGGCTGGGGACGAAAGGGTTATGGAGCCTTGTTTCCTTTTTTCTCTACTTCTCCCATTTAAAAAAGAATCCCAAAAGGCAATGGAACGAGTAAATGCTTTACTTGCACCGCTGAAGTACAGGAACTCATGCTGTCAATGTACACAGTGTACCGTGCTGGCAGTTCCCCTTACAACAACTCCGATAACTAAACCCGCAGGGAACTCGAGAGCTCTTCGCACATCCAAGTGATGCAATTAGCCACGATGGGGCGTCCGGGGGGAAAGGGAGCCGTGGATGCAGGACCTCCCGTGAGGGTGATCAAGCCTCTCTGATATTGTGTGGGTCGTGCCTTCCTTTTTGTGGGCTTTGCTTTTTATACTGCCCGAATAGCCAATAGGATTGGGACTTTTTCGCGCATGGATTGCATGAGCTAGGGATTTTCACTGCATGCACCAATCACATGGCTATTAGGCTGCACCTGCTGCTTTCCCCATGCCATGCTGGCATTTGGTCACCTTTTCTTTATCCAGCATAAAGATGCTTTATAACATATTGGAAGAGAATAAGCTGAGCCGATATAAGACAGTCTAACCTTTATAAGAATATAACAACAGTCACTCTGTTGTACCAGCACAGTGCAATCTTTCTTATTCATTTCCTGCTTTCTACCATTATCCCCTTCTTTACATTTTACCTCTTCTCTTTCTCTTGACAGTAAAAGCTTAAGCAGAAAATGACATTTCCCTCTCCTTAAAATCTTCCTCTTTTCCTCTACTCAATTTTTCTGTTTTTCTCTTACCTTTAATGAATATCTCATAAAACGTCTATCTCAATAATAGTCACCTCTTTATGTTAGACACAGCCAACTTTCCCTGCATCACAGTCTTTTGGCTAACACTGCATGCTAACTATGGGTAAATATCAACTCTCCAGTTGTTGTGAATAACCCCAAGCCATTTCTTTGAAGGCCTAATAAATGGCCTCAAGCCATCCTCCCAAGACAGAATACACAGCGAGACTGGAAGGTTGTTTTGTAAATTATGCCCATCT
>JAGPOW010003354.1:629946-646138 GCA_030014935.1 Caiman crocodilus | reverse complement strand
TCCCTCACAGATGTGGGACTTGAGAATTTTCTCAAAGATCTTCCCCAGAACCAAGGTGAGACTGACAGGCCTGTAGTTCTCTGGGTTCTCCTTCCTCCCGTGCTTAAAGATAGGGACCACATTGGCCACCTTCCAGTCCTGGATCACTAGCCTGTCCTCAGGTGTGGACGCTATGCCTCAAAGTTTAGTGTCATTGAGAATTTAGCCAGTGCGCTTCAGACACCAATGTTCATATCGTTGATAAAGATGTTAAAGAGAACCTCTGAGCCACTTTCCCAGCCATCGGACTGTGGTATAGCCAAGGAGACAGTTGGCCAATTTTTCCATGAGGACACCAGATCAAAGGCTTTTTTAAAGTCCAGATATATTACATCAATCTCTTCTCCCTTGTCCAGGTGGTATGTCACCTGCTCATAGTAGGAAATGAGATTGATCAGGCAAGACCTTCCCATGACAAAGCCATGCTGGCTATCCCTCAGGATGTTGCCCTCAGCCAGCATATCCAGACGGCTCTCTTTTATAATTTTCTCCAGAATCTTACTGGGGATTGAGGTCAAAATGATTGGCCTGTTATTCCCAGGATCTACTTTCCACCCTTTCTTGAAGACGGGTACTACATTGGCCTTCTTTCAGCCTTTGGGTACTTCACCTGAGTGCCATGAGTTTTCAAATATTTTTGCCAATGGTTGGGCTATGACACCTGCTGGCTTCTTGTGTACTGTAGGGTGTAATCTGTCAGGACCAACTGATTCAAAAGTGTCCAGCCTTTCAAGGTGATCCTTTACTAGATCAACACGGATGCTGGGTATAAATATGCCCTCACTCTGGCCATCCAACATCTTGCTAGGCAGGGCGGTTTCATTGGACTGATGAAAGACTGATGTGAAGTACCCATGAAGCAGGTTGGCCTTTTCCTGGGTGTCTGTTATCAGCCGTCCCATTTGGTTCAGCAGGGGTCCAATGTTACCCTTGTTTTTTTTTGACTCCCTACATATCTGAAAAAGGACTTTTTGTTGTCCTTCAAATGTGAAGCCAGATGGAGCTCGGTTGCAGCCTTGGCTTTTCTGATCCACTTCCTGCAGGTAGGGACTAGTGCTGAGTACTCCTCGTTGTGGTAATTCCAGCCTTCTATTCTTTATAAGACTGTCTTTTCAGGTGTAGGAGGTCCTCCAGTTCCCTGCTGAGCTAAGGGGGTTACTGCTTCCTTTTGCTACCCTTCCTCTGAGATGTGATGGCCATCCCTTGTGCTGTCAGGATCATTTCCTTGAGGAGCAACCACTCCTCTTGGACTCCTCTTCCTCTCAAGTCATGGTCTCTTAGGGCTTCGACAACAAGCCTCCTGAGCTTGTCAAAGTCAGCTTTCCTGAAGTCGAGGACTTATGTATTGATGACTGACTTGCCAGCTTGCAATGGATAGTAAAGGTGATCGGCTCGTGGTCACTATCACCCAGCTTTCCATCGATTCATAGGTCACTGACCAGGTAATCCCGTTTGGCCAGGTACCAGGTCCAGCAATGCTTTACCTCTCACTGGCCCATAGACTTCTTAGGTCAGGTAGAGTTCATACACATGTGAGGAAGCTTTGTGACTAATTGGATTTGGCCGAGTGCTCTTCCCATGAGATGTCTGGGTAGGTAAATTCTCACACCCCATGTGAGAATAAAAAGGCAGGCCCTTTTTAAACTGTGCGCATGCGCAGAAGGGCTTGCCTATGGCACCAGGCCACTCCAGGGTCTGTGGGGTCCCTGCTCAAAGAAGAAAGGTGAGTTCCCCCCCTTCCTCTGTCTCATGCACCAGGCGGGACCAGTAGCATAGCTCCCTGGGGTCTGGACCAAGGAGGAGCTGGGGGGGGGTTGTCCCTCCTCAGCTCCAACTCAACTGCCCTGCAGCTGTCTGCTTTGGGGTCCCTCCCTCTCTGCCACAGGCCCCACCTACCTCTGGCTGCCAGGGGTCTGTGTTGGGGTTCCACTGGGAGGGTCCTGGGGTTCCCTGGGCTCAACAGGGGTGCAACAGTCTTGTGCCCATGCATCTCTCGCCGGAGCCAGGGATGAACTGGAGAGACTGGATGGCCACCTCGCTGGGGTAACCTGACCCCAGTTGTCTTTCCTGCTTAGTGCAGGGGTGTTGGACCTAATGATCTTGCAAGGTCCCTTCCAGCCCCCAATAATCTACGAATCTATTAATCTAAAAGGGAGAATTTTAACACTTAATTCCTGCACTTTGAGGGAAATACTCTTGGCTTCAAGTGAGGTAGAAAATGAGTAGCAGGTTCAAAGTTAAGATTAAATTTGTGGAATATATTCTGCTATTGCATCAGGCTATGAAACAGCTCCATTAAAAACATCATTATTGTAAAAGTTACATCTACTAAAAAATACTTCCTTTAGCATAATTTTCTATCGGTAAGAATTTGATATGACCATTTAACCTTGTAGTGAGATTTTTTTTGTACAGAGAATGCAGATATTTCCATTATATCTGAAGAAAAGCTGCAGTGTGCTCTGTTTCAAAATACAAAAATCAATTTTGAGTAAAATGTTCTGTTTTTAGCTTTGTTTCCATATATAAATATATTTACATAATCATACAGAGATGGATAAGGACAGAGTGTCCAATGCAAATTCTTGTTTTAAAAATTGCTGGTGAAATAATTCCAGTTTTGCCTGTGTGGTTTCAGTAATATTTATATCCTAGCCTCAAGAGAAAAGGGCCTGAAGAGAAAAGCAAAGTACAGGGAAAGGCAGGCTTGGAAATGTACCACTAGCTCTGTGACTATGTATCTCACAGTCTAACAGAACTGCTGACAGCCTACCTAGAGATAGGTCTGTGCAGATAGGGAATATTTGATTTAGATTCAGATTTGGCCGATTTGGGTGCAATTTTAGGTCATGCCCAGGATGATATGGGGTCTCTTCCTCCTCATATAGCCTCAGCCCTTGTTATCTTGACATGTGCCTGATCAACACTCAGGGTCTCAATATTGCACTGTTAGACAGGAGGGCATGATACAAAATTATATATACACACACACACGACACAAACATTATGAGTTCACACACACAGGTCCACATACACAGACACACAAACATGCACATTCATGGCTGTGTGTTAGCACTAGGGAGCGTTGGGGTAACTTGGTGCTTGGGGTCACTTGGGATCACTGGAGGTTGGGGTAACTGAGGTTAATTAATGTTAATTGGTCAAAGGGAAAAAGCTGAAAACTGACAGAGCAGAGGAGCAATGCTGGGGAGAAGCCAGCACAGAGACTGGAGCTGGAGACAGAGCTGTGGGGGAGCTGAAAGGTACATGGGGAGAAGAAAACTGGGACTGGGGGTGAACTGGAGGAACTGCGGGGGAGCCGGGAGCTGGATCGGGGAGCAGGGGGGGAGCAACAGGTGTTGCAGGTGCCAGAGAGGGGCTCTGGGTGCCAGAGAGGGGCTGCAGGGAAGCAGGGAAACTGCAGGGGTGCTGAGAACTGCTGCAGGTGCTGTACAGGGGTCCAGGTGCCGGGGAAAGACTTCAGGGAAGTGGCAGTAGGTGCCAGGAGCTGGAGAGGTGCTCCAGGTATTGGGAAAGGCTGCAGGGGAGTAGCCGCAGGTGCTGGGAGCTGTGTAGGGGCTGCCAGGAGAGGCTTTGAGTGCCAGAGCCGGATTGGGGTGGCAGCAGCGGCGGGTGCTGGGAGCTGGAGAGGGGCTCTGGGTACCAGGAAAGGCTGTGGAGTAGCATCAGTGGGTGGAACTGGGGCCTGGGAATCTGGGTGAAGTTGGAGAACCAAGAGGGAGGCTGGAAAGATCGGGAAAGAAGGCAGAAACAAACAGGAATGGAGAGAGGAGAGACAGGGAAGATCAGGGAGAGAAAGCAGAGGTGATGAGGCACAAGTGGGGAACAGACAGAGACACGGTGGTGGGCCAAAAGAATGGAGAGATCGAAGAGAGAAGGCAGAGAGAGACAGGGTTTGGTGAGAAGGCAAAGGTGGTGAGACACAAAATGGAAAGCTGGGAGGTCAAGGTGGAGGAAGAGGGATGCAGAGATGGGGTACAGAGCAGGGGCTAGAGCTGGGAGACCAAACGGGAGGACCAGGAGGTCAGTGGATAGGGAGAGAAAGTCAGAGCCAGCAGAGATAGAGGTGGCAGAGAGGAACAAAGACCAAAGGGAGGTCAGAGAGACAGGCACAGGAGCTCAGCAGGGAGCTGTTCTTCCCCTGCTGGCTGCTGAGAAACTAAACTGCCACCTCCAGCTGTGAGAGCGGGGCATTAAGTGGCTGCCCACATTAGCACCTGTCCTGCCACATACATCACCCCTTATGCAGGCATGAGGGAGGCCTGCCAGGTTCAAGCGGAGTGGTGCAGGAGTTTCTGTGAAAATGCTGAAAACAAAACTCATGTCACTTATGTGTGTTAAGGGGTGTAGGTTGTAGCTGTGTTGGTCAAAGGACATAGCCCAGACAAGGTTCTTAGGGTCAATCTGATATCTGTTATTAGACCAACAGAATATTTGGAGAAATTCTTCTTTGCAAAGTTTTGGGTTTAAAATCCTTCATCAGGCTGATGAAGCATTTAGTTGGTGTGTATGTGTGTGCTCTTCCTGGATGGAAGGAATAGTAAAGAAGCCAGAAGTTGGCATGCAATGCAGGCAAGAAAACCAGTCAATGAAAATGGAAATGGAGTTAGGGGGTGAGAGGGACAGGCTGGGGTAGTGGGGAAGGGGGGTGTAGCAGGTTAAAGTGGAGAGGTACCTGCTGCTACCTGGGGAGTCAGATGTCAGGCAGGTTGTAGTGCATCATAAATCCAATGTCTATAATGAGTCCATGAGGTTCTGTATCTAGGAGGTTGATGAGGTGAAGTTCATAGGCCTGTGTGTGAAAAGTAGTTTGTAAATTCAAACAAGCACCAAACCTCGCTAACCTCATCACCAGAAGCCAACTTCCTACACACCGAATGGATCCATACCACGCCATGACAAGACATGCAAAACCTGCCAACACATCTCCAGTACCCCCACAAACTACACACCAGAATCTAGCGAAGACAAGAATACCCAACTACCTGTGAGGGCACATTTCTCACAAGAAAACCACTCTGTCTCCAGTCTCAGTCCTGATCCTCAAAGGGAATTTACAAACTACTTTTCATAGATGGGCCTATGAACTTCACTTCATCAACCTCCTAAATACAAAAACTCATGGACTCAATATAGACATTGGATTTATAACACACTACAACCTGCCTGACATCCAACTCCCCAGGTACCTCTCCAATTTTACCTGCTACATCCCCTTTCCCCCAACCCCCGCCTTTCTCTCACCCCCTGATGCCTCCATTTCCATTTTCACTGACTGGCTTTCTTGCCTGTATTGCATGCCAGCCTCTTGCTTCTTTACTATTCCTTCCATCCAGGAAAAGCACACACCAACTGCAGGTGTGTCCTCAGCCCGACAAAGGGTTTTAAAGCAGAAAGCTCACGCCTCACAGATGGCATCCCAGGCAGCTAAGCTGAGCTCACCTGGAGCCTCACAACTCCACGGCAACCAGCAAGCCTCTGGCCTGTCAAAAATGTGGCCTCAGGCCTTTCTCCAGCCAGGACTGTGCATGTGTGTGGTAGCTAGAGATTATGGCACCTCCTACCCACCTTTCACCAGGGAGATCCTCAGTCCTGGCATTTCCTGGTGCTGCTGCAATGCTGGCAGCCCCATCAGGCCTCCCAACCCTGGAAGAATGCAGTATTAGTAGTCATGCCCAGGACCTGGGGCCTCCTCTTTTCCCATAGACCCAGCTCATACCTCCAAGTTCATCTAGGCACAGGAGCTCAGCAGGAACATATTCTTCCCCTGCTGGCTAGTGATACAGTGAGAGCCCCCTCCAGCTCTGAGAGTGGGGAAGTAACTGGTTTAAAAAAATAAAACTAAAATAGGTCCAGACAGAGTAAGGAGGGTGGCACTGACTCTGTCTGCAGGTGGAGCCTGGGGAACCCCAGCAGCGGGAGGTTCACCTTCACGATCACCAGCTGCTCCACCAAACCATGATTCAAGGAGGTGCAGTGGGGTATCACAACATCCCCAGCTGAACACCCTCTTGCTTGGAACACTGGTCAGTGGACAGGACAGGTGCTCCCGGGCAGCCATGCCAAATCCTACTGCATCTGGCTGCGGCTTACCCAATAGGCCAAGGGGTTGCAGTTCAGTGGCTCCACATCCTCAGTGAGATAGGTATCCACCAAAGCCTCAGCGCTACTTGCCTGAGGCTGGGGTCTGGTGCAGCTAGACCCCAACATTTAATTCATGCCCTTGGCCCACATTGGCAGTGACTGGCATGGTGTGGAGGAGACTGGCTGGTGCTGGGAGTGCTGGTATGGAAAAGTGGATCCCCCTCTTCCACATCCCCTCACCTCTGCCATTCTATCTTGCTGACTCTGTTCACCAGCATCGTTATCCTATCCAGCAATTGAGGGTTTTGGTGCTGCCAGTGCGTATGCTCCCCTTCACCCTTGTGTCACACATGCCCACCAGCATGTGGACCATACTGGACCACAACAGATACATCCATTTTTTGATGCCCTCCTTCAGCCGCCTCACCAGTGCCTGCACCTCTGGTGACAGTGGCGTGCCTCAGCTAGGATCATTGATCCCCAGAAACTTCTCCAATTTGGTTCTCAAGATCCCTCACTACAGGGAGCATGTGGCTAAGGAGGGTATCAGCAGCACTGAGGATATCGGTGGCCTTGAGGAAGGGCTTGTAGGCCATCAAGATCTGGGAGATGTTATCCCATTCTGTTTTGTTAAAGGGGCAGCTGATCTCCATCTCCCCGAGCAAGATCATCTCATGTCGCTCCTCCAGCCTTTCCAGCATCAGGTATGTGGATCTCCACCAAGTCTCAACATCCTGCATGATTTTGTGCTGCAGTATGCTCAGTTCTGCCTATTTCTCCCACAGCATCTTACCCCGCTGTGGTGGAAGTAGCCCACCACCTTCCTGAATTTTGAAATCAGCTGCGCCGGTAGTGATGGTGCCATCACCAGCAGCCCCATCCCTCTCTAAGGCATCCCTGACTATGAGATGGAACTTGTGTGCCACATGGTGGATGCCAACAAAATTTCCATCACAGACTGCCTTGACCATATTGGCCCAATGTCAGTGATCATGAACCCACAGGTGAGCTTACCCTGCCCAACAAGCAACCCCTACACCATGTGGTTTATGGCCACCATGATCTCCTTTGTCATGTGGGACTTATCCACCACCTCTTCTTGAAGGAGAGCTCACCAATGCCCTGACTGATTGTACCAGTGCCCTATGAGGGAGAGGTAGGCATGATCTCCACCCTGGCTGCTCCAGATGTCGAAGATGAAGAGCAAGGCTTCCTGTGGCCCTGCCTTGCACATCTCATCCCTCAAGTACTCCCTGCATGCCTCATACAGGGAGGGCACAACTGTCCTGCTAAGGTGGTGTGTGTGGGCACTTGGTAGGCTGGGGCCATGAGCACCATGAGCCATCTGAACCCTGGCTGCTCAACTAAAGAAAAGGGCTGGCCATCCAGAGCAAGCATCTTCCCAGTGTTCTGGGTGACCTCACTGGATCTTGCAACATGCCCCTCTTTGTCTGTAGCTTTCCCCTACCGCTCAAGAGCAGCCTACCTCTGCTTCATGGAAATGGGGGCTTTGGAGTGAGAGGGGGACTTCCCTTTGGGCATGCTACCACTGGTGCCAGGATGAGCAGGAAGAAGGACAAGGGGGTGCTGCCTCCTGAGATGCAGCAGCATCGCCATTATGAAGCGTGTCACCTTGCCTCAGCTGATCTGCCTTTAGCAGTGCTGGCAGATACATACTTGGGATCATTTGCTACTTCAATTACCACACTACCCCTCTGCTTCTCGGTTGAGGGTGGGAAACCTGCCTTATCCCCCTCCTCAGCAGGCAGAGACACAACAACAGCAGAAGCTGACTCAGTTGAGCCACTTGCCACCACAACCTCTACCTCCTCTGAGGTGTTTTCTGGAGAAGGAGACCTGTCTCTATGGGAACTTGAAGGTATGGAGAACAAAAGATTCTCCCTCCATCCCCAGAAATTCTTTTGCTAGGGCACTCAGATCCCCTGATTCTAGATCCAGCTCCTCCTCTGGCACTGTGAGACTCATGCTGTGAGATGAAACTGGGGTGGAGGAGACTGTCATTCTGCTGCTGGTGCTTATTTCTGGTGTTAGGGGAGGTGGTGCAAATGCAGGGACAGGAACAGGTACTGCTCCCACCTCCTTGCTCCCACTGGCAGCAGAAGACTCATGGCTGCCAGGAAAGAGGATGCATCTATGTTGCAGGGGGTGGTGTGAGGAGGTGTCTTACAGCTCCAGCTCTCCCGCTAACCCTTCTAGGCCCTCTCCCTACCCTGCCAGAAAAGCTGGTACCTGCCTTTCCAGTATGCTTCATATTAATCTTTCCTGTGCTGGAAAGTGTGCGTGTGTGTGTGTGTGTGTGTGTATGCAGCTGTAATATCTCTTCTTTTCTCTCTGTGTGTAGTGAACTAATCTCTCTTCTTCTTCTCTGATTACCATATGTATGTGTTTGATTTCTTCTTCTGTGTTGTATTTATTGTATGTGTAGCTAACTAATAATATCCCTTCTTCTTCTTTGATTACTGTATGTGCCTGACTTCTTCTGTGTTGTGTTTACTTTATGTGCATATAATTAATAATATTAATATCTCTTCTCTGTGTATGTGTGTGAGTGTGTGTAATGTCTGTGCTTTCTATGTGATGGATCACACTGCCAGGGAAGATGCAGCTTTCTTTTTAAAAAGAGTGAGAGAAAAAAAAAAGAACAAATAAGAAGGTTTTTGGGGAAGAATAAGTTGAAAGAAATGGATTGGATAGGGATAAGTAGAGGGATTCTAGGCAAGGGTGATTACTAAGTTGTATCCAATCCTTTTCAAGAACAGAAACTAGCAGGAGACTGACTAGGAAGGAAGCAAAGCCAGTCCAGTACCTTTCAGACGCTGTTGCTCAGGTAGAAACAGCTCACAAAAGGGACAGAGACTTGTATGTTGTTTCTACGTCCCACCCCCAGAGCACTGTGATTGGAAGATGACTTGAGGAAAGATCACAGTCACTGGCCAGCTACAGATGTCAGTCTTTCCCCTCCTGCTGCCCCTCCTCCTTCTAAGTTTCTGTTCCCCTGAAAGGCTGGCTTCTAAAACTCTGAATCTTTTTTTGAATATTTTCTGAATCAATTCAGAGGCTCCAAATTGATTTGGAGGTTTGTTTTTTTCCTTGATTTGATTTATATTCAGTGATTCAGCTTCTGAATCAGGCTGAATCTTTCCATATTGATTTGGTGACCAAAGCATCACATACCCCTACCTAGAGACTGTACAAACAGGTTGACCAAGGAAGTCTATGACATAGACAACCTGATCCAAAACTCACTGAAATCACTGAAGACTAGGTACACAGAGGCTACCTGCCTTTCCTGCAGCTCTGGGTGAACTTCTAGTGCATCAAGTGGCCCCTGAGCTGCAGGGGACACCAGACCTTCCTTCCACAGTGGCAGCACCCCCAGGTGGCACCTGCCTACTAGCACCCAACCCAAGTCGTCCTGGAGGGTGCCACCACCGTGGAGGGAAGCACTGGGCCCCACACAGCTCAGGGGCTGCACAACTTGACAGCAGCTCATTCTGGTAGGTCCCACTGATGGAAAAAAAAAGAAAAAAGTGGTGAGGGGCCTTATCTTTCCCTCCTCCCCTCTGCCCCCCCAGAACCTGCCTGCCTCTCTCATGCTGGCTGTCGGGGGCCTTCAGCTGTGGGGGGCCAAGTCCTTCCCTCCATGGTGGCGGCACCCCCTGGACAGCACCCATCTGCTAGCAGTCCACTCAGGTGGTCCTAGGTGGTACCACTGTCTCAGAGGGAAGGACCAGGGTCCCCCGCAGCTCAGGGACCACTCAGCCTGGTGGCAGCTTGTCCCCTGGTTGTGGGAGGTGCAGGCAGGCTCTGAGAGAAAAAAAAAGTGAGGTGGGACCTGATCCTTTTTTTTCCCCCAGAGCCTGCCTGCCTCTCCCATGGCCAGGGAGCAAGCTGCTGGTGGTCTGAGTGGTCCCTGAGCTGTGGGGAGCCTGGGCCTACCAGGTGGGAGAGCTGATGGGGGGGGCATCACTGTGCTATAACAGAAGTTACTAAATTGAAATGATGGATTTTTAATTTTAAAAAATTAATTAAAAACCCACCAATTAAAAACTCACCATTTCAATTTAGGGAGAACTAAACCCCCATCATGTATACAAGCACCCAAGGAGTCTGACAGGTCTGCTTCATTCAGTATCTGAATTCTTACCAACTGGCATTGCATAACATGAGCCTCTGCCTAACATATCAACCACTCATTATCACAGACCCCCTTATGGCAAGAACCCCTTAACAACAGTTTGCCATGGTTAGACAGAGCTGCCTTTTCCCCATCTCAGCCAGTGTCTAGGTGCTTTTGATGCAGTCTAAATCTCAGCCCCCTAGTGGACATTCCTTGCTTTTCAGTACTCCAGCTACCTGAGCAGTCAAAGAAGTGATAGAGTTTTCTGCTGTCTGTCAATAGTATACATTTAACTTGAGTGATCAATCCAGATCACAGGTTGTCAGTGCCCTTGTGCCATGGAGAAGTCCAAAACCAAACCTTGAATGAAAGAAAATTTTAAAAAATTAGATCACTCACGAAAGGCTATGATCATAATCAGGGATGTAACATCTGGGTGATGCTAGAACAGGGTGTAGTGGGAAGGATGGAGCCCCAGAAGTAATGCCTGCATGGGTTGTTGTTAGCCAACTGCGGTAGAGAACAAACAACACTGCCTGATTAGTAACATCAAGAGAAAATCCAAGATGTGGCAAGAGACAGTCAAACCTCACCATAACAATCTACAGGCAAGTACTAGCAGGATGAATGGATCAGGCCAAGAGGGTTCCAGGTCACTGAGCATTTAACCTCAGCCCTCTCATACCCACTGACAGACATAATGCAAGATTGGCTATGATTTTATGATGTAAAATATTACATATTTACATATTTTAACTAAATGCAGTGTTCATGGTATTCAAAATATGATATATGGCTAAGGCAGGGAAGAAAGTAATGGACATGATGTTCTAATAAGTATTTCGCAACACTGAACCAAATATTTTGCATTCGATCCATAACAGCAACCACAGAAAAAGTCTGATATGCCATCTCACAAAATCTGAAAATCTTCTTTCTGTATCTGCCCTTGTTTTTACTCTTAACATTGTCTGTTTTGCCCCCTTCCTCCCTGGGCTCTTATTCTTGCTCTGAAAGGTGGAGCTGTCTCTCCTTGTGCTGGGAATGGAAGCCTTCATCCATGTCCTTTCTCTCATCTTCACTTTCTGTGGTCATCATCATTTCTTACATAATTTTTCGATGGCCCTCTCTCTACCCCTTTCTTACCTTCATAGCCAGAAGGGATAATTGACGTATTACTTTTATTAAGGGAAGAGAAAGCACATCAGTGGTTTACATTTTTGTTCATTTGGGCAATGTTATAAAAATCTGTTAGTTTTATACACCGTCTGAGGTTCTCAGACTAGACCTCCTGTTGAAACCATGATTGCTGGCATCACAAGAAGAAGATTCAAGCAGAGACCAAAATGGCCATGTAAGGTGAACTTGATCTCTTACCTTATCCCTCCTGTTGTGCTGCATTTATTTGAGTTTGACAAAGGAAAATCAGATTCTACTAGTAAAACTCTTCAACAGGAGCAAAAGTCATACTTCATGAGAAACCAGTGAGTAAGAACTTATGTTTTCTTCCATATTGCCCCTCACAGCTGGGAGGAAGGTTTTGCATACATTTTAGTAACCACTTTGGTTAACAACAGATTTATATGATCAACTATAACTATGCTGAATGAGCTGGGAAGTCCTCTCAGTCATCTCAGTTCCTTAACTTCCAGGAGAGTTTTCATACCCCTGTTTGCAAACAAACAGGGAGATTTAAAACATGCCTGTTGATTTCCTACTGTTTGCTTGCCTGTGAAAATGAAGCCAATCTTGCATTATGTCTGTCAGTGGGTAAGAGAGAGCTGAGGTTAAATACTCAGTGACCTGGAACCCTCTTGGCCTGATCCATTCATCCTGCTAGTACTTGCCTGTAGATTGCTACGGTGAGGTTCGACTGTCTCTTGCCACGTCTTGGATTTTCTCTTGATGTTACTAATCAGGCAGTGTTGTTTGTTCTCTACCGCAGTTGGCTAACAACAACTCATGCAGGCATTTCTTCTGGGGCTCCATCCTTCCCACTACACCCTGTTCTAGCACCACCCGGATGTTACATCCCTGATTATGATCATAGCCTTTCGTGAGTGATCTAATTTTTTAAAATTTTCTTTCATTCAAGGTTTGGTTTTGGAATTCTCCATGGCACAAGGGCACTGACCACCTGGCTTCCTTTCAGCATCAGGTAAGTCTTGCATGATATTGGGGGAGGGCTTTACTCTCCTCCCTCTCTTGGGGTAGCTTGCCCTCTAGCACTGTGTTTTAAAATAGTCCCAAACAAAGTGCAGGACACCCCAACCTGGGGCCTTTTAGTCCCAGGGCCTGATACCCCCTCTAGACTCCTGACCTGTGCTTCACTAGGGACCTGTGGCTTGGTCCTAGCCACCACCTATGGCTTTGGGCAACCCTGTCCTTTCTTGAGTTTTGGGTAGGGCTGTCTTCACACACAAGCTCCCTCCCTGCGTGGACCTGCCTGGGGTCCAAAGAACACAAACCCAGTTTTGGGCAACAAAAAAGGAAAGAAGAAAAAAATGCAGTAGCAGCTGGAACCTGTCCTAGGAAGCCACTCCTCCTACAGCTTGCCCCTTTCTGACAGAGCTATTCCACCACTTGCACCACTCTTGCCCACAGTGCCTTTTCAGCCCACAGTGTCCAGCTTAGTAGAGTCTGCCCAAGCTCTTCTACCAGCTTGGAGCCAGCTCCCCAGCTTTTCCTGGCTCTCGGTTCCTGTCCTGGGCCTCCAAGCATGCATCTCTCTCCCCCTGCTTTTTCTGTGCCCTACTTCCCAGGGCCACTCTATCTTTACGGAGCAGCTTCTTCAGAAACACCACTCCCATGGCTCCCATTCTCTGTCCTGTACTGTTGAATCCTTATTAGCAACCTCTTCTGTCCCTGCAGGGAGTTTATTTTCTCATTGTTTATCTCTCTCACCTGCTCCTTTCCATAGTGGGAAAATAGTGAAGAAATAACACTTTCTTTAAAGGGGTGAAATGTGTGCCAGGAAGGGGGAAGAGATGATGGGGGTAAGGTTATATGTGTTTTCCATCCTTGCAAAATTCTCAGGGTATGGCTACTCTGACAAGTTAGTGAATCCTGAAGGCAAAAGCCTGGAGGCTTCTGCCTCAGGGCAGCTGCACACAAACAGTAGCTTTCCTGGGAAGAAACTATCTTGACCCAGAAAGAAATAACCCTGCATCACAGCTAGGAACAGGAATATATAAAGTTGTCTTGGATTAGGGCAACTTTGTTTCCATGCAAGAGGTTGTGTCTAGTAACAGCAAGATTTTTGGGTTTTTGTTTTCTTTTTAAATTGGAGCAGCAGGATTTTTCATGCAATGTACTATTCACTTGTCCATGATGACCTTATTGATGAACATTCACAATTTTTCCCTACACTCTCTTTTGCTCCAGGGATGATTGTAATATGGAAATTGTGGCTCTGGATAGACCACAGCTTAGGGTGATATTACACATTACTCTTAAACCATATTAAGGGGGCTTAAAATGTGAATTTCTGCATGTTAAAGCTTTCTAACTCATGCTGAATGCCCCACATGAGCATCTCAAATTGTTGCTACTTTAAGTAAGAGTTAACTCTGGGATGCGCTACCTAACTCATAATAGGGTAACTTCAGTCTGTTCCACAGAGAAAAAACAAGAAATTTGCCATTCTCCAGCATCCCATGATGCACCACTTCCATACCCTACCCCCACGCAGAGCAGGAATAGAGCCCAGGGCTAGGTATCTAGACATGCAGAAATCCTGAGACAAAATTGATCTAAGTTACATCATTTTCTGTAAGTGGCACAGTTTAGATTTGTAGCAACCAGAACAGACATTTGCCCTTTTGGTTGGGAATGTGGGGGACAAATCTTAGACTGGATTCCATTATTTTTAAACCAATGTCAACTTTTGTTCTGTTGTGGATACAGACTGGTTTCTGATCACTTATACTGGTAAAAGTATAATGTCTGTATCGGGCCCAGTTGTCCTGACTCCTAGTCATGCCCCTCTAATGGCAAGTCAGAGAGATGCAAGTAAGAATGGTATTAACCTTAATATTCAATTGCTCACAGTGGGCACGTCTAGTCATCTGTGTGTTCATTAATGCGCTTTAGGTAATGTGCATTAAGTTTAGTATCTCCATTGTGATTTATTAGAAAAAGGCTCATTACCCTATATTAATGTGCATTAACAAAATAGTGTAGCATGAACTGAACTAATGTAGCTGATGTTAACATAGAGTGTAATAATAGTGAAATATAACCATGTTAGTCTTGTCCTGTAAACAACTTGAAAACTCCATTTTGTTTCCTTCTGATTGACATAAATGAATAAACTCTGCATAGCCTGTATGTATGAGTGTGTGTAAAAGGGTGATTGGTGAGAGAATGACGTAGAGATGGGAGAAGGAGATTTAACTGTTTATGTAAGCAAAAAGGCACCAAATGTTAAGTTACCAGCCAGTAACTAACTAACAAACTGATGAAGAATCCCTTTGAAGCTCAAGGGCAGAAAGAAGATAACAGAGGTAGAAATTCTGCTAGATGGGCAACAAGAACACTTCAAGGCTAAAATAAGCTGAAGACAAAAGAAGAACAACCAGCAAAAGAGAAGCTGCATATGGAAAAACTCCAAAGCACTGAAACAAAGGATGTGAATCCCTATAAAAGAACACTTTGAAAATGCCAAGCTGGATAAGTCTCTCTCTCTACTGCTGTTTCATTGGAGCACAGAAGAATCTGTTCACCCCGCTCCAGCTGTTATCTTCAAATCTGCTACGATTTATCTTCAAATCATCATCATCTACTCAATAAGCCTGGGTTGGCCATCTTGGGCTGATATTGAGCATCTATTGCTGGTAAGTATATCTGGAGTATATGTGGATCAAATGGTTGTTTTGTGTATGTGAATGCCTGTGTGTAATGCTGCAGGGGTTTAGGTTGTAGCCGTGTTGGTCTACGAACATAGGCAGACAAGGTTCCTTGGGTGAATTTGATCTCTTTTATTAGACCAACCCAAGTGGTTGGAGAATAGTTATTAAGCAAGCTTTTGGGTTCAAAACCCCTTCATCAGGCTAAGGAAGCTGCAGCAGGTGGTGTGTGCTCTTCCTGGATGGAATGAAAAGCAAAGAAGCCAGGGGCTGGGCTGGGGAGTCAGTTGTCAGGCAGATTATAATGTACCAAAAATCCAACGTCTATGTTTAGTCCATGATCTCTAGTATCCAGGAGGTTGATGAAATGGAGCTCATAGGCTTGTCTCTGAGAAGTGTTGTGTAAGTTTCCCTTGAGGATCAGGACTGAGAGATTGGAGAGAGAGTGGTCCTCCTGTGAGAAATGTGCCCCCACTGGTAATTGAGTGTTTCTGTCTTTGATGGATTTCTGGTGTGCGTTCATTCTGGTGTGCAGTTGTTGTCTGGTCTCTCCTACATATCTTCCATCAGGGCATTTGGTGCATTGGAAGAGGTATATCACATTTCTGGAGGTGCAGCTGTAAGATCCTAGATGCTGATGGCTCTGTTGTGGGGTGTAGTAATAGTGGGGGTGGGTGTTTTTCTTCTGTACTGCGGCAGTTCTTCACGTGGTATCCACGTGGCTCTTTCAAATGTGCAATCTAACTCTCTGTTGGAGTGTCCTTGCTGGGTGAAAGCCTTTTTAAGATTGGCAAGGTGGCAATCCCAGGTGTTCTCTTCAGTATAGATATCACAGCTTTTTTGGTGTGTTTCGGGTGATTGCTGATTCTATGCAGATATTCATAGTTTCATAGTTTCATAGTAACTAGGGTCAGAAGGGGCCTAGAGCAGGCCATCTAGTCTGACCCCCTGCCAATGGCACGAACAAGTGCTGGGGTCACAGGACCCCAGCCAAGTACCTATCTAATCTACTCTTGAAGACACCCAAGGTAGGAGCAAGAACAACTTCCCTAGGAAGCTG
>JAGPOW010003354.1:588849-629846 GCA_030014935.1 Caiman crocodilus | reverse complement strand
ATAGTATGCCTCCCTCTTTGCCCTCAGGGCCCCCCGAATATCCCTATTTAGCCACAGGGGCTTCCGGGCACCTTTGCCCCTCTTGTATCAGGTAGGAACAGTATGTATGTTGGCCTATGGGTTTCTTGTATACTGTGGTATGTATTTTACCCTTCTGGATACTGATGCTGTGTATGATGAATTGTGTGTGTTTGTATGAATGGTGTGTCTGAACCACTATGTCTAATTCATGTAATCAATAAATGCGCCACCTTGCCTTATCCCCCTTTATAAAGTCTTGCTCCTGGTTTGAGCAATTGGCAATTTGAGTAACAATAGCACAGGTTTTTTGACTGTCTATACATGAGAAGGGAGGTTGCTTTGACCTGCTGTAATTCCAGCACATCGAAGCAGACTTGATTAATGAAGTCTGATGAAGCATGGCAATTACTGTGCTCCAGCAACCTCCCACATCTTGTGTATCAGCACCCCCATGCTTCAAAATTGTGGTGGGGGCACTTCATTTAAAGCTCTTTTGATGAGCTTTAGATAAAGTGTCAAGCTGCCATTTTTAAGTTCAGGGACGCTGATATAGAAGACTCTGGTTGCTTTTATTTAAAGTGCAACCCCAAACGTGTATAAATGCCCTTTGTGATGCTTTAATGAACATTAAAATAGGCTAATGTGCATTAAAGCGCATGTGTAGATGTGCCCAGCATGTTTTAATTTTAACACCACTTAATATTCCACAGATTTAGTATGATGTAAATGTAATGTGTAACTTCATCCTTACTTTTGCCCTCATGCTTCATTAGCCACACTGATCAAGTTACAACTATTCAGGTTGCCAAGTGACTGACAGTACAGCCAATGCTCCATCCAGCTCTTGTCCTTTGACCACTTTCTCCAATTATTTGTAGTGGGAGTATGTGGTAAGCAGGAGTTAATCACCACACCGTGCCTAGATCTCAAATCAGGATGGAGCTTGCTCAGCTGGGTACAAAAGGAGTATTGAGTGACATTAAGGCACACTCTGACACGCTGGGATGTGTGTGCAGAAATCTTAAACCATGTTCCTTCATTTAGCCTCTCTGCACCTCAATTTCTGCAAAGGTTTTTACAGGGGCATATTAATACTTCCCTGCCCAGAGGAGTGCTGTGAAGATTAGTCAATGTTTGTAAAGGGCTTTGAAGATGAATGAAGTTGCCCCTGCTGAGATGGCTGAGATTTCATTAGGCAGGTGCAGCAGGGTTGAAAAACTTGCTAGTTTATTTTGCTGGTAGCAAGAATTCATTTTTTTCTTTTTTCTGCTCACTGGAGAAAATCTATACCTCCTTCCTATGAAAAGCCTGGATGAGCAATTAGGCTTGTCCTTGGGCAAAAGCAACAATGCATGAGCTATACTAGCCTAGGGATGGTGCCAGGAGGCACAGAATGCAGACCCAGTCCTCTAAGGACTTCTTCCTGTATTCATTGCTCAGGAGGAGGAACTTGTGATTTGCTCCTGGCCTATACCAGCAGCAAATTATGACATTTCTTGCCCTGACTTTTGCTTTGGGAAGGTGAAATCAAGGCTGTATTCACTCCCCCATGTATTCATAGTGTACTTATTTCATGTGTCTGAGGTTAAGTAAGAGTGCAATATCTACTTACTCCTGCAGAACCAGTCTTAAAGTCCACATGGCCTATGCATGGGTTGTGTAGTTCACGGTATAATCCAGCCCAAAGTGACTTGCAAATGTGTGGAACATTTTGGTATGGAAATGCCTTCCACTCAGAAGGATTAATTACCTAGATTCCTGTTACCTAGGGTTCCTGTTCTAATATTTGTTGAAGTAACATTTATGCTAGTCAGGTTAGCATCTCTACATCCTTTCTTTGCTTTATAAAATCTTGGGATGATCCTTGTAAACTGTTTCTTTACTAAATCCAGATTTGCAGCCTGTGTTACTGCATCCAAAACAAGACATCCTCACTATTGTGAAGACTTATTTGGCAATGTGCATCTTATCTTGATTATTCTGAAATGCTCCAAACATAGCTGTATTAATCATTGTGTCATGTGTTTCATATAAATACAGTATGTTTATTACTCATGTTTGCATGGGGAAAAGTATTATGAGAACAAAGGATAATGTGTTTTATAGTTCAGAAAGTTTTGTAGCCTTTTTGTAATGGGAATTTTCACTACATTGTATTCTGTATAGGTCTGGTTTGTTTGTCAGACTGACACTCTATTTTAGCATTAATGTTCTGTCCATATCAAACCTCCATGTATGGAAAGATGATTAAATAAATCCCTGATTCCCCATTTCATATCTTTTGTCATAGCTCACTTTGTTTTAAAATAGCATATACATCTTCATTTAGCAGCTCCCTATCCAACAGAAACCAGCTCTTAGGAAGTTATCTGAAGAATTACAATGTTCTAATAAAAAAAAAAAAGGTCAGTCTTATTCATTCCACATGTTAGCATTTTTGCCAAGCAGGGTTTCAGACCTTCCTTGCTGGGAAATAAATGTCAGATTTTTGAAGCTTGTAAAATGTTACTTGTAAAAACATACATTTACAATCGGGTCTCTTACAACTAGGGAATAAAGCAGGAACCCATTAGTAAATTGACTCATTGGTAATTATAGCAGCTCATTTATCATTATTATAATTTCTTTTTGACATTTCTGCTTCTGAAATTCTTAATGGAATCACAGAGTGTTCTGAGATATAACAGATATGCTTGTGATAAATGTACAGCTGATTTTAAGCTCTCAGAGCAACCTGTTCCCCTGGCCTGATGCCCACTTAATTAATGATTAATGGAAGTTGCCATTTTACATGTGAACTTGAAAGCTGATGTTCTTGGCACTGTTGAAACATGTAAATGTCTTGCTCAGATAAAACATGACAGGCAACATCTTCAATACAAGGTTCTTGTCCTGATACCTGGCGAAGCAAAGAAAAATTAGGGACTCCCAGCTCTCACAGTATAGCTGGAACTAGAAATAGACTGGCATCCTCTATCTGCTCAGCTATCACAGTGACACCCACAGGACCTACTGCATGAAGCTGAGCACAAAAAGCCTAATATATATATGAATGTGATTGTTCAAAATGTAGTATGTTTGTAATAAAGAATGGAAGGGTTTTTTTTTAAAGAAAGTACATACACTTAACTTCAGTGTATACACTATATTCTTTAGCAGCATAGTGTACACCATGCTATGGCATATGTTAGACTAACAATTAAACTAGCTTAGTATCTTGCCTCCTGGCAGTGATGCATAAGTAACTGAGACTTCAGAGGAAAGCATTTGTTAAAAAAGAATCCAAGCCATTTCTCTCCAACCAAGTGCCTGAAAGGTAATGAACGCCTGCAACTTCCACCTTGGAAATTGTGGGTGTTTACTACTACTTAGAATTTGATCCACAGTCCATAAGAATTGTCTCTATAAATCCAGAAAAATGAAATGGTTAGTTTTTGCAAAGGAATTGTTATCTGTACTAATCATAGTGCTGCTATTGTTACCTTGCAATTAGTTCTTCCTTTCAAAAAGTAGCTCCTGATGCTGACATGCAGCTAACAACAGAACAAATACTTTATGTAGCAACTTTAATGAAAATTCAGATGAAGGTAAGGTCGGTTACTTTACAATGTGGTCTAATTGGATTTCCACTTTTCTATAAAAAAGCAGTTCACATCTGGCCCAGAGATAGAAGCCCATTGTGCCAGAAGTGTAACGGCATAGGTGTTGTTTTGCTCCTCCCACCTACAAAGGATAATGGTGTGGAAAATACATTCTTATCTGTTCCTTAGTATCTTCCCATCTGCTATTGTAGGTGTTTGTGCAGTTGGAAACAAAAGCTAATCACAAACCTCTGCTTTAAAAGAGCTTCTTTGTTTACTCTCAAATCAGTGATAACTTGTTTAAAAACAACAAAAAAGCCCCCCTCCAATAAAAACAAAAAGGGAATGTCACATACAAAGGAGAAGGGGATTGCTGGCAGAGCAAATGGAAGATGTTGCTAAGCATGATGTACTACCTCAGTTATTATTATGTTGCTATGACAAGCTACTTATGAGGAATCTTCAGAAGTTTAACATAGTTGTGATTCATTTTAATTTATTCTATTTGAATCCCCTGGTCCCTTGAAGAACCTTAACTACTTCTAAAACATATTCTGACCATCCTTAGGCTCATGTAGCCTTATCTTAATTAAAGGCAGAATTTTCCCCACTGAATATATTAGAATCCCTTCAGGGTAAAATTGGTTTCTTGTACATAAGGAGACAGGGTAAAATGTTCTAGGGTAAAGCTGGTCAGAATTTCCTAATAAATCTTTGTTTTGTAAGGCAGTACAATAGCAAAAGCAGTGCTAGCAGTGCACTGGCACTGGATGCCTTTGAACAGGGGGTGCCAAAGCAAATGGAAGTACCATAATTACCCAATGCCTACACAACTTTGAATTTATTTAAGAAGATCCACCAATAATTAGAGTCTATGCATGGGAAATGTATACATTTTTTATAACTTTCTATGTACAGAACCTAATTATTAGGGGACTATCTTAAGTTTGTTACCCCCAACAGTTGTAGCAGGGCAAGCAGTGGCGGGGTACAGGGGTTGTTGGGTGGTGTTCCCTCTCTCCTCTCCTGCTACTTGGCACCCTACCACCTCTTACCTTTTGGCTTCAGTTCCAGGGCATGGAGCACATGGTCACTCTGGCCCCCACCTATCCATGAAGCAGGGGTGGCAGCTGGGGTTGTTTGGCTGGATTTGGACTCAGCACCTATACATTTGTTCCAAGCAGGCATCACCCTCAGACCAATCACAATACCTGCCAGTTGATAATAGATGAATTTATTGATACAGAGTAAGAACAAAAAAGCAACAATACGAACAATCAAACAATTATATATCTACCAATCCTAGGGCTGTCATCAAAGTCAGGATACAGGCTCCACTCTGAGGTTCTCTCTCTTAGGTGTCAGAAGTCTGGAGGTGGAATGCCGAGGCCCACAGCCCCCCTCCAGGGGGTGCATGAGATGTGCTGCTGGTGCGTGCCCTCTGTCCATGACAGCCTTGGGGACCCTTCCTGGGGGATGGGGATGGGGATAGGGGGCCCCTCTCAGGGACTAGAAGGAAGAAGATGACAAGGAAGAATGGACAAGACAAAGGGAGGGACCCTTTGTTACTCTCAAGTCTTTGCCTTTGTATTTTCCTTTCCCCTTGATGACTCCTGATGACTCTTCATCCATGGCTATCTCTGGTTGGTTGTCTCTCTGTGGTCACATATCCATGTAGCTTTCCGGGACTTGTCCTAATTTGGTCTATTCACCCAAAACTGGGACTTAGGCCCCCCTTTTCTCTGAAGCCTTGCTGCTGGTGTCACTTATCTTGTGTTATGGGTCAGTATGGTACATACTTCTTTGCTTCCCAGGCTGTTTCTTAGCCTACGTTGGCCTTGTTGTGTTAGATAACCCATCTGCCTTGTGTTATGGCATGCCTCCCTTCATTCTCAGGCTGTGTTCGTCTGTTGGCCTTGTGCTAGACAGCCCGTCTACCTCCAGGGCTGTGAGAAGCTGTGTGTGTCTTCCCCAAGCTCTTTAGAAATCCATTTAACTCCTGCTGCCCATCTTGACCCCTTGTAATATCTATACCTATAAGCCAATTTCCAAAAAACAGGCCTTTAAATACCATTTCTAACCCAACAGGGTTGGGGCCAATACCGGGGCTGGGCTGCCACCATCGCTACCACTGCTGTATGGTGGGGCAGGTGCCAGAACAACCATGTGCTCCATGGTTGGGGCCAGAGCCAGGGGGAGGGCAGCAGCTATAGCTCTGGCTCCAACTATGACTCCGATTTGGGGCCAGAATCAGAGCCATAGCAGTCATCGCCCAGCTCTGCTGCCCTTCCCTCCATTTGAACTTGAATCTAAAGTGAAACATTCTTTTCCCTATGTTAAATGGGGGAGGTAGGGGGTAATGGGGGCATAAATGTTATCTTGGATTTGAGTAAATATGATAATTATATAGTGTCACATAGAGGGGCACTCTGCACATGACCTGCACCAGGTCCTGAAGAAAAAAGAGTAATTGACAATGATCCAAAATGTTTCACATTGCAGCCCATACCAAGTCTTCTACTCCTGTATAGGGGAGCACAAATTACAAATAAGTATAGAAGGTATAACCATCACTTTAAAGATACCTGATCTAAAACATCCATGAGAGATGGCTTCTTGTATTGTGAGGGGAAATATACTCTGTTAGGTTATAGTCATAAGAAAAACAAAAATGACATTTTTTCTTAATATGATCAGTAATATATGAGATTATGGTTTTATTTTGTAAAGGAATTGTTGTATGAACTTTGCACTCTCCTGAGAGTATAACACTACTCCCATGCCATTTAAAAGTAAACAGCAATCATTTGCCTTTAATCATCAATTTAATATGTGAAACAAGAAGGGGTATGTTTCATGCAGAATGAACTTTTAAGTGTGTGAGTCAGAATGCTTTGGCATTGCCCTTAAAATGTCACATTTCTGAAATAAGCAATGTGGAGGCATTATTACTGTCACCTATGGAATAGTATGTGTTATAGCCCACACTAGAATAAAAAATACATTTCTAATATTAGATGAGGGGGTTGAAACATTGAAAATGTTTCATTTGCCTGCCTCTGGGCCATAGTGTTCATATCACAGCAACAGCAGGGGTCTGGCATGCTTTTCCCTTTATGAACATTAGGGGTGTGTGAAGCTTCGGCCTGATTCAATTTCACAGAGATTCAGCCTGATTTGGTGGCCAAATCTCTGAATCTGAATTGAATCAGGAGATCTTTTAATCTCTCTGAATTGAATCAGAGCCCTCCAATTCAATTCAGAGAGATTTGGTGATTCGGACATAGACAGAGCTTTAAATGTTTTTTCTACATACCCCAAGGTACCTGCTGGCTTGTGAATGCTGCAATGCTGGGATGCATGGAGTGTCCTACAGGAGAGTGGGCAGCTCCCCAGCATGCTCAGTAGCAGACAAGGAAGTGGACCAGAAGCACTTCTGGGTCTACAGTGGAGCACGTGATGGGGAGGGTGGACCCCCTGGCTTGGCAACTGGTGCCTTCTGGGTCTGAGGGGGCACCCAGGATCTCCAGGTTCTTGGTAGCTGATTGCTGAGCTGGGGAGGCATGGGGACCCCCCAGCACGCTCCCCAGTGGATCCAGAAGAGGACCGAAAGTACTTCTGGTCCACTTCTGGGTTCACACCTAAGCACATGGGGGGCACTCCATGATCTTGTGGAATGCTGCATCTGCCCCAGCATCACAGCATTCACGTGGCATGCCTGGTACTTCAAGGTATGTAGAAAAAACATAGAAAGCTGTGTCATTGGCTGAATCACTGATTCTCTGGATCAGCATCGAATCTTCAGATTTGGTTTTGGATGAATCAAATCAGGGACAGTGATCTGAATCAATGAATTGAATCACTGTCCCCAGTTCAGGCCAAATCCAAATTGAATATAGCCCATTTTGCACACCCCTAACGAACATGTATATGGCAAGCCATTGAACCCTCTTAGGGAAAGGAAAATAATTTTGGTAAATTTCTTAGTCCTTTGAAGAATATTGAAGTTTTGCCATTAACTTAGAGTCAGGATTTCATTCTAAAACTTGAAGTAAAAGCAAATGTATCTTAAAGACAGCATGGCAGTTGTAAAAAATGTGGAGAAGTTTAGTATTCTTCTGAAAATATATATGTGGCCCTACTTTCTCCCTCTTGTCTTGTGATATGTCTTGTCTCACTCTTAAAACTGAAGGGCTTAATTCTTTCCTACCGCAGGAGACTGGGTGTTGGTTGCATAGATAAATATGAGTTGTTGTGAATAAACTCTCAAGGACTGCCTGTATGTGAATCCATTCACCAGAGAAATGCCAATAACTAGACATTAATTTTTAATGACTGCCAGCCAAGGGAAGCAGGACATGATCTGAAAAAAGTATGAATGCAGCCCAAAACAAAGAACTGAAGTGGCAATATATTGTGAATGGGTATTGACTGCAGCCAGGGAGATAATCCCATACACTGCTGAACAAAGAAGCAATGAGTGTTTCCAGTAGGGCATGAGTGAAAATTTATTTTCCATTCAAACCTAAGGATCCAGAAATGTTGTATTTCAGTTAATTACTACATTTCAATTGACCTTAAATTCAGTTGACTAAAAAACTTGTTTTAAAAAGATTGTCCTGCATTACTGCAAAACACTTGCTAGCTGAATTGTTTTTGTGTCCTCAGGGAGATTAGGGACACAGGCAGAAGTTACATTTGTTGTATGATCAACCCCCTGAAAGTGCTCTGCAGCTATGCTGTAGGGCTGTGTGAACCTTTGGTCCCTGATTTGATTTGGCAGACATTCAGCCTGATTTGGTGGCCAAATCTCCAAATCCGAATTGAATCAGGATACCCTTTTTTCTCTCTGAATTGAATTGGAACCCTCCTAATCAATTTGGAGAGGTTCAGAAAGATTCAGCAATTTGAACATAGACACAGCTTTAAGTGTTATTTCTAGATACCTCAAGGTACCAGGCGGCTCATGAGTGCTGCAATGCTGGGACAGATGGAGCATCCCACAGGAGCATGGGGGGTCCCCAGTACGCTCGGCAGCAGAACTGAAAGTGAACCAGAAGCACTTCCAGTCCACTTCCAGGCCTGCCAGAGAGTATGCAGGCCCCCCCCAACTCCTGGGTCTGGAGTGCCTCTTGGGTCTGGGGGCGCACCTGGGATCCACCTGCAGCTGATCACCAAGGTGGGGTGGAGTGAGGAGTGGCCCCCCTGAGTGCTCCCCAGTGGACCCAAAAGTGGATCAGAAGTACTTCTGGTCTACTTCTGGGTTCACTGCTGAGCAAACAGACCCTCTCCCCCCACCCCGTGCTCCTGTGGGTTGCTCTATCTGCACCAGTATTGCAGCATTCACAAGCCACATCTGGTACCTCAAGGTATGTAGAAAAAACATTTAAAGCTGTATCTATGGCTGAATCACTGATTCTCTGAATCAGCAGTGAATCTTTGGATTTGGCCACAATCGGGGACTGTGCTGTGAATCAACGAAACGAATCACTGTCCCCAATTCAGGCCAAATCCGAATCAAATATGGCCTGCATGAAAAGCACCATGAGTTAGATCAGTGACCTGCATGTCTGTCAGTGCCCTAGTTACCAACAGGAAGTTCATGCTCCTTTGAACTCAGGTGGAAGAGCCTGAATGGGAAATGTTACAAAAGCTTGGGGATAAGGGGATTGTGAGTTTTTCTTTGGGAAAATGGTGGGACCCTAAAGTCTGGGTATGCTGCCAGATGACTGCATGACAGCCAGAGGCAAGATTGCCTTTTGGAATTATCACAATAATAATAATAATAAACTTAATACCACCATGAATCAAATGATTGGTCTGTTTAGTGAATACATTGAAAGACATTTCAAAATTTGACATAATATACCAGCCCCATCCTCTAAATATGCCTTGTTTCAATAAGATACATAATCTTATGGCTAAAGTGAAACATGCAAATAGTCCTTTTGAAGACAAGACTACTTGTGAACTTTTAATTTAAAAAAAAGAAGTTAAGTACCTTCTAAGAACTGGTACAGACACTGCTGAAGTGCTTCGCATGTGGTTGGCCCAGTCTTGCTTAATATTGATAGTCTGTCTACAGTCCCAAACTTTTTCTTATTGTGTCCCCCGCTTCCAGATTTACCAGCTGCCTTTGGACCCCTATCAGCATACGTTTTAAATTTTAATCCTTTAAATGCCAATTATTATTCTGATGAAAATTAAATTCACCGTTACACAATTTCTCCCATGTATGACCCAGAGATGTCTTGTATACCCCCAGAGGTACGTGTACAACAGTTTGGGAACCCCTGCTCTATGGTATTACCATAATGTTTGGATGGACAGAAAACTAAAAGCATTCCTGTCCTAATGGCTATCATGAAATACTGCAGCTTCCCATAAAAGTTGGCCTTGAAAACATGCAAATTATTAGCATGTTCTGGTAGCCTTCTTTTGGTTTGTTCCCAGAGGTGGCATTTTGCTTTATTGGTATTCTCGAATTAAATAAATCTATATATCCTAAGGAACGCTGACAGAGTTTCAGCCATTTTAGGCCAGTTTGGGCAAATCTGTTGCTACTAAACTGAAAAAGTGCATATGCAACAAAAAAGGGAAAAATTAATTAGAAGGAATAGGATTATGCCAATGAATGAATTAAGAAGGAAATGCTGTACTAATGTAATAACCCTTTTCTTTCTCATCTTAGCTTTTTATCTCTCATATCTTTCTTCTGAAATGTGTAGTATTCATGAAAGATACTACTTTGAATTTAAAATAGTACTGTTGATGATCCATTTATGTCCTTCAGTAGCCTCAGTTGTACCTGCCTCCTTTTATTCTTTAGCCAAGTGTGTTGTGGACATATTTATGTGAAGTAAACTCTTGTCAGTAAACACTTGTATGTCTATAACTCAGAAAATCTGTGGTCATGAAGTTCAGTGAGAAGTGGGCACCCAATTCCTGTGACCTGTTTTCAAACCTCATTCTGAAGTTTTCTAAAGCTGTTCAGCTCATCTTTAGTCATACTCTGTACTGGATGCATTATGCCTCTTTAAATTTCAGATTTATGTTCACTTAGTCTGTACAGTAGCAGCAATTTGATCAGCAGAACATTAAAATTTGGGCATAAAAAGTTCAGAGTTTGGAATTCTGCTGAAAAGTTTGAAATAATCTGAATTCCTTAGGGTGTATTCTTCTCAATATGTTCAAGCACTTCACATTAGCAGTAATGGGAATGATAGCCATGCATTCTAAAGAGGGCATATTGCATCCCTTTCTCTCCCCATCCTATGTCACTAAACAGCTCATATTTTTTTTATTTTCTTGCATATTATGATTTTTTAAATATAAATTTTTAAAGGTAAATGGTGTCTCATAGTTTAATGGAATCAGCAAAGGTGTTTTGGGTTTCTTTTGCCTTTGAGGTAGCTGGGCTCTGAGTTTTATGGCTGTAGTGTTTCTCAAAAGGTCAGACATGACCCTGTGGGGGTCGTAAAACCATTAGGGAAGGCATGAGACATTGACATTTCTTGTTCTTGTATCTTAAAACAAAAACAAAAAAAGAGTCTTGTTCCCCCAGTGCTTGCACACCTATACAAATCAAGTTCAAATGTTCTTTTGAGCCCTGAAAACACAGATAATTATATAGGGCTACTGTGGTTATTGCTGATATTTTTTCATTCTTTCAGAAACAATAAGATTTATTTAAATGATTTTATTTCGATCATTAATAGATTTTATTTAAACAAGAGATCATCAATTTAAAGTGTTAACACTGCCCTAAATTTATAAATAATTATATATAAATAATGAATAATAATTGTCCATTATTTATATATAATTATACAATAATGTATTTACCTATATCTATATATATTAATTGTCTGATGTGGGTGAGTATGAATGAGGGAAAGTGGTGAAATTAAAGCACAATCTCTTCTTTCAGTTCATCTACAGGTAACAGATTTAGTCTGTGAATTACAGCATCTTTGTGAGACTGCATAAAGTCCAAACTGGGTGTGTCTACATGTTCATTAATGTGCTGTAGTTACAGCACATTAAATTTAGTACGTGCATAACCAAGTACTAAATCAATGAGCACCAACTAGTGCTACTGTGCAGTAGCACCGGCACATGGGTTTTTACAGATGCTAACTGTGCAGTAGTCTGTACACTGGCTACTGTACACAGTAGCGTATTAGCTTGCGTTTTGCCCTGAGTGCTACTGTGCAGTGCTATTAGGCTACAGCACAGTTAGTGTCTCATGTAGACACACCCACTGACTACTATCTTTTTCCCTGCTTAGACAAACCTGAAAACTGATGTTTTATATACTTGCATATTATGGTTTTTAAAGTACATATATTTAAAGATGAACAGTATCTCATGGTTTTATGGAATCAGCAAAAGTGTTTCAGGTTCACCTTTGCCTTTAAGGTAGCATGGCTCTGAGTTTTGTAGCAGTAATGTTTCTCAACCCAGGGGGGAAGGGGGACAATAAAATATCTACTTTCAAGTTTGACTAAGCAGGGGGAAAGCCAACAGCCAGTTTAGACTTAATGCAGTCTCATAGAGATGCTGTAATTCACAGGCTGAATATGTCTCCATCTATAGTTAGACTGGAAAGGGAGATTGTGTTTGAATTTTTCCACTTTCCTTCATTCATTCACACTCATTCACATCAGACCATTTCCATTGGATATTCTATTTTTGTATTTATAGATATGGTGCTCATTAAACTAAGGAGCACATCTTTTTATATTGTCCCCTGCAATGCAATACAGTGTTGGGGGAAGGAAAGCAGGGTCAGCTGTTGGTGTGCTGATTGCTGTGGTGTAATCAGTTGTGGTTACTTTTGAATACCCCTTCTAACCCGAAATTCAGTGACCACAGGAACCAGAACTGTTGCCCCAATCACTCCTCCTCACTTACACCACCACGATGTACCTTGCAATGACTGAATGATTTTTAGGACAGAGATGAAGAAAGAGGTATAAGAAAGTAAATACCAAAATGAAGCAAAGAGTTTAGATTATACCTTTATTTGGTAATGACACGGCTGTTAGTGTGGAATACTGAGTTCAGTTCTGATGTCCACAGTTCAAGAAGATTGTTAAGTTGAAGCAGCTAGTTACCATTCCTATATTATAACAAAATGCAGTCTTGTGGGCTATATGCAAGGGTTGAGAATACCAACTTTGTTTCAGTTCTTGATCTTCTAGAATGTGAAAGCATATCTATGGAGAAAAATGACCAAAGCTTTCACTCACTCAATTTAGCTCTCCACTGGGTAGATATCTGACCAGACAACTGGCTACATTTATTGAGGGAAGAGCTATATATTCAACTATTACAAATGGGGGAGGAGGGGTTTCAACTCCTTTATGCTTTGCATATTGTTTAAAACTTAGCATCTATGATGCATTTGCATCCTTGCTATATAGAAAAGGCACTGATTAATGTACAGTTACACACAGAATTAATGCCAACTGGATACCTAATTATAGAACTGACTTCCCATTTGGAATGAGATGCCGCAGGTCTTTCTTTAACAGAACCAGCAATGTTGTCATTAAATGTATTTTATCCAATTCCCACAGCCTGTTGTTTGATGCTCTGTAGTTAAAGGTAGACTAAGGATTCAATCTCATCTTGTAAAAATCTCAGTCAGCCTGTAATGTTTGAAAAGCCTTAGGACAAAAAAAATGGTCACCATTCCATGAAGATTAAATCTCTCCTGACATTTTCCCTCCTCAAAGGAAATAAATTGTACTACACTATTGTCTGTTGTTACTTGTTTATTTGTCATACCAGGCTTTTCAGCCTCTCTAGTTTTTTTCTCAGGGTAGTGTAAAAAGATCGTAATAAATAATATTGCTGCTACTTAGGCTTAGAAATCTGGCCTAAAAAAGGGTGAATTCAAATGTTACATTTTATTAAATAAATCCTGGGGTAAATACCTTCTTTTAATAAAAAGGTTCAGAGTATATCTTAGCCTTGTAGTTATGTGGGCAACAAATCGAGACAGGTCACCTGATGTGAACTGGAATAGTTCTATGGAACTACATTGACTACGTAGGTTGAGGATCTTCTACTTGGACCAGTTACGTGACTTCGTCAAAAGAGTAGGAGCTATATGAATACTGATTAAACAAATTAATCACATTATAAAAAAACTTCAAAACCACCCAAATGGTGAATATGCAATTCTCAACATGCACAAACCTTAAAGGGCTTTTAAAATGGATGCCAAGACCTGAGATTCACTTGATAGGTGGTCTTGGGGCCACCTACAAATTCATTAGGGGAATGCAGCAATGGATCATTGATGCTCTGTTCACCAGGGTGCCTCTTGGGGTAACAAGGAACAATGGTCACAAACTGACAGAGAGAAGATTTAGGCTAGATATCAGAAAAAAACTTCTTCACGGTAAGGGTGGCCAAAATTTGGAATGGGCTTCCAAGGGAGGTGGTGCTGTCCCCTACCTTGGGAGTCTTTAAGAGAAGGATGGATAGGCATCTGGTTGGGGTCGTCTGACCCTAGTACTCTTTCCTGCCTAGGCAGGGAGTTGGACTCGATGATCTGTTGAGGTCCCTTCCGACCCTAACATCTATGAATCTATGATTAGCCATTCAGATGGACAAGTAAAAAGTAAAACTCTACAAGTATGCTGAAAGTATGCCCTGGGAAAATGGAAGATGAAACCACAGACTGCAGGATGGAAAATAGTGAACATGTGAAAAGTTCCCATTACCATGTAGCTACTAATATTTTCTTCTTTACCCACTGAAGATCTCATTCAACATCTAGTGAAGGCAGCAGTCTTTCCAGTGAGTTCATATTTGTTCAAGTGCATTACAGATGTATGAAGAATCAGACCTAGTGTCACCAAACCTAGTGGGTTTCAGAGTTCTACAATTATCTTCTGATAAGACTTTTTTCTACTATGCTGCTGTAACTCATGCATGGCCTGCCACTGTTTCCAGCGTCAGTGACTTTTTTCTTTTGTGACCTGATGAAAACATCAAAGAAGGCATCACTGGGTGTGTCTACATGCACTCTTTACTGCAGAGAAGACTAATTTGCTCTACAGCTAAGCATATTGCAGATCCATCTGTGGTGTGGCAAATAGCATGTGCCACACATGCAGGCATTTGCCACACCACTAACTTGCAGTGCAGAGGGTTTCTTTCTTTGCACTAACTAGCACCATGACTGAAAAGGACTTAGATTTCATAGACATTTGGGCTGGAAGGGATCCCGGAGGATCATCGAGTCCAGCCCCCTGCCCAGGGGCAGGAAGTCAGCAGGGATCATAGGATCCCAGCAAGATAAACATCCCAATGTGTCTTGAAGGCGTTCAAAGTGGGTGCTTGAACCACCTCCTGTGGCAGGCTATTCCAAACTTTGGGGCTCAGACAGTAAACAAGTTCTTCTTTATCTCCAGCCTGAACTTGTTGCGAAGGAGCTTGTGACCATTCAATCTTGTCATCCCTTGGGGCATTCTGGTTCCCCCAGATTCTAGTGAGCACTCCTGATAAACTTATAGGTGGTCACCAGATCACCCCTCAGCCTGTGCTTTTCAAAGCTGAAGAGTCCTATGGATCTCAGCCTGTCACTGTAAGGTCTGTTTTCCTGACCTCTGATCATGTGTGTAGCTCTCCTCTGCACTCTTTCAAGCTTCTCTACATCCTTTTTGAATCATGGAGCTCAAAACTGGATGTAGTACTCCAGCTGAAGCCTCACCAAGGCCAAGTCCAACAGGAGAATGCCATCCTGGGATTTGCTTGAGAAGCATCTATGGATGCAACCCAGTGTTTTACTCACTTTACTAGCCACAGCATTACACTGAAGGCTCATGTTCATCTTGTGGTCAATCATAACCCCCAAATCCCTTTCATCTGTAGAGCTAACCTGGGGGGTCATGACTGAAACAAGATGAACATTAGCCACCAATGTGATGCCACAGGCAGCAAAGCAAACTAAACCCTAAATCTATCGATGCATCTCAAGCAAGACCCAGGAAGTCATCCTCCTGCTGTACTCGGCCTTGGTGAGACCACAGCTAGACACACCCAGGATAAACATAGCTTGTGTAGAGTCTCTACCTTCCCTCTTTGTATATCCAACAGTAATGTTTCTTTTAATTATTTGTTGTTTATTTACTCCACTGGTAAGCTGTGAATTTTGTGGCAATGGTGTTAGTACTTATGCATCTGGGTCTCCTATCTGTTCATCACATTGCATGGGAAATGGAATAATATTACGCAGGAAATGCATGTGATTCCAGCCTTTCTGACCCATTACCTGAACCTTTCTGCCTTGCAGGGTCAATGGCAAGGTGAATGGAAAAGAAAACCTTTGTCCACTAAGGATCTATTTCATGGTTCCAGTTGACGGGATCTTAATAATGCCACAGCCTTTCAAGATAAAAAGGTACATTCAGATATTTATAATAGTAGAAGATTCATAACAGTATCAGTATCTGGCATCTGTTACCTGGTCTTATTAGGAAGACCTTTACTGGTTTTCCTAATAAGGTAGGATCAATCCTTTTTTTTTTTTTTTTGGCTTTAAGATCAGACGCAGAGGGATAAAGTACTTACATTTGCTGACTAAAGCCATAGATATTTTTAATCTAATCAATTTACATGCTCTAGCTAAAATAGTGTATAGAAGCTATACTTTGCTTTACCTTCATGTTGCTGAGTTCACAAAAGCAGTCTAGGCCTGTCAGGGAAATTATCTCATTTCCTGTTCATTCTTTCACAACAGCAGCATGTCATTCTTCTAACCCCTGTAGGGTGATAAATATTTTATGGCAGATTAGCTAACATGGCATATCTAATAAGTTACTGGAAAACTAGGTCTGTAGCTGGAAATATTTATGCTAAGCACAGTATGGGCTTATGATAATGGAAGCACCCAGTAGTGATGGCCTGCTGTAAGGAATGCTGCTACAGGACTAGTCATGATGGATAGGGAGAAATGAGTGATTGACCTAAAGACAAGGTTTCCCTTCATGCACAGGAGTGAAGGATGGGTCTTTGCAGCAGGAAAATCTGATTGGAAGTGGAGATGTTCTGAGGAAGTCAGAATAAGATCTTGTTGATACAGTGAGAAACCTGTTCTGAAAAGCCTTTCCTGGTTCAAAGCAATTTAATATAGTGACACAGGGGAAGAAATAAGAACCTCAGAAATAAAAAGTGTTTACATAGTAAAATATTGCTGCTTGGAAACAATAAATATGAATTTAATTGAGTTTTTTAAATGTGGGTTTTCCAAAACGGACCATTATACTATTGCCCCTTCCACACATTACATCTATTATGCAATTGTCTGGTTAACTGCACAATTAATTTAGACTGACTACACATCCAAATTAATTATGGCACCTTAAAAAGGTCCGATCAGCTATAAAGGCCCCTGGTCCAAGTGCAGCCCTGGCCCAGCCCCCCGCACTGGGAAGAGCCCGGTGCTGTCCCCAGACCCAAGCCTAGTGAACAAATCCAGAGAGAGCATGCCCCCCAAGACTCCCCGAGGCTGTGCCACCCCCGCCCCTTCCCTGCAGCTCTGTCCTGTGCCCTGCCCTGGATGAGCAGTGCCTGCCTCTTCCCCAGGCCCCCTCCTCCCTCACTGTGGGAGCCTAGGTCTGCCCTTCCATGCCCCTTCCCTGCCTCTGCACCTTTCCCCCTGGCAGACACTGCTCTGTAAACTGCTGTGCTGGCCATGTGCATGCTGCAGCTGTACACACACGAGGGATTTAATGGTGACATCAGCCACATTGGCCAAAAAAAAGCTGATTGCTGATAATCTCAATTTGCCTTTTATTGGTGCCAATACAATATGGACCAATGTATCAGTGTACCTCTACTAGGAACCTGAGCTCATTTTACATAGGGGCCTAACTTTCATAAAAACTGAGCACTCACTCCCATCTCTGACTGAAAACAGTCGGAACTGAGAAAAATTAAGTTGGGTTGTTTGAATTTGTGAGGCTTAGTGGCAATGATGATGTCTTACTACAGCTTGAGAATCATTAGTGTGAGCCTTGTTCCAGATCCATGCCAAGGCTTTCCCCCAGTTGACCCAACTACAAATGCAGCTGGGGAGTCTAAGGAAGGCAGACGTTTGTTGGCTGCTTCACTTTCTTGTGAAACACTAAAACTGAAGTGCCATAATCAGGCCAGACACTTGTGCTATTAAACTAAGGGGAACTTTACAGTTCAGCATCTCATTAACAACTGCATGCACGAATACAGACTGGGGAATGACTGGCTAGGCTGCAGTACTACAAAAAATAGAAACTGTAATTAGGGTGACCATAATAATTTTAGGGAAATCTGGGATAGGGTATGGAAATGTAGGACATGGGGTACCAGGGAGACACACACACACACCCTGAAATTGTGGCTCCCAGGGCCAGGAAGGACAATACAGCACATGCTCATATCTGGCCCTCAACACAATGGCTGCCAGGAGTAGGTTAGGTCGGGGAGGGACAGCGTGGGGGCTCATAGCCAGATTCCATCTCTCACACGCAGAGGCTGAACCTGACTGGGAGTGACCCCTGTGCAGCACTGCCTGGGCTCTGCCAGCCTGCACTGCATAGCCACATGATGCCTCCCCCTGCCACTGGCAGCCAGCCGAGGAGCAGTCCCAGGGCAGAGCCCAGAGCGGAGAACCCAGGGGCCAGAGCTGCACCCCCCAAACACAGGTCCCCAGCAGCAACATGGGCAGGAGAAGGGAAAGGATCCCTGCTCCCCTCAGGAAGCTGCCCCGACCCACCTCCCCAGGAAGCCTTGTTCTCACCTGGGTTCCAGGCAGTGGAGGCAGCTGCTGCCTGGTCTCAGCTCCACCTGGCTGTGAGCTGGGATTTGCTTGCCAAGTAGAATCACACAGGAGCTGGGCACATGTGGGTGGCTTTCCACCAATCTGTGACTTGCATTCATTTTTTCCATTGGCCAGGATGCTGCAACAGCCTATGAAATCTGGGGTTGTCTTGGCCAATCCTGGATGTATGGTCACCCTAGTTATAATGAAACATAAGGTGAATATGAGCCAACAGTGTGCTCTTGCGAAAAAAAAATCAATAACATATTAGGCTATATTAATAAGAGTTTTACTTAAAAGTCAAAATCAGTAATGACTCCTCTTTTTGGCACCGGTGAGGTCTCACCTGGAGTGTTGTGCCCAAATCTAGGCACAGCACATCAAGAAAAATGTGGACAAATTAGAAAGAGTCCAGCAGAGAGCAACAAAAATTATTAGCAGTCTGGAAAACATGATTTATGAGGAAAGACTGAAAGAACTGGGATTATCTAGTGTGGAAAAGAGAAGGGTGAGGAGGATTTGATAACAGTCTTCAAACACCTGAAGGGTAGATATAAAGAGGGGTAGTGAGACACCATTCCCTGTGGCAGCAGGGGACAGGATTAAGAACTGTAATGTGGATATTATGTAGAAATGTAATGTGGATATTATGAAGAAATTTCTCAATTTGAGGGTAGACAAGCACTTGGATAGGCTACCTAGATTCACAGATTCATAGATGTTTCTAGCTGCCCTGACTGTGAAATAGTGTCTTCTAATGTCCAGCCTGAACCTACTCTCAAACAACTTATGGCCATTATTCCTTGTTACTCTTGGAGGTGCTCGGGTGAACAGGGTCTCTCCCATTCCCTGCTGGTCCCCACTGGTAAGTCTGTAGATGGCCATCAGGTCCCCTCTCAGCCTTCTCTTGTGAAGGCTGAACAGGTTCAGGTCCTGTAGCCTCTCCTCATAGGGTTTTCCTGCTGTCCCTGGATCATACGAGTGGCCCTTCTCTGGACCTTCTCGATGCTGGCCACATCTCTCCTGAAGTGCAGTGCCCAGAACTGGATGCAGTACTCCAACTGTGGCCTGACCAATGTCACATAGAGGGGAGGATCACCTTCTTGGCCCTGCTTGTGATGCATCTGTGGATGCATGATAAGGTGTGTTTAGCCTTACTGACCATGTCCTCACATTAGCAGCCCATGTTCATTTTGGAATCGATAATGACTCCAAGATCTCTTTCTGCCACTGTACTTTTGAGAAGGGAGTTTCCCAGCCTATAGGCATGCTGCTGGTTCTTACTGCCTAAGTGCAGTACCCTGCACTTGTCATCCCATCCTATTCTCATTCACCCACTCCTGTAACCTGTCCAGGTCCAGCTGTCCCTCCCTTCTAGTGTGCCCACCTTGCACCAGATCTTGGTGTTGTCAGTGAATTTGAACAGGGTGCTTTTTACCCTGTCGTTCAAGTTGCTAATAAAGAGATTAAATAGTGCGGGCCCGAGGACCGAGCCCTGGGGGACCCCACTGCCACATCCCTCCAGGTCAAATATGACCCATCCACCATCACTCTCTGGGTGCGGCCCCTCAGCCAATTTGCGACCCATTTGACTGTAGGCCTCAATGCCACAGTCACCTAGCTTTTTAATGAGAATGAGGTGGGACACAGAGTCAAAGGCCTTCCTAAAATCCAGAAAGACTACGTCCACTGTAACAGCTGTGTCCAATGATTTTGTGACCTGATCATAGAAGGCAATCGGGTTGTTCTGACAGGACCTGCCCCTAATGAACCCATGCTGGTTGCCCCTGAGCATCATCCCCCCTCCTGGTCCTTCCCAGATGTGCTCCTGGATAATCTTCTCAAAGAGCTTCCCAGGATCAAAGTAAGACTAACAAGCCTATAGTTGCCCAGGTCCTCCCTTCTCCCTATTTTGAAAATGGGGACTACATTGGCCCTCTTCCAGTTGTCTGGCACCTGGCCAGAGCACCATGAGTGCTCGTAAAGTCATGCCAGGGGCCCCTCAATAACCTCAATAACCCCTGCCAATTCCTTCAGTGTCCTGGGGTAGAGAGCATCTGCACCGGCTGATTTGAACATGTCCAGCCCCTCCAGAAGTTCCATAACTCAGTCCTCTTTGACCCTAGGTCTGTCAGAGTCTCTCCTGAGTCCATCCTGAATCTCACTGGGGGAGTCCTGGTCCCTGCACAAAAAAAATGGAGGCAAAGAAATTGTTGAAAAGGTCTGTTTTTTCCTCTGGTGCAAGCACCAGATTGCCTAGCATATCCCGCAGGGGCCCCATGTTACCTGGTGTTTTCTTCATACTCCCTATGTATTTAAAAAAGGACTTTTTGTTGTCCTTGATGCTAGCCCTAGTTCCATATCTGCTTAGATTTCCTAACAGCCCCACTACAAGCTCAAGCAATGAAGGTATACTCCTCTTTGGTGATAGCCCCTCCCTTCCACTGGGTGTATGCCTCTTTTTTGGCTTTCAGGTGTTCCTGAATGCCTTTGGTGAGCCAGGGGAGCTTTTGAGCACTCTTGCCCCCTTTGATTCTCATTGGGACTATCACCCCTTGGGCTTGGAGGATTGTCTCCTTAAGGAACAACCACTCATTTTGAACACCCAGTTCCCCAACTCTCCAGGACCCCAGTGCCTCTCCTATCAATCTCCTCAACTCATTGAAAATGGCACTCTTGAAGTCAAGGGCTACTGCCCTTAACACTGTGTTCTGTATGGTCAATTCCAGTAGGTGATGATCACTGTCACCCAGGTGGTCAAGAACCACAACAAGGTCATCACCTGTGGCCAGAACCAGGTTTAGGAGGGCATTCCCCCTGGTGGGACTATGCACCTCTTGGGTTAAGTGGAGGTCCTGTATCTCAGCAAGGAACTTTTGTGAGAGGTCCGACTTGGCTGATTGCTCCTCCCAGCAGACGTCCGGGTAATTTAGATCACCCATGATGACTACATCCATTGCCTTAAGGGCCTTCACAAACTGGCCCGAGATTTCATGGTCCAGTTCTTCCTTTTGGTTGGGTGGTCTGTAGTAGGTCCCCCACCGCTAAATCCCTTTCCCCACAACCCTCTGTATTTTGACCCAGAGCACTTCAGCCTGCCCCTCCTCTTACCCCATCTTGTTCATTGAGAACATGTATTGCTCTTTGATGTAGAGTACCACACCCACAACTTTCCTCCCTGTTCTATTCCACCTATATAGTCTGTAGCCCCCTAATATTTACTGCCCAGTTGTGGGATGAATCCCACCAGGTTTCTGTGAGCCCTACTACGTCTCGGTTTGTACTAGCTATCTGGAGGGAGAGTTCCTCCTGCTTATTTCCCATGCTATGAGCATTAGTGTAAGGGCATTTAAGGCCTTGTATTGGTGCATGCACCCTTCCCCCGCCCCGATTCTTAGGACTATCCAGACCCCTGTCACTTATCTGGATACTCCTTGTGCTTGTTACTTGTCTTGGTTGGGAGGTGTCCTCCTGTGGCCCCACCCCCACGCAAAACTAGTTTAAAGCACACCGTATGAGATCAGCCAACCTGGAAGAAAAGACACACTTGCCTTTAGGGGAGAGATGTAGCCCATCCCACCCAAGCATGTCCCCTGTGCAAAAGTATGGGTCATTGTCTAGGAACCCAAGGCTTGCCTAGTGGCACAAACTCTGTAGCTGCCATTTAACCTTGCTGATGCAGGCCTTGTGTTGCCGTCCACATCTACTTACCAGAAGACTAGAGGAGCATATCACATGTACCCATGTCTCCTTGAGCCGAGCCCCCAGGGCCTTGAAGTCTTTCATGTTGCAGTCTGGGTTGCCCCTGGCTGTTTCATTTGTTCCCACATGGATAAGGACAATGGGGTACTGGTTTGAGGGTTGAATATAAGCCAGGATCCTTTCTGTGATATCTTGGATCTGAGCCCCAGGCATGTAGCAGACCTCACATGCCATGTGGTCGGTCCACCGTTCCCCTTAGGATGGAATCCTCTATGACAAGGAACTGGTGTTTCTTCCTCCTACTGCTCCCTCTCTGTGCCATCTGTGTCATGCATGGAGTGGCACCATCCCCGCTGGAGGCATCCCCTTCGTCCTTCTCTTCCAGGGCTGCCAGGGCCTTGTATCTGTTCCCGAGTTGTACCTGGGGAGCCTCCACCACACTAGCTCAAGCAGCCCTGGTTCTGGTGGGTAACTTCTGCCACACCTCTGTTGTGTGCCTCTCCTCTGTTGTAATCCTCTACCTAAAGACGTCATGGAATCTTCATATTTGGAAGTTTTTAAAAGCAGGTTAGAAAAACACCTGTGTGGAAAGGTTTAGAAAGGGATGATCACGTCTTGAGCAGGGAGGTGGACTAGATGACCTCCTGAGGTTCCTTCCAGCCCTGATTTTCTATTCTTTGATTAATATGTAATTAAGTTACTGTGAATTAAGTCACTCTAATCCTTACTTACTTTTTAAAGAAACTATGGATTTTTCAATTCAGTTGGGGATAATTTGGTATTGGAAAGTTCAGACATTTCAGTGCTATCCTGTCTATTTCTTGATCATTTTGCCTTGTGGTGCTAGGAAGTCTCAGTAGTAATCTTCTGTGTTACTGATTATTGGCAATGCCATTTTCCTAGAGGCTACTGTAAAATGAATACAAGAAACAGGCTGCATGGTGTGTGTGTTTCACATAACATATCATATATGCACTAAGAGAAAAACAGCATATGGATAATTGGAGGTGGAGTGCATGTGGGAAACAGAATATTGCATCTCTGTAGTTTTATTGTAAGAATATATTGAAAGCATATTCAGAATACACGTTGCTCATTAATTTTAAAGCAGTCTGGCTATATATTTAAACATCTGTGTGTGGTATTCATTCTTTTCCTGTATCCAAATGCTTCCTCTGTGTATTAAGAAAAAGATTATGGGTCAGAGCGTGAGCTGGTAAGCTATGTAAATTTACATCACCTACAAGATTGGTCTGTATTTTACAAAGAAATGATGAGCTTATATTACATTGATCATATCTTCCCCCTGATAAGAAGCTCTGAAATTGTTCTATTGGGGAATGAAATGAGACTATGTCTTATGAATCTAGATATTTCCTGAGGCCTATGTGGTTCTTGACACACAATGCATTCTACCATCTTCCTTAGCAGCAGGACTAGCAAAGCTCAATTTATTTAGCTTATCAAAGAAAAACATAAGAGAGGACTTGTTCACAATCTATGAATACTTATATGGGGAAAAGATTTCTGAGAGTAGATAGTTCTTCAGTCTACCAGACCAGAGTAAAATTAGATCCAATTGTTGGAAGCAGAAAGTAGACATATTCAGAATGAAAATAAAACACTTTTCTTTTTTTTAAATAGTAAGAAAAATTAACCATTTGAACAACTTACCTAGGAATGTTTTAAATTTTACATGACTTGAAGTCTTTAAATCAAGATCTGAAGTCTTTTTAAATGAGATGTCCAACTTGGACAAAGGTTAATAGTCTTCAGGCAGAAATTACTGCTTGAAATTCTATGACATATTCTATGCAGGAGGTCAGCCTAGATAATCATAATGGTCCCTTCTGGCCTTAAAATCTATTAGATGATGACTCTCTCAGCAACAGTGCCATCGTTTGGATTTTGAAGGTTGCCGAGCCTCTTTCCTGGGCATTTACGATTTGATCAGGACTGATTTCCAGGTGCATGTCCTATTAGAAATTAGCCAAGAGCCATGGTGTGCCAAAATTGCAAGTGTTTAGCACTCAGGAAAGTGAGATCCAGGGGTTTCTGGAACTGGAAGTATTCACACTGAATTTTTGTCATCAGTGGGTGTGTCTACGTTGCATTTGATCCAGGACCAGTTTATTTGCAAGTAAACCAGGCACGGCTGATAAACTCAGACTGGTGGGGCAGGTGGAGTGGTACACACCAGCAAGGGGAAGGGGCTGCAGCCGGCCAGGAGTGAGGGGGTTTGCAGCCTTCCCACTCCTGGCTGTAGTGCCCTGCTGGCTGCAAACCTCCCCTCACCACTCCTGGCCAGCTGCAAACTCTGTCCGCCCTCCACTCCCATGTGCCACTCCATCCACCCACCAGCCTGAGTTCACCAGTTGTGCCTGGAGTAAACTACTTGCAAGAAAACACTCCCGGGCAGGTGGCTACATGTGCAGAGATGTGGAAGAAGATTTGCTGCTTCCAGCAGCAAACTGCTCCTACTTTCTGTGCCCCTGCAATAGGCCGCTGCTGCCACCTGCTGCCAGGGGAAGCTTGAGGCTACAGCTGCACCTGTCAGCAGCTGGAAGTTATCTTTCCAAGGAAGCCCTGCTCCCTAGCCAGTCACTGTTCTGGCTGGGAACAGTGTACAGAGGCCAGGACCAGCACGTGGTGGCTTTCTTGCTGCAGCCTCTGCTTCCCTCTACCATAGCTTCTCCAGCCCCTGCTCCTGGCAGTGATGCCCAGTGCTCTGGGCTCCTGCTGGCCATGGTGCTGGGCCTGCTGGCTCTAGTGGGGCCCTGCTGCTGGAGCCCTGATCAAGCTGCACATTCACCAGTGAGGGTCAGGGCACTGGGTACAAGAGGTGCTGCCAGATCACTTCCTCCCACACTCCCTGCTGTAGCCCACCTGGACAGTCAGCCCACCCCCCACCTCTGGCACCATGCTTACTGTGGACAGTAGGTCTGTGCAAGCCAGCAAGTATTCACTTTGGATTGAGCCATTTCAGAGGGACACTGATTCAACTTGGTGATTCAAATCACTGTCCTGATTCGATTTGGATTTAGAGATTTGGCAATAGAATATAATGGGGAATAACTAAAATACCTATGACTTCATCATTGTTTTGCAGATTTGGATGAAAACAACTGAGATGGTAGCTCCTTCTGCAGGCATGAAGCCTGCCAAGTTTCAAGGAGATAGGTGCAAGGGTTTCTATGAAAGTGCACCTCAAACTGTTGAAAACAAAACTCATATCACTTGTGTGTGTTAAAGCAGAGTGGGATGAAAACAGCAGGGAGAGTTGCCCCTTGTGCACACGTGAGGCCTGCCAGGTTTCAGGCAGAGTGATGCAGGGGTTTCTGTAAAAGTGCATCTCAAGGTTCTGAAAGCAAATAAAAAAGCAAAGAGGTGCAGAATGAGGAGAGTGTGGCACTCACTCCATCTGCAAGTAGAGCTTGGGGAACCCCAGCAGTGGGAGGTTCACCTTAAGGAACACCAGCTGCTGCACCAAACCAGGATCCAAGCAGGTGCAGTGGGGTATCACAACATCCCCAGCAATGCTGAACACCCACTTGCTTGGTTGGTGGACAGGACAGGTGTTCCTGGGCAACTGTGGCCAGGTCCTGCCACACCTGGCTATGGGTTGCCCAATAGGCCAAGGGGTCACAGCACAGTGGCTCCATGTCCTCAGTGATCTAGGTAGCCACAGAGGCCTCCGTGCTACCCACCCGATGATGGGGTCTGGTGCTTCTGTACACCAACATTGAAGCTATACCTTTGACCTACATTGGCAGTGGCTGTGGTGGAGGAGATTGGCTCGTAGTTGGAATGCTGACAGGGGAAAGTGGATCTCCTTCTTCCACGTCCCCCCGCCTGTGCCCTTTTGCCTATGCCCTCCTTCAGCCACTTCACCAGTGGCTGTATCTCTAGTGAAAGCAGCTTGCCCCAGCCTGGAACATCAATCTCCTGGAACCTCTCCATTTGATTCTCAAGCTCCTTCACTATGGGGATCACCTGGCTAAGGAAGGCATTACCAGCGCTGAGATTCTTGGTGGCCTCAAGGATCTTGGCTTGAAGATTATCAAGATCTGGGAGATAGTACCCCATTCTGTTTTGTTAAGGAGACCATTGATCCCAATCTTTCCAAGCAACTCCATCTCATGGATGGCCTTCTGTTGCTCCACCAGCCTTTCCAGCATCAGGTATGTGGAGGTCCACCGAGTCTCCACATCCTGCATGATTTTGTGCTGCAGAATGCTCAGCTCTGCCTATTTCTGCAGCATCTTGCTCCCCCCCCCCCCCCCAGTCCTCTTGATGCTCCAGTGGAAGTAGCCTACCACATTGCTACATTTCGAAATGAACTGGCTGGTAGTGATGGCATTATCACCGGGAGCCTTGTCACCCTCCAAGGTGTCCCTGACTATGAGGTGGAACTTATGTGCTATGAACCACCTTTGCCATATTGGCCCCATTGTCAGTGACCATGAACCCACGGGTGAGCTTACCCTGCACAAAAAACTTCCTTCACCATGCAGTTCATGACCACCATGATCTTCCTGGCTGTGTGGGACTCATGCATCACCTCCACTTGAAGGAGAGCCCACTGACACCTCGACTGATCACACCAGTGCCCTGTGAACGAGAGATAGGCATGATCTCCACCCCGGCTGCTCCAGATGTCCGAAGTGAAGTGTAAAGCTACTGGCAGCCCTGCCTTCTGCAGCTCCTCCCTCAAGTACTTCCTGCATGCCTGATACAGAGAGGGTACCACTGTCCTGCTAAAGGTGGTGCATGAGGGCACTTGGTACAATGGGACCATGAGTACCATGAGCTGCCTGAATCCCAGACACTCAACAAAGGAGAAGGGCTGGTCATCCAGAGCAAGCATCTCTCCAATGCTCTGGGTGACCTTGCTCGCCTTGGGAATGTGCCTCCCTTTGTCTCCGCTTTTCCCCCACCAGGAACAGGGTCTTTGGAGCAAGAGTGGGACTCCTTTTTGGGTGTGCTCCCACTGTTGCCAGGGTTAAGGAGGAACAAGGGCATGGGGGTGCTGCCTCCTGAGTTTGCTGTGCACAGCATTGCTGTGGTGGCAAAGTGTTCACCTCCTTGCCCTGGCTGATCTGTCTTTGGCAGTGCTGGCAAGTAGCACACCTGGGATCATATGCCACCTCAAAATGATCTCACAGTACACTACACACCCACTTCTTGGTTGAGGGTGGGGATCCTACCTTATTACCTCCTCACCAGGCAGAGGCACAAAAACTCAAGAAGCTGAGCCACCTGCCCCTTCAACCTCCTCCAAAGTGCCTTCCAGAGAAGGAGACCTGCCTCTAGGGGAAGTTTGTTGGGTGTGGAGCACAAATTCAGATTCCCCCTCCATCACTAGAATTTCATTCACTGTGGACCTCAGCTCCTCTGCTTCCAGATCCAGCTTCTCCTCTGGTATTGAAAGACACATGCTGGGAACTGAGATTCAGCTGGGGAATGTCATGCTGCTGCTGGTTAGTGGTGTCAGTGGTGGTGGTGCGGGTGCAGGCACTGCTACCAGCTCCTTGCTCTGACTAGCAGCAGAAGATTCATCACTGCCAGGAAAGAGGGTGCATCTATGTTTGGGTGGAGGGAACTTGCAGATCTTCCTCTGCCCCCTCTTCTTCCCTGACCAGATGACCTGGCACCTGCCTTTCCAGCATGCTCCATAAAGTTTGGTGTGCTTCAAAATGTGTGTGTGTGTAATATTTGTTGTACTTTCATGCATAGTGATGACACACTGTTAGGGAAAACAGATTTCTTTTTGTGGGGGAAAGAATCAAGACAGACTAACAAGAACAAATAAGAGGATTTTGGTGGAGGAATAAGTTCAAAGGAATGGATAAGGATAACAATAGGGATTGTAGGCAAGGGCAAGTAGGAAAGGATTGGATGCAACTTACAACAAGGGAGGCTAGCTAGCAAGAGACTAGCTAGCAAGTCAGAGCTGTTCAGACACTGCTGCTCCAAGAGAGAAACAGCTCACAAAATGTACAGATCACTTCAGACACAGCTTGATATGTTCTTTCTATGTTCCTCCCCCAGAGCGCTGTGATTGGAAGGGAACTCAAAGAAAGATGACAGTCTGTGGTCAGCTACAGATGTCAATATCAGATCAGTCCTTCCCCACCTCTCAGCCTTTTCCATATATGGAAGATCACTCCATCCCCCTCCCTCTTCTCAGTTTCTGTTTGCTGCAAGCCTTCTGAATCTCTGAATCTCTCTGAATTGATTTGGAGGCATCTGATTCAATTTGGACCTTTTAATGGGTTTCCTGATTTGATTCAGATTTGGAGATTTGGCTCCTAAATTGGGCCAAATCTCCTCCGAATTGAATTGGCTACTAAAACTTTGTACAGCCCTAGTGGACAGTTCTCAGAAAAGCATTTTATTGCCCTTACAAGAAATGGAGCCCCACTTCCTCCTCCCTCCCCAACACCAGGGCCCCTCCACCCACCCCACCCACTACCTAAAAAACACCCTCTTCCCTGTGCAAACTATTTGCAAATGAAGTGCTGTGGTTGTGTGCATGCCCTCCCAGGAAAGTCAGCCATGGGGTGCCAACATCTAGGGGGCAAAGCCTGGAGACAGGCAGCCAGCACACCCTAGCCTCCTGCTGTTCTCTGCGCATCTGCCAGACAGTCCTCTGAGGCGGTCACCAGCCAGTCATGGAGGAGGGTCCAGTCCTGGGTCCTCCTCTTCCTGTGGAATTGGTGCATCCACATGGCCCTGGCCATGGGTGGTGGTGACCCTGAGGCTGCATCCCAGCTGCCAGCTGTGGTCTCTCTCACATGCATCTGAAGGGCCTGCAGAGCCACAAGAAAGCAGTTGTTTGTGCAAATGCAACATTTCTGAGCTAAGATACTCTGTACCAGGAGCCCATGTGCTACCTGGTCCCGGATCAGCGATCAGGCATGCATGGGTGCCCACAGACCATAGTAAATTGGCCAAGCAGACCCGGACCCAAGAAGCTGCCAATCAACCCCCCCCCCCCTTGCTCCCCAGAGGCTAGTGGGCCACTGGGTGCTGGCCACAGGCAGCCTGCCTTCCCTGCCCCCTTCCCAGGCTGGGCCAGTCCAGGCTTCTGGCAGCACCTACTACCACAGCTCCAGACCCCCTTGCCCCCCACCCTCCCCGCAGGCCAGATGGTCTTCTGTGCTGCCACCAAATCCGTGGCACCCAGGATCAGGTGTTTTGGGACTCCCAGACAACTGCAACATGGAGCTGCCCACACTCCCACCCTCCTTGAAGGGGGCCTTTCCAGGGAGGTGCCCTAGGGTCAGCTCTGACAACTCTGCAGGCACTGGCCCAGGCTCCCTGAGCTGCTAGTGGAGGCTGTGCTGCTGTACATAGCACAGCTGTAGCCTCGGTCATGAAGGTGGTGTCTAGTTTCCACATAAAGGGCATGGATTTGTGGGCATTCGCTGACCAATGATTATGATAACACACTGTGCACACAAGGCTTTGACCTTTATGAGGCACTGCTGCCCTGATCAATCATACCCATTCTCTCACAGCACCTCATAGACATGCACTTTGCAGCACTCGCTCTGCATGAACTGCCACTGCATCTCTACCTTACCCCACAGGGCCACAAGGTTGCCAGTTCTGCTGCATGGATCAGTTGGGGCCCCAAGTGGCAGCATGTGCTATGGATAAGGATACCACTGGGCCTCTTGCACCAGTTCTCTGTGCCTCCATATGGCTGTCCCTGTGCTTCCAGGCCTGGGCAACTGTCTGTAGCACTCAGCACAGGGGCACAGCATGGGACTAGGAGCCATGCAGCAAAGCGATGCCCTGAAGCACCTGCAAGGTCTGGGTAGGCTGCCGGGGGTTGCTGCAGGCAGCTGGAGCTGGCCCCAGTGGCCAGGAGCTGGCTGCAGCTGAGCCTGGGTGCTGGCAGGCCTGACAGTAGCCTGCAAAGCTGGTTGGCATGTGGCACTGCAGTGCCAGGCAGGGGCACCTGGGTGCAGGTAGGCTGGCATAGGTAGCCTGCAGCCTGTACAAGATAGCATAGGTTAACAGTCCCCCCAGGCTCCCTGCTGTTGTGCCCCAGGGCTCAAAATGACTGCAGGCTTTTAAAGGACCTGTGGTTGTGGTTGCCATAGAGTTGACCCAGCCCTGGGACAGGAGAGTCTCCTAGCCCTGGGATCCTGGGGCTGAGCTCAGGCTGGCCTTTAGTGGCAGGGCTGACCAGAACAAATTTGCTCCTGGTTGGCATCTACACAGTTACTAGTCACAAGTGTATTTGCTACTTACGTTTGCAGGTACCAAATTTATTCACAAGTAGCAAAGTTTACTGTGGAGTAAGTGTGTGCACATGTAGACAAGCATGCTTACTGCACAGTAAACTATTCTACTTCACAATAAAGTGTCTCATGTAGATGCTCCTAGTCTCCCTTTGATTGGTAACAGATTTTAGAAATTAAAATTCTCAACAACTGGTACTTAAAAATGTGGAAAAATTATGACATTTTCAGTCAAAATGAAAATGACTGTCCCTCATGCAAATAGTTAATTTGGGTTTAGGTGACTATTAACCACTGCAGCTGGAGTAGTTCTCCATGAGATTTATAATTTCAGGCCTGTGTGCCTCTGTTTTCCTATGAGAAAGTTGATCCTAGCAGGACTGTATTTCCCATAACATAGCCAATGAACTATACCATACAGTATGTTAAAGAGGAAGACAGGGATATCCTAATGATTTTTTAATGTTTTAAAAATTAAATGAAAGACAGGGATACGTTAACAATGTAAAGTTTATATATATTGGTAGCATAAAAAGGACATTTTAGGTGGCCCAAAAAGTTATAACTAGAGATAATGTGATGATAGTTGGTAAAGAGTATAACGAAACTTTTTCTAGCAGAAATTTCTATAAGACAGTGCATCTTTCTCTCCTGGGAAAGGGACAACCTCAGGTCATTTGAAAATGTACTGGACAAAGCATGGGAAATAAATAAGCAATTCTGCATTGTCAGGGAAAAGATCTGACTGATGGTCTCTTCCTAATTTCATTACTCCATGTTATCCCTATATTTGGTCCCTCAGGAACAGGATAATGGCACACTGGATAAGCAATGTGCAGAGGGCGAGACTGATTTGGAGGTAAAAGCATGATTCGATTCTCGTTCCATATCTTTGTGAACAAAATAAATAAATAAATATAAATCCCTTTGAAATAACAAGAAGAGAATATTGATCTCTTACATCCATAGACCATTAAAACCCTGATGAACAGATTTATTCCTGTATCCATTACTGAGAAAATTTCATTATATATTATATGTAGTAGAAGAGCATAGAAAGAGACTACACTGAATCTCGCAGTAGTAAAATATGGATTCACTTAGCAGAGACTTTGGAGTATGTATTTTACCTTTTCACCCTTGGCTAGTTTCATTTGCCTAAAAGGTTTATTCTTTTATATGGTTCTCACTTATCAGGTTTTCATTGTTTAGTTTTGATCTAGAATAAGTGGAGCATGGGAAAGTTTTTAGCAGTTCTTTTCTTTTTATAATTTAAATGGTATTTCTTAATATATATTACTTTCTTGAGTTTTATTATGGCATTCTTCTTGTGAATTATATTCACATACCAAAACTGATAGTTCAAGTTGACAGCATTAAACTATGTAGGTACTGTAGCTGACCGCTCCTTTCAATTTTGTGGGTTCAGCATCACTATGGGAATGGGAGCTAACCCTGTGCAACTGACAGGAGATTTGTGCCCAAATACTATTGTCCAGGGCCCTCATTCAGCAAAACCTTAATCCCATGCTTAGCTATAAATGCTTGCTTATGTCTACCCAGAGCTGGCCTTAGGGAAAATGATACCCTGGGCAAAATTGTACCTTGGCGTCTCCCCTCCAACTCAGCAACACTGCTGCAGAGTGCAGAGGCAGGTGGGTGTGTGTAGTCATGGGTGCAGTCCAGCAGAGAGCAAGAGTGGTATGGTGTGCCATGCAGGCAAGCAGACAGGCACCACTGCTGCTGTGTGAGAGAAAGGGAGGTGGCCTGGAGCATGTGCTGGAGGCAGGGAACAGGCTAGGTTGCTCCTCCTGCTTGGGACAGCAGGAGAGTGCAGCTGTGAATGTGAGCTTCTCGTGTGTGTGTGTGTGTGTAGTCTGGGCAGTGCTCTTCCTGCCTGGGGCAGGGGGAGAGTGCTGCTGTGAGTGTGAGCTTCTCACATATGTGTGTGTGTGTGTGTGTGTGTATCTATTTGGCACACACCTGATCACAGTGCTCTACATGGTCGAACATGTTGCCCATCCCTTAGGCTGGCTCTGAGTCTACCTGTGTTCAACAGAGCACTTAACCTTGCTCTTGCCTTTGGATGCACACTTAATTTCCATTGGAAGAGAAGTGCATGCCAAAGAGCTTTGCTGAATTGGGCTCGTAGGCTAGAGACAGAAGTTACACATTAACTGGTAGAAGTGATTAGAAACTGTTTCAAATCTGTAACACAATAGAAGTTCAGTGAACGTAAACGGCTTTCAAAATGGATGAAACTAGTTTAAGATAAACCTGGATGGATGTAGTGTCACACTTAAATGATTTAGTCTAAATTGGTTAAAATCCCAGATCCCCTCCAGATTCAAGTTAACTTACATTCCCCCAACATCCCAGGATGCTTTGCACCTCCCTGGCAAACTCACCCTTGCAGGGCTGGTGAACTAGCCTTGGCCCAACCTGCCTGCTCCAACAAAGTACGGAGACATGCTCTAGCATGCTCCCCAGCTTTTGGATTAGGCTACTGCAGTCATCTGGCTACATTTCTGGAATCAAAAGTGAAGTTCTGTTCATTTGCTTAATGGTTCAATCTATGCAGCTTAGACTAACCTGTAAAGACTGAATTGATTCAGCCTTGGGCTTTTTGACTATCTGTACTTAGCCATAAAGCTTTCAGTTGTGAAGTCCCTCTGAATAACTTTTTGGCACCTAATTAAAGCTTTAAGAAACACAAAACCTTCACAGTGAAATTAAAACTGGCTTTTGAAGGACCAAGTTACAATTATTTTGTTTATAAATGAAAAACTGAAAGAATTCAGACATCCAAAATTAATTATAATGACGAAAGGGAGTATTTCTACTTTCCCTTGCATAAATTGTTAGCTAAGATATATAGCAAAATGCCAACACTTTTGCTGTCCTCTACATGGGCTTTGAGAAATGAAAATTAGTTTTTAATTCCAAGTACAGTAATTATCCAGATAATTAAACACTTCTTAAAAGTTGTGATTAAAATAATAACCAGAGCTGAGCAAAAAACGGAATTTCTCTTCTTTGGAAAACTGCAGTGTTTTAGTGTTTGTTTTCAGCCCAAATCAAGACAAAAAGTCAAAATAGTGGGAAAAGTTTAAAAAAAACCTTCTAGCTGAAAATGTTAAAAGTGAAGCATTTTGCCATTCTTGAATTGAGATGTTTGGAATCAATATTTTGATCTCCCAGGAAACTGAGTGCCTGTATACATTCTGGTGGACCAAGAATTTTGGAGCTGAGGGAAAGGCTACTGTGCCTTCTGGAGATGAGGGTCACTGTGCTTTGGAAAAGGTGGGGGTGTCAGCTATTCCCTCTTACCTCCCACAGAGGGGAAAGAAGGGAAGAGAGGCAGCCTCAGCCACTCCCTGCCTATTTCTCAACCCCCTCTCACCCCCAGCTCCATTACCCACCCCATCCCACCACTCAGTTGAATGATTTAAAAGCCAGAGTACTCAAGAGCTTGGAGAAAGCCCCCCCTGCTACTCAGCTGTGCAGTGAGGGTAGCATAAAAACTGGAGGAGCCAGGAGCCTGGAGGCTTTCATGAAGCCCAGTTCTCAGCCCCACTGGCTTCCCCTTGCAGCCTGTACCACCCAGCTAATCCAGAGCAGAGTAGGGAAAGGCAGGTGGCTGTGCCACAGTGGCAAGGCCTAGGAGCTTTGCTGCTGAAGTAAAATGTTCCTGCCTCTTCCCACACTGCTCTAGGCCTAGAGAAGCACAGGGTGAGGCAGGCCACAGTGCCTGTGAAACACAAGGTTCCTGGGGACTTGCTGTGATAGCTGAGTGCTCCTCCTTCTCTCCCTGCACTCCTTGGGGTCACCTTGGAGGACTGGGGCTAGTCTGCAAGAAGTGGGGGTAACCTCCTATGGGAGAGGAGGAAAAGGGTGCCCACCACAGGAAAATGGACCCCCTCCTGCCAATCACCTGGTTGGCAGGATAGGGGAGCCATTCTTCTGGGGTAGGAATCCTCCCTGGCTATCTTTGGCAGCTGCTGCTTTTCAGTGGTTGCCAACTGCCACTTGACAGCTGTTACCAGACTTGATATTAGACTTTAGGTAGTGGCACTGAATTCATAAATGCTTGAACAAGAGACTGTTCTCTGAAGAGAGCATTTATTGAGCACAGAAATTTGCAATTTCAAGTATGCGACAAAACAATGGAGGCAGCAGCAGCAGAGTGGTAAGTGGGGCAGGGGGAGGGGCCAGTGCAGCTGAAGAGGATCTGGAGGGGAAGCCCCTCAGAACCTCTTAGCTAAGCTAGCCAGGAGCCACACTCCCGAGCCTCGCGCTAGCAGAGCACACAAACAGGTGCACTCTGTGAGAGGTGTGCCGGTGTTTGCACAGGTGTTAATGCAGGGCAGAGAGCGGGGGGGTGGCAGTGACTCTCCAGAGGAGAGCAGTATGGGGATCTTGGTTGGGGTGGTGACTCAGAATGCAGCCAGGGACCCTGCCCCAATGCTGCACACCACCCGGGGTGCCTCTGAGGCCTCCACCCAGATGGAACTTTGGGGCGAGGCGGTGGCCCCTAGGCTCCCTGTGTGCAGGGATTTCCTGGTGGGTCCTCAGAGGCCCGGGGGAAGGGAGGTGGCCAAGGGTCCCCCTCCTGTCCCACATGTGCCAGTGTTGAGGCACTGGAGGGGCAGGTGGCGGTACTCCAGGCAGAGGTGAGCAGGTTGAGGGGGATCTGGACAATTGAGGAGGAGATTGACAGGTACTTCCTTTCTCTGCAGAGTCAGACACCAGGCAGAGGAGAGGACTGCAGAAGTCCCAAAGCTGATACAGAAGGATGGACGACAGTTACCTCCAGGGCCAGGCTGCTCGCTGCAGAAATGGATCCACTGGTGCATTTGGGGAACAGATATGAAGCCCTGGATGCACTGGAGGAGAGTGCGGTGGAGGAGAGGGCATGGGAGGAGCCCCAATTCATCCCTGAGCAAGCTGAGGGCCAAACAAGCTACCAGAGGAAGAGGAGATATGTCATTGTAGTGGGCAACTCCCTACTGAGAGGAGCAGAGGGAAACATCATGCCCAGATCCCATGGTGCATGAGGTGTGTAGCCTGCCAGGGGCCAAGATCTGGGATGTCATGACAAGGATTCCTGACCTGATCCAGCCCTTGGACTACTATCCCATGGTCCTCATCCATTTGGGAACTAATGATGCAGCCAGGAGGAGTCGTGACCGTGCCACGGGTGACTATATGGCTCTGGGGGCCAGACTTAGGGAGATGGGGGTGCAGGTGGTCTTCTTGTCCATCTTCCTGGTCAGAGATCACAGTAGGCATCACAGCGCCTGCATCAGAGAGGTCAACCTGCGGCTCAGGAATTGTTGCCATCCGGCAGGATTTGGTTTCCTGGACCACAACCCTCACTTCCTGGCAAGGTACTTCCTAGGACATGATGGTTCACCTCTCAGCAAAAGGTAAAAGTCTTTTTTCCAAAAGATTGGCTGATCTCCTATGTCGGGCTTTAAACTAGCTCAGATGGGGTACAGGGAGGCAGAAGAAGGAGAACATCAGGAACCTGCAATCCATGGGATGTCCAGCAGTACAGCACAGGTAAGCAATAGGCAGGTACACAATAAGGGGCCCATTGGGCATCAGAGCAGTGGGGGTGGGGGGCAACAAAGGCACCAGTCACTGGGTTCAAGTATGGGAGGTGGGGGCGCAGGTGATCTTCTCATCTTAGGAAATGACCTGCTCAGCAGCACGGAAGTAGAAAGGGATCTTGGAGTCTCAGTGGACTCCAAGATGAACAAGAGTTGTCAGTGTGACAGTCTAACTGCAAAGCTAACTGCACTTTATCATGCATCAGCAGATGCATGACAAACAGAATCAAGGAGGTGATACTTCCCCTCTATTGGGCACCAGTCAGACTGCAGTTGGAATATTGCGTCCAGTTTTAGGTGCCACACTTTGAGAGGGATGTGGATAACCTGGAGAGGGTCCAGAGAAGGGCCACTCATATGGTTAAGGGCTTGCAGGCCAAGCCCTACAAGGAAAGACTAGGGCACCTGGACCTCTTTAGCCTCCACAAGAGAAGGTTGAGAGGCGACCTTGTGGTTGCCTCTAAATTCATCATGGGGGTGCAGAAGGGAATTGGTGAAGCTTTACTCACCAGGGCGCCCCTAGGGGTTACAAGAAATAATGGCCATAAACTAGCAGACAGCAGATTTAGACTGGACATTAGGAAGAAGTTTTTCACAGAGTGGCCAAAATCTGGCATGGGCTCCCAAGGGAGGTGGTGCTCTCCCCTACCCAGGGGTCTTCAAGAGGAGGTTAGATAGGCATCTGGCTGGGGTCGTCTGAATGCAGCACACTTTCCTGCCTCTGCAGGGGGTTGGACTCAATCTATTGAGGTTTCTTCTGACCTTAACATCTATGAAAAACAGGAAAACCCCGCCCAAGCTAAGACACAGCCCAGTTAGGCACAGTGACAGCACAGAAAATATAGCCTAACTTAAAACGCAAAATAATAAGCTAAAAAGGCAACAGAAAGCCTTGCAGAAATCTTACATACTCCTGAGGGCAAGGATGTCTCCTTGCAGCCAGGTATTCAGAAAAACTTTCTGGGGGGATTCACAGGGCATCTTAGGTGGTGAGGAGAAGATCCCACAGGCCTCATCTTTTCCTGGGCTTTTATAGGTGAATCTGCACCTCCTTCTTCCCTTTGGATGCCTTGACCATAATATGCTTTTCACGTCCCTCACGACTCTCATGTGTTCAGTGTCTCTTTTACTTCTCAGGTATTCCCCTTACAGGTTCTGCTTTGAAATGTAAACTTAGTTCCCTGCTTTCTTAGGTCACACCAGTGCATTTACACAGTCTGGAAACCCTCCCTTGCTACCTCAAGTCTGTCATATACACCTCAGGTCTAGCCCACACTTACGACAATTGTGCCCGCGTCTTTGCCAACACAGCCTGCCCCTTCCTAAACAAGGGAGAGGGCAGACTGTCAAGTAATGGGTTTCTCTAAGAATGGGGTAGCCCAGAAAGCATTCCTGTTCAGAGATCTTGCTTGTGAAGCTCTCTAGCCACAGGGATGGAGGAACATCATTGAAGTCCTGGGTTATTTTTCTACTGTACATAATATCTTTCAGTAAAAATGAAAGTCTGTACACAGCCTCTGTGTCAGCCTGTGTGCATTAATGTGCATTATGGGAAGTATACTTCAGAGGGCACTCCCCCTGGGGGCTGATTCCTAGCCGGATTATATCACAGACTATCTAGATTACCCTAAAGAGATTGCAGTAAACAAAGCTGTCCTCAACACTAGGAGGCACTTCAGTCTATAAAGCTACTCTGAGTGCAGTTTACAGAAAGGTGGCTTACAGTTCTTACATTGTCAGCAGGCACAAAATCTAGCCCTAAATCTCCTTTCACTTCATGTATACTGAACTGTTTCTCAACAAACAGAAACTGTAGAAAGCGTAAAATAGCTTTCTTTTCAACTGGTATTTTACAGAGATGATTTTCAAGCAATAAATTTTACCCACTTTGGCAAAGTGGGGCTATAATACTATTTACCAGGAGTCTAATCTGAATTTTGAATACAATAGTAATTTACTCCACAATGAGATTAATAACACCGAAGAAAAATAGTGTGGATGATGGTTGAATACGTTATACCTGGAAATTACCACAATTTATTGGTAGATGACAGTATCATAAATATTTTCTAAATGAATCCACAGTTTACAGTAAGAAAAAGTAGACAGTGAAATTTTGTTTCTGCCTTGACTCTGTTTCAGGTGTGAAGAAAATGTGAAAGAATTTCAGCTGCTGATTTGGGGTGCATTCATCTTCCAAATCCTTGGTGGAATTGGGCTAAACTATTAGCCAGTCTACTGGTACTTCAAGAAGAAATGTGGTCTGTTAGTCAAGTTGCTTAGCTGGAACCTAGGTTAATTCTTTTTTTTTCTCCACGTGGTCTCTAGAGCCATGGAAAAGCAATTTAATCTCTGTTTGGCCACTTTCCCATTTGTACAATGAGGGGAATATCATTGCCTTAGTTTATTTACAGCAGTGTTGTGATGACTAAATACTAAGGACTGGAAAGAGTATAGATGCACTGGCAGTGCAGGCTATGTAAGTATCTAAAATGAATATGTCCAAGAGATTACATTGTCTTCCCTGTCATGTCAAAAGTAATTGAGTGTGATATAGGGCCATGTTTGAATTAGGTGGGATTCTTGTGTTCTGCTAGAAATCAGGCCTAGTTGCCACTCACAAATTGAAAATATTCACTTGTTAGGGGTTTCTTATCATCTCCAGACCCATAGCTAAGCTGGGCAATTTGGAACGGTAACAACACTGAGGCCTCCATTTTGATTTGTGTCTCTCCAGGCACAAAGGCTGAGGGGGAGGAAGTCAAAGATAGTTTGGGGGACTTGTTGCAAAATTGAACGTTTCTAAACTCTTCAGTGCTTGATCTGGAAAGGGGCCTCAGAGCCTCCCCATCTGTTGATCACAGAATTCTTTTGCCAGTCTATTCATGCCCCAGAAACAAGAGAATCCTTTCTCAGGAAGGTCCAGTTTCTTAAATTCCTTGGTTTAAGCACCTCCTTTTATTTATTGCCCTTGTAGCTAACAATACTACTTAGTCTATGTAAATCACATTTACAGTTGTGATATCTCCTCTTACAACATATAAAATGTCCATAATCATATGTAAGCAGTAGTGTACTTTACATAATTCCACAGTAATAACATTAATCAAATGCATAGATTTAACCTGGTTTAGCTACATCTCTAGGAGGATACTCATGTAAGTACGGACTGGCCTGACGGTCTCATAAGAATAATATAATCAATTGCTATGCAGGGCTTTAAGTTATGAGCTCATCTGCTGGTATGGAGGCAACACATTTCCCTGCAGTAAAGGATGTATCTGCATGGGAAATTTTTTTCCAACAAATTTACAAAGGATTTACCAGTAGAGTAACTTCTTCGGTTCTTTGTGCGGACATGCTATCCTGGAAAATAATGTTATTCTGTGTTGGCCCCGATTCTGAGATGTGCTTTGGAAGTATAGTAATTATTCCAGAATTAGTTCTCTTTTATTCCAGAACAGAATGCTCATCAAGAGAACTTAAATCAGTATAATGGTTATGTAGTAGAATGGAGCAGTATTTTTGTAAAACTATGCTGGGAAATTCCCCTCATATAGACAAGACTTCACACTAGTGAAAGCAGTCCTGCCCAGTTTGTTCAAAGACAGATGATGACAGGCTCTAAACTAAAATGTTTTCAGTCCTCCTTAGCTGGATGGTGACTGATTTCTGATAGGGGCTTTAGGGGCATTAGGAAAGGCCGTAGGGTGTCACATCATAACTCCAGGGCAGGTGGCTAGACCTCCATGAGAGAGATGGCACAATTTGCAAACATCTGGTATCCTTTACACCCTTCTCTCCTATAAATCATTCCCCTATTTATGGAATGCATGCCCCACATAAGGGGGACCAATTTCAAAAGCTGCTTTCTTAGAAGAAACTAGCTGGAAGATCTTCATTCCTAACATTCTACAAGGTCTACAAACTCAAGATGGGTGCTGCATGGGGAAACAGAACAGGCAAAGGAGGAAAAGAGAAAACAGCCCTTTTGATCAGAGAAGATTCTGGTGAGCTAATCTCAGAAATGAGAGTTTTCAAATCCTTTATGGAGGCACAGTTTGATAAAATCAGAGAAGGGAAGAGAAATTGAGGGCAAGGTCACAGATCTGGAGATAAAGTTGGAGGGAAACCTGCATTTGGCAGCCAGTCTGCAAAATAAAATTAAGTTTATTGAAGAAAAGAAAGAGAAGCTTCCAGAGAAATGTGATATTATAGAAGACCATGAAAGTAAAAATAACATTAAAATAAGAGGACTCCAAGAAGGTTAGAGTGGCAGTTGGGAGCGGAGCAGGGGGCCAACGAAGACCCCTGATAGGGTTCAGGTGTGGTCTCGGCCACACATGAGCCCTTTCAGCAAAGGAGGAGCAGCAGCAGCAGCAGCAGCGGTGGAGAAGCAGTGAGTGGGGTTGCTGCCTGCAGCTGCAGCTGATCTGGAGGGGAGCCTCCCGAATCGCTCATAGCTGAGTCAGCAGGTGGCCGCACTCCCGAGCCATGTGCGAACAGAGTGCGCAAACAGGCACGCTCTGTAAGGGCATGCTGGTGTTTGCGCCGGCATTCACACAGGAGGAGAAGAGGGACTTGAAAGCGGGAAGATTTCATTTTCTAGGAACATGGTGAGTACACGTAGTGCCACTGCCAGGGGTCTGGCCCTTCCCCCTCCCCCCTGCCTCTTCCCCGGTGCTGCCCCCCCAGCGCTCCTCTGAGGCTGCCACCCAGACCGAGCCCCTGGGGGGTTCACTGTCCACCTGCCCCACCCTGTCTGGGGGTGGTGGCTGGGCGGGGCCTCCAGGGGTGGGGAAGATGCCTGGGGCGTCCCCTGGCTGCCCCTCTTGTGACCGCCTTCAGGCCCTGGAGGAGTGGCTGTGGGAGCTCCGAGCCAAGGTGAGCAGGCTGCGGGGGATCTGGGTGGCAGAGGATGAAATTGGTATGTACTTCTGTTCTCTGCAGGGCCAGAAACCTACTGAGGAGCCCCCCAGACCCAGAAGAGTGACTCGTCAGTGGC
>JAGPOW010003354.1:545601-585350 GCA_030014935.1 Caiman crocodilus | reverse complement strand
CTTTCCACCCCCTTGTCCAAGTCAGCGACAAAGATATTGAACAGCGCGGGCCCAAGGACCGAGCCCTGGGGGACCCCGCTGCTCACATCTCTCCAGGTCATTCCTGAACATCTGCTCCAAATGTTCATATCCGTTGTGCCAGGACAAAATCTAAACAGGTTCACAGGATAGGAAGTGCTAATATTTTCTCCTGGGATAGTGCAAAGTGCATCAGAACAATTGTCCCAGGATTAAATCAGTGAATCAATGGCAGAAAAATGCAAGTGCATTCAGCTGTTCTCTAAACCCCAATTGGAAGGATGATGTGTTCCCATACTAATCTTTCTGTTCCAGGACAAACACAGGTACAACTTATTCTGGGTTAAATAAAAAGGTCTATTCCTAGCCTGAGTGTGCAGAGAACCTGAAACCTAGGGTATATACAAAGGTGTGTAACACCCTGTCTATGTACACATGACTTACTTACAGGCACCTAAATGTAGACTGGGAGCAATGCATACAGACCTTATTGGGAGGGTTGTGTGGTGTAAAAATATTCTTGTCAGGGTCTGGGGAGTAGAAATAGCATAGCCCCAGGCCTGGGACAAGTAGCTATGCTGTCCCAACCCTGCATCTGTGTTGTGAATGCATACAGGCATTTGGGAAATTGGGTCAATCTTTTTCTAAACCAGGTTAGCCCTTTCTGGATCTAAGTGCACTAACTTAGCTTGGGCATCTCATTTTTTGGCCAAATTAACCCTTCTGGAACGCCCACATGATTAGGCATTTACTAATGCAATTAAATCAACCTAACCCTAGATAGGTTGCTCTAAATGTAATGCCTATACTGCCCCAAAGCTCTGAGGAGATCACTCAGATACCTCATCCATTTCAATCAGAGCCAACTCAAATACCCAATGGTGATATTATAAATTATATATTATAACTGTTTCACTGCTTATCACATCATGTAAGCAATAGGGCTGTGCAAAACACCATCATTTTGTTTTGACATCCGTTTTGCCATTTTGAAGGGACAGTGTTTCATTTCATTTTGTTTTGAAGCACTTTCTCATTTCGTTTTGTCAAAACTGTTTCACTATTTTGACGTGTTTCAACATTTTGTCCATAGGCTATAATGGAGAATCATGAACATGCCTAACACTTTGTCATTTCTTGCCTGATTTAAATGAAAATTGTAGGGATGGTTGCCCCTTCTGAGGGCATGAAGCCTGACAGGTTTCAGGGAGATAGGTGCAGGGATTTCAGGGAAACTGCACCTCAGAGTCTTGAAAGCAAAACTCATGTCACATGTATGTGTTAAGCCACAGCAGGGTCAAGACTGCAGGCATGCTAGCCCCTGCTGAGGTCACAGAGTCTGCCAAGTTTCAAGCAGATAGGTGCAGGCTGCAAGGGTTTCCGGGAAACTGCACCTCAAACTCTTCAAAACACAACTCCTGACACTTGCCAGCTGCGGCAGTCTCCTCTCATCCAGCATGCACATCTGGGGGCCCGTACCCCATGAGGGCTGCCAGACTGTGCCGGAGGCATGAGGGTGCTCTAGTATGGGGCTACCCAGCAGGCAGCCCCCACACTGAAGTACCCTTGTGCCCCAGCCAGCTCCATCAAAATTTACACAGGTATTGCTGCACACTAAAGAACACCGCTATAGGATAGCCCTTGTGTTTAGAAGTACTAACCTACAGCAAAGTGAATGTGTTTATTGTGGCCTTATAGGGCCAGATGTATAGATGCTGAGCCAGCTCTGCAGTTAATGTCTCTTGTAGATATGCCCAGAATGTATACTGGCCCACTGATCACAGAAAAACAGCGGAAAAAATGACAGTACAGATAAAAAAAGTATTCCCTCATCTCCTTGCTTTAGCTTTATCACCTCTTTCTCTAAAGTTTGTTGTTTTTCCACCTACTTTAAATGGCCATGGTTTTGAATTCTGATAAGACATTAGCTTTGGTTTAATTTCAATCATTCTCTCTTTTTTTAAGGTAGCTTGTTTGAGCACCTGACACTGGGTACTAAGGACTATGCCCATTGTCCTCAGAGTAACACATGCAGAGAGTAAACATATGCCTACTGGAACATCTTTATAGCTGAAAATCCTTAAATCAACTGATGACAGCTAACCATTCACTTTCAGTCAGACTCTGCATATGTCTTGTATTCTTGTGTCTTGGTTATTGCTCATTGTTATGCATTACCCAAGCTATAAGTATACCTCCTGATTTGTCAAGAGGGCTGGCAGTTAATATGCTGTTATACTTGTGAGAGACATTTTCATAAGCAAATATTTACAGCAAATCCTATATTGTGCTGTATCTTGACATACAAATATTTACTACATTTGCCTAACTGCTCTTTAGAATACTCTAGCTGGGGCACCAATCAGAGGGTAATAGATGTAGCTGGGGAAATAAAGAAATAAAACAGCAAAACTTGACAATTTTGCACAGAAGTAGCTATTGGAATTTTCAGATTTGAAAACAGATTCACTTAAAGGAAATAGAGTTTCTCTTATTATGTATAAATAAAAATTCTCTTTCTCTTTTCATCCTCCTGTGTATGCCTCTATGAAACTATCCTGTTTGTTTTTCTCTACTGCATTTTTAAGAGCTCTGTTCCTACAAGCAAAGAAAAAAGCCATTTTGAATCAAAACTGCTATGGCTTGTTATAACCCACTCAGACTAAAAGCTCTGATTGTTTTCTGCAATCTGAAATATGCAATCTTAAGTACAGAGTTGCTCTTTGCATAGGAAGGAAGAAACAAACATCCATGATAGCAAAGTAGTACACAGTTAGTAATATTAACCAGGATTGATGAGAGCCACTTCCACATAGTCATCCTTGGCAATGTCTCCAGTGGCCAAAAGTTCCCAAAATCGACAAAAATGCCCAAACGTGCAAAGATAAAGATATGGACACTGTTTTTGTCATATGAAAGAAGACATAATTTTAACTGACCATCCACACAAAACTCAAAAGACCTTATAATCTTCCTAAGCACGGGTCAAAGAGACTAGAAAATGTCAAAATGTCTCAGCCACATATATACACCAATTCCTAATTTGCTTTCCCCATCCTTTGTCTTCAGTCTTATCCAGCAGTATTTCTACCTAGCAAGTAAAGTATCTTGTCAGTATGATAGAGTTGTTACATCACTGAAGATGTAAGACCTCTTAGATGTTCCGAGATAACCAACACCCAAGTTAATAAGCAAATCAGATCTCATAGCAACCCATTCACCACCATGAATTTCATGGGCTCTAAAAGACAATAGGATCTAAGAATGAAATATGCAAAATGGCAGCAGCTTTTTCTTTTCTCTACATCCAAGCTGACTAAATTGTCAAGACTTAGTAGAAGACACATTTTGTGTCAGCCCAGTTCCCATGGAGGCTGAGTTGCTCTTGGCCACCCTATTGTACTTGTACTATGACAGAGGTACAGGTACTACAGAAGAGCCAATATATGCAAGGTAGTGTGAAGGTATATATTAATACTACATTACTACTGATGACTTGGTTGGAAATAGAGTGGCTGTTCCTAAAAATAGAGGGAGGTGATTTGCCTCTGAGCAGGGAGGGGAAGGGGGTAGGAGTTCTTACCTGCTTTGGGGCTTTAAAAAAAGTCCATGGTCTACCTGCCCTGGTAGGTAGAGGGCGTGGGGAGGAGACTGAGAGTCACTCTTCAAGCTTTTGCCCCAACATTGAAGCTCTCTATCCCATGCCCCCATACTGGCGCCTCATCTCACACACACATCCCATCCCCCTGTTGAGCCTCAGGCCTCACTGTGGACCTGGCACCTGTTTTACGGTCCCTTCTCCAACCCAGACCCTGCTTCAGGCCTCACTCCAAGAACCTGGGCCTTGTGCTTTATCTTCGGGGTTTGCTTCCTTAGCCTGTCCCTTGCACAGGATAACCCACAAGGTGGTGGAAGCTGAGGTTTTCTGACTGCACATACTTACCATTCACTAGGGAGGTACAGGTGTAGCATTTCCTGGAAGCTGCCCCACCAGAAGCAGCCCCAATGCAACATCCAACCCCAATAGGGTATAGTTTTAAGTCACTCCCCAGGACAAGGAACCTTCTGCCATCCTCATAGTTCCTGCTCTGTACCTCCAAGATATGACATAAGCAGCAACTCCAGCCACATCCTGTTCTCCCCCACAGTCTCTTGCAGAAAACTGCTGGCTATTGCTCAGGGCCTGTTCTTATTACTCACAGCTGGGCATTTTCCCAGTCAGGTGGCTTTCTACTGGCCATGTGATTCCTGATCGGGAGCGCAGCCACCTGCAGGCTGCTCTGCTGCTTGCCTGCGCCCCTTTGAGTGACAAGTACAACTTGTACTTTGTCACACTGTGCCACAGCTGGGGTGGGATGAAGGGAAGCAGGGATAAGCAGTGGCAGCACAAATGCAGTTTGCAGATGCCCCACCTCAACACAGATTGCCACTGGCTGGATGTTGCACCTGTGCCATAGTTAGGGAGCGTGGGGTTGAGAGAAGCCATGGTAACGTAAGTGCTGCCTGCCTGGTGTGGGTTTGGGGAAAGCCTCCACTTCTGATATGCTGTGGAAGCCCCACCAACTCACGTTGGACTGGACCCATGTTGTTTTGATTTGTGTTTTGTAAAACAGTGCCAGTCCCTGCTCTAGTGTTGTTCACCTCATAGTGGTGAAACTGTCTGATTGCAAACATTCAGCCAAAACATGCTTGAACATGTCCAGTTTAACTTGATGAATTCATTCTTAATACTAAGAATACATCCCTCAGTGTTCCTTTTCTTGCATAGCTCATGCATATAGAGTAGTCACATAGCATCACTCAAGTTACACTCATGAGGGGCATTTTCACATGTGCTCACAGTGGGGAGGGAGGGGGTAGAGGCAGCACTTTAATTAGAGTTGCTCCAAGAGCTGCTGTAAATAAAGTGCTGTTGATTAATTGAGGCTGCTGGAACATGGCAATTACTGCACTTCAGCAGTCTCCTGTGTCTCATGTATCAGCATCCCTGTGCTTAAAAATGGTGGTGAGGGCGCTTGAACTAAAGCATGTTTGAGCTTTAGTTCAAGCACCTCTGCCACCATTTTTAAGCATGGGGATGCTGATACATGAGACACAGGAGACTGCTGAAGTGCACTAATTGCCATGTTCTAGCAGCCTCAATTAATCAAGCTTACTTGAATCTGCTCCAATGCTCTGGAATTCTAGCACATTAGAATAGCTTCCACACGTGTGTATAGGCTGTCTCTAGTGGGTTATGGAATAGAGAAAATTCCACACAATTTACTGATTCGTTTTGATGCACTGGCTGGGGGAGTAGTTAGTTGATTGCATGACTTCACAATGATTACACACTTAATTCATATAACACAATTTTATTTTAAAATTCTTTGCTACACATATAACACTGCTTAGCTTTAAGAAATACTACAAACATTAAGAATACAATAATTACATATATCAGAAACAATGCTCCGAATGTACTTCCTTCCCAAGCAATGCTATAAGAATTAGTATTACAAAAACAACTACAATTACAACAAAAAGTTAAATTTGAATCAATACTATTATTTTCATAATATACTTACAATCCTAGAATTCTGAGAAGCCAAACACCTAGATATGGTTTCATTCCTCAGTAGTACAATTTAATGGGTTGGCCTCAGTAGTATGGTTCAATGGGCTCTCCTCAGCAATACGATTCAATGGGCTGGCCTCAGCAGTGATAGGACTAAGTCCCCTTCCTTCAGTCCTTTTCAGGCACTCTGCAGCTTCAGCGTGAACTAAGAGATTCATGTTTACATAGAGGGTGGTTCAGGTGATCAGTCTGATCCGGCCTACACTTGCAATTCTTCCTTCGTTGTTCTGCAAGTATAGTCACCTCCAATTTGGAAGAGTAAGTTACAGTTTTTATTGAGTGAGTTGCCGTCCTGGACCACTCCTACTCAAACCTGTCATTACCCCCAAATTTGGGCTCGGATCTTTCTTAACATATTCTTTTGCTTGGTAATCAGTTTCTTTCTTGACCATTTTAATTACTTTGGGAAGCTTCCATACCACTGCAAGTGACCTTTTCTTTCCAATCTTGTCAAAAGGCTCTAGAGTTTGATCTCTCGGAACTCGGGATGTTGCTTAAGGGTCATTTTTAGGTTCTCATTGTTAAAAACCTCTAAAGATAAAATTCAAGAGTTAAGACTTTGAGCAAAGTCAGGACCTTCCACACGTAGACCAAAACAATGACCTAGATAAGGAGATAAATCTTGTCTTTTTCCTGAAACTGGCTAATGGGAAACTGTTACAAACATTAAAACTATTTCATTCAATATGACATAGTCACCCAAGGTGTCCATATTTTCGCTTTTTTCTTAACAGCAGAAGGAAAGAACCAAAGAACACCATTTGGTCTGAAGTTATTTACATAAGTCCAGGCTACTGAATTTGTTCTGGGTTCTAGAAACAGGCAGATAGTGGCCTAATGTATAGCTGAGATGAGTATCTTTTAGTACTACATGGATCCTAGCACATTTCTCTAGGTAACGTATTGTTATTGTCTCCCTTGTTCTGTAATATTTACAGGCTTTGACTGACTGATGCTAAATATGGAATTGTAATAAAAAGCTGCAATATATTTAACTGTGGCTGACATTAAAATGGCAATATTCATTAAGGTTTCACTCTTCCACTTGTTATCATATTTTAAAGGTCGCATTTACCTTCAAGCACTATTTTACTAGGCTAAATGTTCTAGCTCCTGGAAATAAATTAAAATATTGATTAATTCTTAATAGTCTCCCAAAATCTCTAGGTTTTTTTTTAAATATAAATCAACATGTCCCTAGAAAGAATTGTTTTTAATATGTGAGAAATACCTCAGTAATTACTCTCAGGTTTATATCACTGCAGAAAGAAGCCTACTTTTCATCATTTAAAGGTACCTCAGTGGAATAAAATATCAAATAGAATCTCATTTCTTATTTAAAGTAGCTCAACTCTTAAATACATCCATGTGCAGAGGAAAAGGTAGCATACACGTGAAAGATTTCATTAGACAATGCTATGTCAGCATTGTGCAAAGCACTGTCAAATCTTTACTATTTCTAAACACCACATTGCTGTTACCTTATGTCCCTGGTTTAATAGTTAATGTTTTCTTTGAAAATTAATTTTATTCTGCCATATTTTTTCTAGATTTTACAAAGAACAGTTATTTCAAAAGAAGACAAAGAGTGCTAGTAAATTTGTATTTCTGGGGTATCTTAAACACATATCAGTAATTCAAAGGGAAATTTAACTACTTCCTTTATATGCACTTTGGCCTCAAGTCAAAGTCCATTGGACAGTTTAGACTGCTGAAGAATGTACACAATGTTATCTCTTAGGACACCTATACATGTGCCAGAAGTCTGCTCCAACTCATGCTAATTAGCACGTTAGAGCTACTTGATTAATTGAGTCTGCTGGAGTGTTAATTAGTGCTCTCCAGCAGTCTCCATATCACATCTACTCAGTAGGCCTGTGCAAGTAGGCAGCTATTTGATCCAGCTTCGGATCCAGCCACTTCAGATGCCAGAGATCCAATCCAGAGCTCTGGACCAGGTTTCTGCTTCGATCCATCTGAAGTGGCTCTGAAGCTTTGGCCCCACCTTGGAGATCTGGCCATAGGTTATAATGGGGAATCAGTGAAATAGCTATAACTTGGTTGTTTTTGTCTGAGTCGGATGAAACTTGCAAGGATGGTAGCCTCTGCTGAGAGCATGAAGTCTGCCAGGTTTCAAGAAGATCAGTGCAGGGGTTTGGGGGGAACTGCACCCCAAATTCTTGCAAGCAAAACTCATGTCATGTGTATAAGTGGTGTACCACAGGGGGGTGAGAATGGAGGGGTGGTGGCCCTTGCTGAGGCCACAAAGCCTGCCAAGTTTCAGGAAGATCAGTGGAGGGATTTGGGGGGAATTGCACCTCAAGCTGTGGACAAGCAAAACTCGTGACATGGGTGCCACTGTGTGTGTTAAGGTGCAACAAGGTGAAAGCTGCCGGGACAGTGGCCCCTGCTGAGGCCACAATGCCTGCCAGCTGTTGAGGAGATCGGTGCAGAGGGGGTCCGGAGCCCAGCACCCCTAGCTGCTGACAGGCAAAACTCGTGACATGGGTGCTTGTGCAACTGTGTCTGCCTTGGGTGGGGGGGAGGAAGGAACTACTGTAGGCCTGGCTGCTAAGCTACTATGTTACCAAGTTACCAATCAATCATGATTTACTCGGGGGCCAGCTCAATACACAGTAGCTAGCTAATGTAGTCAGTTAATTAGCAATAATGAACACCTACAAAACCACCGACTAAGGAGAGGAAATAATACAGACAATCAACTGCCCCAAGAAAAGACAGTCAGTTGCGCAAGCATCTCATTGATTCCCCATTCTACTCTATGGCCGAATCGCTGAATTGGCTCTGAATCAATTCGGAAAGTAAAGCTTCGAGTGATTTGATTCAGATTCATGCAGTCAGCCTCAGAATCATCTGACTCATCTCTGAATCATGATCCGATAATTTGCACAGCCCTACTATTCAGTGTCCCCATGCTTCAAAATGACAATGGGGGCACTTTGACTAAAGTTTGTCAGATGAGGTTTAGTACAAGCGCCCACACTGCCATTTTGAAGTGCAGGCTACTGAATACACATGATACTATGAGTGCTTTAATTAGAGTGGCTCTTGGAGCACATGTATAGATGCCCTGGAGTCCATGTACAGGCACCTTTATAGTGTAAATAGACATCATCATATGAAGTGGATCATCTGTACCCAGGTGTGTTCCAGAGCAGCCTATCTGCTTCGTTGTACTGCTGATTGGCCGAGCAGGGCAACAGGTGACATGTTCCCCACTTAGAGATGCACTCCCAGGAAACTTTGGGGCACATATCTGTTGGTGGGGAAACTCAGGGTTCCCTGCTTGCAGGCGCATGCCCTGGGGAATCTTTGGGGTGTCTCTGGAGACAGGTAAAGCCAAGGTTTCCCACTTAAAGAGGTACCTTGGAGATCGCTAGGGGCCTGTCTATGTAAGAGGGGAAAGATGGGCAAGCACTCTTGGGGTTTGAGATACTTGATTCTTTACAGGAACTCCAGGGGTATGCAGAATTGGGACCTGCAAGGCTGAGAGTGCTTATCCAGAACAGCTGGAGAGTGTGGGCAGCTCTGGGCTTCCCACTTTCTCTGACCCTAAAGCAAGTAGACATCAGCCATGAAAAAGTGGCAAAAATTATTACTATCTTTTGTTACAACTTTGTGCCTACAAAAGGAGGCATTTGTGTTTTGATGATGAGTATAGCTATTTGCTTTTTCTTTGTGTTGCCATAGCATTTTTTATGGCAGCACAAAAGCAACGTCTGTTTCCAGCATTAGACTGAGTGTAGAGCTCCATCTTACACTGAAGGAAAACTTCAGCTGACATCAAAGAGATCTGCCTGATTAAAGACTGCAGGATTGGGGTCCTAATCAGTCATCTGAATAGTCACATGTGAGAAGGAATTAAATTTAGGTAAAACTCTCAGATGTATCCTGATGTGAGAACAGGTTAGGAAAATTGTTGAGAAGAGCAACAGCTTCAAAAAGCTGAATGGTTTAGTTTGAAAACCAAATCAAGTTATGCCAAGCTGAGGCACTTTTAATATCAGAAAAGCTTGTTAACTCTTGATGTTTGCTTGAATCTAATGACTATGAAATGATCAGCCTAGCCTTGCTGTATTCAAATGGTGATTCAAAATAAGAATCTTCATAGCAAAAGTACAATGTGATCACAAAACTCTTTTGCCTGATCTCAGCCTCAGTTAGATGTTAGTTTTCTTATATTCATTCAGCTTTCCTCATGTACTTAGAGGGTGCATCTACATGTGACGCTACATCACTGTAGCAATGTACTAAGGCAATGTAGTGTCCATGGGTATCTACATGTGACCAGCAGCTGTTTTGCCATAGCAGTGCACTCCCACAGTATAGTGCACCACTAAGGCAAAGTAGCTGCTAAAAATAACTGCACTGTGTGTACAATGCAATACGGGCTGTTACTGAACTATGATTTAGTACTTCCTCTCCGAAGTACTAAATCATGGTGCAGTAACAATGTTGCCATAGCAGCTCATGTAGACACGCCCAAAGAAAATCAGGATGTCACTAAAAATAGCATCTGTAAACAAAGTGTTTTGATACAGTGTGCACTAATGAGGAAAGAGTACAGTCAGTTCCTGAATCAACATCCTCATTAGAATCATGACATGTTGTTCAAATCCAAGAAGTTAATAGAATAATTTAGTTCCTGCATCATCCCAGTGCAGCAAAGACAGAAACCAGATGTTGTGATTTTGTGAAATACTGGCTTCGTCAACTCATCTTGTGTTGTGGCAAATGACACAACTTATGTCCAAATATTGTCTTGTTCAGAAATAAAAGTTCGTGTTTCAAGGCAAAGTTATTTTACTGAAAACATGAGCTGACTAGAAGCCTAACTGACCTGCTGTTTGAGTACAGATTTACCAGAAAGCCTAGTGCCCACTTTCCCTGCTATACATGAATAACTACTGGCCAGCAAACCATACAAGATTGAGGTGCTAGATGAGACCCAGGGTACATCAGGTTGAACCATTTATTTCAGAGGAATATGCAAGAAAGCTCTGTCAGCCTACCCAGTGTGGTAGTTTCTCCTTAATTACCTGCTGGCTTACGCTCTGAGCCACGACTGCTTATAAAAATCTATCATATTTTGAATAACTGTACATGTTCTTAATATCCATAAAGGAACTAATTCTTTTCTGAAACCTATTAAACTGTTGGTCTTGCTCATACTTTGTGTAGCAGGCTTCAAGGTTAATGTAAGTGGTGTGTCAACTTTTCTAAAAGAATCCACTATGCTTTTCTCTATCACTGTTAAATGCGTTTCTCACTACTTTTGGAAGACTCCATTCTTGTACAAGGTGAATATTTATAACTCATCATGGTTTATTATTGTAAAATTGCTTTCTGTTGCTGTTACATTAAAATAATTAATCTCTCTTCAAGGAAGAATGTAATAGTGAAAGATTTATAGTTTTCTTATTTTGAATATTCCATTTCCAAGCAATTCTACCAGTAGGGAGATGCAGTCGCCATCTGTTTGTCTGTCCTTCCTTACTTCTTGGAAAATGAATTTTCTTTTTCACTATTCAGAAATCCTTTTTATTTTCAAAGCAGTAATTAGACTGTTTATTAATCCTCACCTTGTTCATGTGGTTTTTGAGATGTAATATTTTAGTGTTAGCTATTGCAGTATTTATTCCAATTGTAGCCCCATGAACAGGAGCACCTGGTAAAAACCCACAAATACATGTACAAATTCATAGTTTATGCTGAAGATGAAAAATAAGTAAAAGCTGTTTTTATATTAAATTTTGCATTACAAATTACTTAAAAAAATTAAGCCAACATCTGACTTACAAACTCTGAGAGTTCATTGAACATTTTATGTTGTGGGCCTTCCATTTCAGGTGCTTATCTGATCTCTGTCATGTGTGTGCATACACACACGCGCACGCGCGCGCACACACACGCACACACACCAGATAAGCATATATATTTGGTTCTATGCAACTCTCCCCATGCTCACATTAGCACCAGTATATGCTTATCTGGTTAGTGACTGGGGGAGTGGGGGGCAGAGGCCTGTGTCCAGCCCTCTCCCCCCTGCCTCAGGCCAGAGCCAGGGCCATGGCTGCTCCCTGCCTCCACTCTGCTGCTTTGGCCCAGGCCAGGGGCTGTTCCTCCCTTCCTCCCCCCACCACTTTGAGCCTGGGGCTGGGGCAACTCTCCACCTACCCATAGCTGCTTTGAGCTGGGGCTGGGGCATAGCCACCAGTCACGCCCCGCTTGCCTTCCCACTCCCCTCCCTCTCTCCCTCCTTTCCCTTTTCTGTGCCACCTCCCTTTCCCTGCTGGCTGTTGCTGGGGAGGAGGTGCTCTGGCCCCTGGCTCCAAGGAGCAGTGGGGAGAGGGGGCTTGCACTGCCCCTCTGGCTCCAGCCCCAGTCCCTGCTGTTATGGTGGTGCTCCATCATGTGGGGCATAGTGAGGCCAGCAATCCATGCTCTCACCGCCTCCAAGGAGTGGGGCAGGAGCAGGCAAAGGCCAGTGACAATGACCTCACTCCCCCCGCTCCGTCCCCTGCATCATAGTGGTGCTCTGGTCTCCGTCATCCCCCTCTCTGCCAAGGCAACCAGTCAGAGTGCAAAGGAAGTATTATAAATAGACAGACTAAGGCTTTTATTATCTATCTATCTATCTATCTCTGTATACATATATATCTATATATCTATCTAGCTATCTAGCTGTATATATCGCAACATATAAGCATATAATTTACATTGCATTTTTATTTTAACAGAACTAAAATTATTTCTTTTTCATGTTGAATATTTTTCTTCTAGATATTATGCTTGGCAAGGGAGAGGCAGTTTCTAACTCTTGTATTGTATTCCATGGTATATAGGATCCCAATTCAGTCTCAAGCTTCTTGACACTACAGCAATATAAATGATTATTTATAACAATCAGCAAGATATGTTTTCCTTGCTTACATTTTGTCTTTTATACAAAGCTTTTTTTTGGTCCATTGGATATTGAACATGAGAAAAAATCTGGTTTCATATATTTTATCCTTTAGAGAAATATGGTAGATTAGCTGAGGGAAGCATTTTTTTCATTCTCTAGTGTAGCTATAATGATGATCTGAAACATGGTGATTTGTCTTTGTGTCTAGTAACTGCTGGCCAGACTTACTAGAACAAAACTTATTAGAAGAGCTTCTTGGCTGGATACTATAGTGTGGATGGAGCAATGGGCAGTTTTCATCAGCTGAGGATCTGCCCCATCAAAAAAGTGTCTTTTTCTGGCTAGTACATCAGCAGTTTTGTTAGACATCATTCTCTGAAGGTTTTTGTCAGCACCCCTCAGAGTTTTATTGTTGCATGAGACATTAAAGAAGACAGAATGAATATTTTGAGCTTAAGCCAGATTTAAGTTTTCAACTTTAGGTTTAAAGCTTCTCAGCAGAGGATGATAACAGGAGAGATAAAGAAAAATAAAGTTGTGTGGGTGGTAGGGCAGGACAGTCAGGCAATAATTCAAGCTGTTACAAAGTTTCTCTGCTAGAATGCTGTTTTAGCAATTTATTTTCAACCTTACAATTTTTAAAAAAATCAATTAAAATGATAGCTGGGGATAGCTATCCTTTACTTCAGCAATACCTATTGCATGAACATCACTTCATTTCATTTTTATGTTCCACGCCACAGGTCAGTGTAGCTCATCAGACTTTGTGATTTATGTGCACATGGTAAAAATGATAAGAGTGTTAATAAATGCTTAATAATGCTTGTCTGTGAATACTGGATACAACATCATGCAGCCCAAGGGATGGTGCTAATTTGCACCTAGGGAGGTTTGCATGGAACCAATCTTCAGACGAGATCTTAAATGTAAAGTAATCTGCCTTAATTAATTGAATTTAATAGGATGTGATAGCATGGAGGACCTTCCAGGACAGGCCAAACATCTCAAAAGACTGGGTCCCCAGCCAAAGTACAAAAAGGCACCAAAGGACCTGAGGAGTGACTTGATGAAGAATACCTTGCATTTGAAAGCTTAGCTAACTTTGCCTTAACCATGCAGGTGGTCCAAAAAAAAGATATCACCCACAAGAAACCTTGCTTTTCTCATTTAAAATCAGTACTGTAAAGCTTCAGGACAACTCCTTTACAAACTACTTAGTGCTTTTCTACTGCTGCAAGTTCAATGGTTCTTGCTGTGCAGAAGGTGGCCCCTAAATATACAAGAGGCAGTAGGACTGCAGCCATAAAGCAGGACCAGTTCCTTCTTTCCCACCAGAAACATTTGGAAAAAAGAAAACCTTTTTAAAAGTACCAGTGTGGTGCCCTTGTCTAAGTTTTGATTTAAAAAGTAACCTAGGTATTAAGGCTGCTTACAGACATGAAACACATCCCCAACATCCAAGTACTTTATTTTCAGCTTGGTGTGCCCCTGCACACAATGCATATGTAGAAGAGGCATCGCATCAGTTTAACCTAACATCTGTATAGATCATGCGCTTCAGTGGGGTTTTTTGGTGCTTTTAATATCTAATCAATCAGCTATCAGATAAAATCAGTAATTCAATCAGCTATTAGATAAAAGTGCCAGAAAGCCCCCACCGAAGCACACAATCTGTACAGATGTTGAGCGAGCCAGGTCAAACTGAAGTACTGCCTCTTCTGGTAGAGCACTGTTTTATTTTTTTTTTCCACGTCTGTCAGTGTCCTTGAGCCTATGGAACTTGGTTGAGACCAAACTATCCACCCGGATTCTTATGAGTGCTCACTTCAATAACATACAAGTGGTTTAAAAAAATACAACATCAGTTACATCTTTCTCTTCCTTCCCCCAAGAACAAAGCTGGTGTGAGTAAAAATGTAATGTTAATTTTCCTGGATGAACAAGAAGGGTTTGCAGATAGTTCCACAGGCTGTGATATTAAAAGTCAAAATTCATTTAATCTGTTGTGGAGTGCCATAGTTTTGCTTTGTTTCTTGTGAAGATTTATATTTGGTTCTGAGTATCGGTGACATTTCTGCTGGTCATATAAGTCATGTGTTGGTTCACTCATCCCTAATGTCATTACCAGTTTCCAAAATTATCTAGGCCTTCTGTTGGGAAATGTTTTTGGAAGTCTACTTTCAATACTAGGATTTAGTTTCAGATGAAGATTGAGTTTTAACTGTTACAAACAGTATGTATCGCTGGGTGGCAAGGGATATTTCTACGGACCCAAGTCAAACCTAATTTTGCAAAAATAAGAATATATTTTTGAAACCAATTAAATATTAAGTCCAGAGACATAATTTAAGATAGTGGAAATTTGGTTGGAATGGCATATGATTATTTTATCTGTTGTTGTGCTTTTACTTTGGAAAGCAGAAAATAAGATTATAAACACCAGTTGTTTCCCTCTTATGAATGGCTGGGTTTTATTATTTTGTTAGAAGAATAGTGATAACTATGCCTTACTGTTCTATATTGCTTTTCACCTTAAGGTCTCAGAGTTCCACAAGTCTGTATTAACTGGAATTTGTTGAAATTATTTGACTGAAACTTTCCCAGGAAAAAGGTTGGGGTGGGAAGGGGATTGTTTTGTTTTGTTGGTTTGTTTCTTTGTTTGAAGGATTTTTTTGCCTCTTTTTTGGGGGGGAGGGGGAGAGGAGCATGGAATTTTTTTTCCACAGAAAAAGGCCATTAACTATTATTTATTTTGACAGGAAATTTTGTTTCTCATTATTTAAGTTTACAAAAAATGAAAACAAAAAATAAAAAAGGAAAAAACAACAACACTTAAAAATTCTAGATTTTTGTTTATTCCTGTAACAGGGGGCCTTCTTGGGGCCGATCTACCAATGGCTCACCCACCTGTTCTGGGCCACCCACCCGCCTTCTTGCCTGCCATGCCTTGATGATAATTAATTAAAATGTAAATTAGGTGGGAGGTTTCCCATTTCTTGCTCTGATGCCAGAGGATGCTATCTGCAGCTCTGTACCTCCCCTACACCACAGCCCAAACCTCGCAGATGGCATCCTCTGTTGTTAACATCACTGGCCCCACACTGGGCCTGAGAATCCTCCAATCAGGACCCCTCTAAGAGCCCTCTGTTCAGGTGGCCTCCTCACCTTCATTCTGGGCTACTTTGCTCCCTGAGCTGTTCCCTCTTACAGGTGTGGTCTCCTAGGATCTTTGACTACACAGACCCTGGCCTCACCTCCAGGCCAGTCAGGTCTGGGCATCCCTCACTGTGGGGCCCTGGCCCTTTGACCCTTCCATTCCTGGCCCCAACGTTGACCAGTCAGGGGATCCCAAGTCAGGCTTCTAAGTCTATCACCCCACTTTCACTCCTGGATCTGCCTTCTGGACCCTACTAGTGGTTAGCCCACCCAGTTGTGGGAGCTGGGGTTATTAAGGTGCCCATATCCATCTTTCACTGGAGTGATAACTGGCCTGGTATTTCCTGGAGGCTTCCATGTCACTGAGAGCCCCATCAGGCCACCCACTCCCAGCAGGGTGTAGTTTTAGGTCATGTCCAGGACCAGGAGCCTCCTAGCCATGCCCTGCAGCTCCTGGTCTTACCTCCAGAATGTTTTAAGCAGCTTGCAGACAGCCAGTGTTATTGACTGACCTGCAGGCAGCAAAATGCTCGTTTGTATAGGCAGCCAAAGATCTAAAATGGCCACTGCAATCAAGCACCTACTGGCTGCTTGGCTCAGCTCTTAAAGTGGTAGGCACCAGCAGTACCCTGCCATAATCCCATTTCTTATTTCCTTCCTTTTTCGCCACATAGTGCAATAGAATTAACAATGTAAGAGAATCTCTAATTTTTCATTTTTTCACTTTGTAACTTTTTAACATTTCAAAGATATAATATTCTATTATATATTCTCCAATTTACAGTGTGGGTAAAGGAAAACTGAAATTACATAACTGTCACTTAAGAATTTACCAGAAATTGAGGAAGCCATAAATAATTTCAATGAGGAGAAGAAATACAGAAAATCTGGGGCATTAATTTAACTTTAATCCATTTGGAAAAATGGGGAAGAGGCAAAATAAACATTTTAACACTTAAAAAATTCAAAGGGATAAAAATATTTTGCAGAAATTTAAACCAAACACAAATATCCCTTTTTAACTCTGCTAAACAGAAATTATTTTCCCTCCCTAAAACTATTCTATTTTTTGAACAGCTCTAGAATTTTCTGAGCAGAGGAAGGTCACTCCTTAGAATAATTGTGGATAGAACCCAGACTTTCTGGTGCCCCATTCCCCGTTGTAACTGTAAGAGCAAAGGAAGACTTGCTATAAATTTGGGTGAAGAGAAGAAGCCTTTGGACTTCTCTGGAAATAAAAAAATTATCTTTCTTAGTTAAAAACCCAGCAATGTAAAAAGAGTCATTACATTTATGGACATGTCTTTTAAAAGTTTTTAATTAGGTTCTTCTGTTTTCTTTAAAATGTTTGTTGTGTGTGCTGTTCAAACACTCAGGTCTGGATCTTTAGCAATGTGAAGATTTTTGCCCCCTGCAGCTCAGGAAGGGTGTGTGGCAAAGATGATTTTAATTTGTCTTTACATGCCATTATTTCTTCCTTTCTCTTGCCATACTGCCTGCTGCCAGTCACTGGGCTCCTCTATAGGTCACATGCAAACAGACTCATAACTTCTCTGTTTTACTTTGATTGTTAGAGACTCTCAAAATTCTGGTATGGCTAGCACCAGTGTAGCTTCTGTGCAACCAGGCAACAGCCCTGGGTGGCACCTTAGTGCAGGGTGCCAGAATTCTGGCCTTCCAGGGAGTCTGTGATGTGGCAATGGCAGCGATCCAGTGCCATTCCTGTAGAAGTAGTAGCCAACTGCAGGGACACTGTACTGCTGCTATGGTATCAGTAACCCCAGGGTTGGGGCAGGTAAGCAGAGGAATAACTGAGTGTTTTGACAGCCTAGCCAGCAGTGCAGCTACAGCTATTTTTATACATCAGCTAGAATCAGCACCAGGGGTTGGTGTCCTGGTTGCTCCACCTTTTTATCCTACTGCAGCTAAGCCATCTCCATTTGCTTGGTAGCACCCTTCCTCCACCTTCTCTCCCTCCCATCACTCTCTGACAGGGCTTTGCCCAGGGGCCAGGGCACAAACTTTGCAAGTTACATCTTGAATGTCAGGTTATAAAGATACTTAGCACCAGAGTGACAAACCTAGTGTGGTGACATAGAAGCCCCTATTGGAGCTTGCGGAGCATCTGAGGATTTTTTTCTGGTGAACCTCCACAGGATGGATCCAATGACTTCCAGCACCTACATCAGAATTTTTACCAAGATCTTTTCTGACAGCTACAAATGGATAAAACAAAACACAGTGATTAAGCACTAGTACCAGGTTATAATAATGAACAGATATTACTTTTATAATATTCAAGCTAGAAAGGATTGGTCGCAACCCTCTGTAGGCACATTGAAGTTAAGGTATATGGCAATTACTATCTGCTATGATTATAATATCTCTTACTGTTATAGCCATTACAATGAGAGCATGGGACCTCATTTTGCAATGACACAGAGAATGTGCTATTAGTCATACTTTTTGTTTTACTATAGCAATTGTATGTTGTGGTATGCAGGCCCACTTTCACTTTTTTCTTCATATTCAACAGATGAACAGTTTTTTTTATCTCTGTCAGCATTCCCTCAAATGCTACCTTAAAAATAACAAAACATTTCTTTATTTTGCTAAATTTCCTTCAGTATTTACTTTCAAATGCTTTTTTTAATTTAATGGACAAGTGCTGAGTAGATCTAGGATTTTCCCTAACTTATGCCCTGTTTATCATGAACTGTTCATTCACCAAGACTGAATCCAAAATAACACCTGATCTTTTTGATTGCTCAACAAACTGTGCAGGACAACAGCTCAGTATTACATTTAGAAATATGAAGCCTTCCTTAAGACATTTCACAATTTTCAGTTGAGTCAGTTTCAGGGTAATTTAAATTCCATATGATCAATGTTATAATCTCTTTAAAAGCCTCTGTTGGCTGCATAAACATTGGCAGATTTGCTTCTGCATCATGCTCTGGAGGTCTGTAACTGCTTCCCATTATCTTTTCAACTATTTCTATCTTTAACCTTAATCCAAATTCTCTGCCACAGTAGCTAACTTACATATGTCATTTTTTCTTTACATATTCATACCTTCTCTCACTTATAAAGCTACTTTTCTTCCTTAGCCAGAGTGACTTTTGGGTGATTATATATTGAAGCTAGACTATCCCAGGCACTTTTCCAGTTTTAGATTCAATTGTGCAATCCGTTCTCAAGTTGTTCCATAGCAGGTAGAGTCTTTAAAGTACCAGCCACCACAGATTTATCCTGCTTTGCTGACTACCCTCACTCCCAACTCTGCAAATGGCTATTCTCAGCTACTGCAAACGTATCTCAATCATATATCTGTTTTCTACACTACAATGCTTTAAATACATGTCTCTGTAGAAAGCTTCCCTTTCGAACAAAAGCTGCTCTATATATTCAGAACCTAGCAGAAATAAAGTTAGTTATTGGCCTTTCTCTGTTCCCACCTGGCCTTCCTCTGTTCAAAGTGACCTAGACAAATTGAAGGATTGGGCCAATAAGAATCGCATGGCGTTCAACAAGGACAAGTGCAAAGCCCTGTGCTTAAGATGGAGCAATCCCATGCACCAGTACAGGCTGGGTGCTGACTGCTGGGCTGCAGCTCTGCAGAAAAGGACCTGGAGGTTACAGTGGACAGTAAGCTGTATATGAGCCTTGTTGTGTGCCTTGTTGTAAAGAAGGCTAATGGCATACTGTGCTGCATTGGTAGGTGTGTTGCCAGTAAGTCAAAGGAAGTGATTATTCCCCTCTGTTTGGCACTGGTGAGACCACAGCTGGAGTACTGTGTTCAATTTTGGAATCCCCACTACAGAAATAATGTGGACAAATTAGAAGAAGTCCAGCAGATGGGCAACAAAAATGGTGAGGGGCCTGGGACACATGATTTATAGGGAACTGGGCTTATTTAGTGCAGAGAAGAGGCGACTGAGAGGGGATTTAATAACAGCCTTCAACTACCTGATGGGTGGTTCAAAAGAGGATGGAGCTGGACTGTTCTGAGTGGTGAAGGATGACAGAACAAGGAACAACAGTCTCAAGTTGCAGCAAGGGAAGTTCGGGTTAGATATTCAGAAGAATTTTCTCATTACGGGGGGTAGTAAAACACTGGAACATGTTACTCAGAAAGGCTATGGAAGCTTCATCCTTGGAGGTTTTTAAAACCCAGCTAAACAAAGCTTTGGCTGGGATGATCTAGCTGGGAATCATCCTACTTTGTGCAGGGGGTTGGCCTAGGTGTCCTCCAGAAGTCCCTTCCAACCGTAACTTTCTATGATTCTATGACCTCTGAGTTTTGGTGGTTGGGCTTGAGCTCTGTACAGTTATTTCTTTGAAAAAAAACAACTAATGGTTGGTGATTTTAACTGTTCTAAAATGCTGATCATTTTATGAGCACAATTCTGAGGAAGGCTGAGTACCTGCCCATGTAGGCCCCTGCACCAGGCTCAGTTGGGGCTGTTAGTTGTAGTCTCAACACAGAAGCCAAGAACATGGTCAGCCTGAAAAATGACAACTGTCCCAAATACATTTGATCAGTGGAAAACTCTCAGTGAGTTGCATTTTGGCTCATGCAGGTAGTCTAGCTAACCTAGCTAACTCAGGTACTGGCAACAGCATACCTGTAGCAGTGGGTTCAGAGCTGAGCCTAAGTGGGTTCAGAGCCCAGGGCAAATCAGCTTATGCAGGACCCCTTTAACACTGCATGCGGACATGGCACCCCCAAAAAGTGGGGAAGGGGAGATCTCTGTGCTTCTTCTGTGGCATAGGGATGAGCCATGAGCTCCAGGGCAGGCCCGCAGGAGGGGCAGCAGCTGCTCTGCCCAGCTCCATGTGTGTGGCTCGGGGCAGTTGTCCCAATTCGCCATACCCTAGGGACAGCTCTGAGTGTGTACTTCAAAGGCCTTAGCCCATGCTGAAATTAATGGTGTTAGTTACATTGCTAATACCACCTGAGTTGGCTGATTTAAATGTAGGTCAGGTACCTGTACATAAGATGCAATTACACCTCTGTATTGCAGTGCAAATATACCTATACCCTGAGTTAGAATGGGCCACAAGCTAATTTCTCATTCCTGGATGTGGTTCTTCCCATTTCAGTCAAGGCCATTCGAGAAAGCTTATACTGCTACTCATGCTGTGTCTCTTCAGAGGAGACTGAATTTAGATTTCAGTGCTGTCAATCAAGGAATTCTTCTGAGCACTACATAACATTATTTAGTTGTCAAGGTGCTCAGAGAGTAAGTCTACCATAATCAGTATGTTAGAGAGATGCCGACTCTCTCTTCACCACTTGTGTGTGGAACTAGAGCTCACTGATAGGATCAAGACCAACATATTTAGTTCCCTTAAGTACATTTGACAGCAACCCAGCATGATGTGTCCAGAAACAATGTTTTTTTTCACCCCAACAGTAGCATACCTATCAGTTTCCTGCTTCTCTTCTATCCTTCACCATCTCATTAGCCACTTCCAGATCATAACTTGCAGCCTCCAGCTGTGACTAGTTTTATTCCCCAAAACATCAGCTCACTTATTCATTTTCTTAATAGAATGGCTGAAATGTTTGAAATGCTGGCTCTGTTTTCTCTGGTGTCATTTACACCAACAGGGATGGTATGTGGGTAATGTGCATAGCCGCTATCCAGTACAAAGCTAATTAGGTGCTTGTTCTGGAGGGGGAAGATTAAAGAAGCTGAACATAGGGTCATAAACAAAGCTAACTCTTTTATGAGGCTCTTCAACTTCTGTTGTAGAAGATGTGCTTCCACCAATACATAGGAATAACGCCTTTCGTGGGGTGTATTTTAAACAGATCTTCAGATAAATTTTTTATTTCAAAATGTTATAGTATCTGGACTAATGCTTTTAAACATTTTATTGACTGCAGTGCTAAATATCAAAACACAGGGAGCCAGTAAATTGAAGAGACCTCAAAATAAAATTGCAGTCTGAACATCTTGTCATCTCATTATCATCACAAATGGAATTTTTTTTTCCCACAGGAAGGGAAGCTTGGTTTGAATGATGCAGTGAGAATTGCCTTGATGAGTTTTCCTAGGATAGTTTATTAGGGTAGTAGCATATATCTTCTCTATTGATCTGCCAGGGATTCTGCCCACAGAGTTTTAAATCTATTAAATCTACATGCAGGGTAAAGGGCCCAAATAATAATTTTATTATTTTAAATAATTGTAATATACATTTTATAATAATTTATTTTGTCATTAGAGATCTCTATTAGCCAGTCCTTGGGAAAGAAGGAGAAAAAAGCTGGGTGAAAGCTTATTTGCACAACTCAAATTGTTTTCTTTAACAAATACCGTTTTTAGAGAGAATGTGGTTTTATACATAGTGACAAAACTCCCTCTACTTACTTTAGTTCTTTAATAATGATATTTCACTAGAGATGCATTATCAGGGTTTCTCCCATAGTTATTGCTTTCTTTGAGGGAGGGCAGCCTAGTTCTGAAGTCTGGTGTTCATTACTCAAGCAACAGTAACTGCAGAAGGGCCACAGAGCCCTTCTACAGCAAAGTGACTTGGAAAAAATGAAATGGGACGTGAAATAGCTCTGCTAACATACCTGAAGTCTGAACTGCAAAGGCTACCTCCATTTACGGAGACTTTTGTGGCTTAAATGTAACTATAAGGTTATTACAGAATAAAACCTCCTACTAATCTGCTGAACACATTTCATACACCCCGCTTTCCCCAAAATGTTAGCAAAATCAAGCTGCCCAGGTTGTTATATTCCTTCTTGGTTAACGTTTTTCACCAGAACAACCTGCAAATAACTCCAGAATAGGAGTGGAAGGGTCCAGCAGGAATGAAAATTTAACACTGCTTCAGATATATATATAAATAAACAAACAAACAAACAACCCCCACTCTACTCTATGTCTTTATAAACACTTTTATATCTTTTTTTAATTCATGTGTCTATTTATAAGTTGTATTACTGGCTGGGGAAAAAGGCAATACTTCACCGAAGTTGGCAATATATTCAGACACACTGGGTTATTACTACATTTATCCCCACACACAAAAAAACAGAAGAATCTAATAAACTAAATAGTGATTTCATTTAAAAACTCCAAGGAAGGCTGTGGAGCTTGGCAGCCAAGGAGGCTGCAATTGCATCTTATACTTACACAGAGAAAAAAAATCTTTTTTTAACATTTAGTATAAAATCTTTCACTCCCAGACTAATCTTTTGAGTATATTCAGCAGTTTTATGGTGCATAAAGTATTTGGATTGCTTTAAATATTTTTAACCGTGCCAAAGGGGAATAATGAAACAAACAGAGCAGATCTATTCACCCAGCTTAATAATTTAGAAAAACTAAGGGTGACTACTGTGTAAGAGGGCCTTTCATCTATCTGGAAAGGAAGCCTGGGATCTAAGAATCCAACTTCCTAGAAGAGTGCCGTGATGCTGTGCTCATCCTCTGGTCCAATAACGGTCGCATTCATTTATTTTTTGTTTTTATGATCATGCCACCTAGTCCTGCTAATATATTAACTTGAAATTAAGATGAGCTTTTTCCCCCAATCAACATGAGAGGGAAAGTCCCTCATCTTACATTTGTGTAAAAGGAAGCCTCATTAAATACGCTACTTATCATTAAATGGCTACCAAAAGCAGTATGTGCGCAGTAATGGAAATCAACTATGAAGTTGATTAAATGCAGCCAATGCATTGTTTTTGCTTATGTTTTTAGCCCAGCCCTATTTCTGCCACATGCTGATAGACATTAATGAAGGTGCTCTACTTTGAAATGCCTTCATTTGAACCCTTGTATCATGAAGGTTCAGACAGTTTTGTGATAGGGCATTTAAGGTGCTTTGCATGTCTGTCAGTGCATGGCTGTAGACCTTCAGGAGCCCAAGTGCATATCAAACCATCATTTCTGTCAGTGTCCAACGTGCCAATGCATATGCCTACAGTAGGTCTCTCAAGAGTAGCACTGGGCATAGACTCAGGTGGACTTGGACAATGTAGACAGGCCCAGATCCAGGCCAGGGAGGGACAAGCAAAGAAGAAAATGAAGGGAAAGAGAAACAAATATAGAGCAAAAATATGGAGCTAGGCCCCAGTGAAGTTGATATTTTCCTTCCTAGAAAAGCTGGAAGTGACTCAAACAATAATTATTTATGATTTCTCTTCCTGTAGCATCTAGAAGACTCACTCAGGCATTATGGCTTGGCTTCATCTGGGAAGAAGTCTATAACTTGGTTTTCTCGGTCCTTTATGGCTGCCAGTCTGTAGAACCAGCTAAGAATAAAAATTTTATTCCCCAAATATTTGTAACTTGTATTCTCTGGTCAGGAAATCTAGGGGTGAAGTAGCAGCATGCTCCTTGCATGTTGACCTTGTATGGCTGTCATCTGGTTGGGTACAATATTACTAAAACAAGTTGGAATAACTTTTAATAATAATCCCTTTCCCCTCCCCAGCTCAGCAGGTGGCTCTATGAAGTATTACAAAGCTTCTCTCGCCAGAATGCAAGACTCCTACTTTGTACATATGTGTGCTGTATATGTAGTATCTATTACATACTGCCATTGGAAACAAAACCAGATCTTTAACTATTCCCCAAACCAAAGTTGACTGCTTCTATTCTGGAAAAAATATCAAGGGACCCATAGTAGGCCTCTTACGCTATGTCCACACAAGCGGGGATGTTTGGTTCTCCAGAGACAACAAGCAGGAGGACACCTTGTAGTGCTGCAGGTTACCCCGAGTGGGGTAAGGGAGGCTGGGGCCAGCACTGTGCTGGCCCCAGCAGCCTTAACTGGGGTCCTGAGGGCCTCCTGGGATTGCAGCAGGGGCAATCCTGCTGCTTGGATCCTGGCTAGCAGCTGGAGGGTGAATCTGGCCAACCAGGCTCCTGTTTTGAGCAACAAGCACAGCCTCCACATGCCCGCCTCTGGTTTTTTGCACAGTTTTTCAACTCCTGGATATACAGGGGTCAAAAAACACTCCCATGCTGCTCCCTTGCAGCACAGAAAACAGCTGAATGTGAGTGCTACATACTTCATGGCCATGCTTGTCTGGACTTGGCCTCAGTGTTTCTCTTTATCTCTTTTGACATTTCCAGTGTACTTCTGGATTCCTCTCACTCTTATCTCCCACACGTTTCTCAGAATACACTATTATAATTTTGGTGATTTACCATCTGTGGGGGTGTCCAGATCTTTTTGCAGTACATCTTGGGCAGCTCTGTTTTAAAAACTGCATCCTAATATTGCAACCAGACTTCAGCAGTGCAGATTCTAGATGAAAATGGTACCTGCTCTGACTCATTCAGTGAAGTCAGAAACAGAAGCACATGCAGAAAAAGCAACAGCTTGTGAGCAGGAAATATTTAAGACAGGAAAGGGAGAGAGGCAAGTTTAGAAGTTTATTTATGTTCCAGTAAGCATCTACATTTTTCTGAAGCCATATCTAATTCAAATCTACAAACAAAAGATGGTCCTATAACCATAGCTATGGATATGAATATTCACTTCAGACTTCAAACAAGTTTGGGGGTAGAGCTGAGTTTCATGTTTTGAGCTTAACTGTATGAAAAACTCAAAGTACCAAAACTGAACTTTTAATTCTGAAGCCAACTTGTGTCTATCCAATCCTCGTGGCCGTCATCTGCTTTGCTCATCATTAACTGTAACTAGAATTGCACAAAGAGGAGGAAAGATACAGTTCCATGATTTTGCTACTGACAAACTCCCAAATAAGGTTCTACATGAGGAAAGCTTTTGAGCATTTCACTTCAGTAAGAATTATGCACATTCATAAAATTAGCATTTATTTTGTGTAATGGGTGGGGTGGATGTTTGCAGGCAATCTGTGCTGGCAGAGATTTGCAGGCAGGGGGCATTCCCTCTGGGCTCCCTGGTTTTATGGAGACTGTCAAGCATAGCTGAGTACTCAGGCCACCTAACTGGCTGCTGGGTGCAGGCAGACATGACCCCAAGTCCCTACTACCTCACCACAGACCCTCTCCCATGCCCTGCCCAAAAGAGCTCCAGAGCACATGCCCTCCCTTAACTGCATGTGCCTCCATGTCCTGGCCTGCCCACAACCAGCAGTGGTACTCTACCCTGCGTGCCCAAGCATGCAGAACCAATAGCTGTGGCATGTCCTGCTTGTCACCCTGTGTAACTTTTGCTGGAATCTGTGGAACACGACACACAGCCATCTGGACAGGATCCAGCAGCTAGTCACCATCAGACGAGGCTTCCTGCCCCTGAGCCAGAAGCCAGCTGTCCCACACAGGGCCAAATACTGCACCCTGTACTCACCAAACATCATGAACTAGGCCAATGATTTCCAAGTGGTCAGTGACGAAGTCCATGGACACTGGGGTGCTCTGGCACCATCTGCAGATCATAAAGCGTTGGTGCTGGGCCCGCACCACCAGCTGAGCAACTGGTGGGCATGAATCATCCTTTTGCATGTGCTGTGTCCCCCATCCCCCCCAACCTTGCGCACACACTCCTCCGGGCAAGAACTGCACTGTAAATCTCTACCCAGCACAACAGAGATTAATGACCTAGCTGTGCTGTGGGTAGGCAGTAGGCCCTGCAACAGTGCTGGGACAAGTTGCCAGGTAGGGAGGGTCTAGTCCCGCTGCAGAAATCATGGTGAAGATTTGCTCAGCTCCCTCAGAGGATCCTGGGCCAGGGGGCCCTCCTGGGACCTGACTTTTCCCAGAGTGGGCAGGGACTAGCCACTCTGGTGAATGCCAAAAGAGCTCTTATTCCATCCTTTCCTGCCCTATCCTTCCATTATAAGTGAGATGTTTCAGCACTATGTCTATGCAGGAGCAGTACTTTGCTTCCAACATTTCTCTGGTGAAAATTGGCTAGGCCCAGATGGATACATTTTACCACTATTCCCAGGGGAACACCAACCAATATACTGTGCTCCTGCTGCAGGACATGGCTCCCTGGGAGGCATTCAACAGCTGGAGGGGGACTGTCTGCTTTGAAGGCATGTAGGGGAAACCCAGGTTGCCATTTATCATGAGAATCTGGTTTGCATGCTACCTGTGGCTTTGCTATGATGAGCTGACACCCATGCAGTCACCACAACTATTAATGCAATGCTGAACCTGTCATGACCTGACTGAGAGAGGTTCCCCACATCGTATGTACTGTTCTTGGCTTTCCATTGTCATTTTGCTTTAAATAGACTATGAGGGAGTGGGGGTTGCTGTCCAGAGCCAGGTGGGAGTGGGGAGTGGGGGTTGCTTGAGTACAGTGACTAGGGGTATGGGAAGCTTTGGTTGCTGGTTTGATTCAGAGAAGATTCAGCCTGATTTGGCAGCTGAATCATCAAATTCAAATTGAATTGGGAGACCCATTAAAAGCTCTGACTTGATTTGAAGTATCTGAATCGATCTGGAAAATATTTGGCAAAGATTCAGCGATTCAGTGATTCAGAAGGCGGTCTTGCAGGGAAACAGAAACTGAGAAGGAGAGGGGAAAAAATCTGCTGATATTGACATTTGTAGCTGGCCAGTGACTGTGATCTTTTCCTGAATTCCCTTCCAACCATTGTCCTCTGTGGGAGGGATGTAAAAACAGCATATACGGCTGTGTGTGGAGCCTTTCTCTGCCTTTTGTGATCTGTCTGTCTGGAAGCAACAGCGTGTCAAAGGTACTGGCTTTCTAATCAGTCTCTTGCTAGTCTCTCTTCTTGGAAAGGATTGGCTACACCTTACTGATTACCCTTACCTGGAATCCCTCTACTTATCCCTATACAATCCATTCCTTTCAACTTATTCTTACCCCAAAATCATCTTAATTGTTCTTGTTATTCCCCCCTCAAACACACACAGACTTTTTAAAAAGAGGGCTGTATTGGAAAGGCAGGTCTTCTGGCAGGGGAGGGAGAGGAGCTAGAGTGGGTAAGGGGGTTAGCTGCAAGTCTTCCCTCCCCCTCCCCCAACACAGATGCACACTCTTTCCTGACAGTGATGAGTCTTCTACTGCCAGTGGAGGCAAGGAGGTGGGAGCAGTACCTGTCTCTGAACCTTCACCACCTCCACTAACACCAGAAATAGCCACCAGCACCAGCATGACAGTCTCCTCCACCCCAATTTCACCTCCCACCATGAGCCTCCCAGTGCCAGAGGAGGAGCTGGATCTGGAAGTAGGGAAGCTGAGTGCCATAGCCAGGGAAATTCTGGGGAAGGAGGGGTAATCTGAACTTGTGCTCAACAGCTCTCAAAGGTCCCATAGAAGCAGATCTCCTTCTCCAGAAGGCACCTCAGAGGATGTTGTGGGGGCAGGTGGCTCAGCTCCTCCTGCCTCTGCCTGGTGAGGAGAGAAATAAGGCCCTATCCTCGACCCAGAACCAGGGCAGGGGTGTGAGATAGTGTACTGTGGGATCATTTTGAGGTGGCAGATGATCCCAGGTATACTACCTGCCAGGACTGCCAAAGGTAGATCAGCCAGGGCAAGGAGGTGAAACACTTCACCAAGGTGATGCTCCTGCATCTCAGGAAACAGCACCCCCTTGTCCTTGTTCCTCCTCAGCCTGGCACCAGTGGGAGTGTGCCCAAAAAGTCCCCCTCTTGCTCCAAAGCCCCCATCCTCCCCAGGAGGAGAGAGAGAGATTCTCTCTCTCCTCCTGGACTGCAGTGGACTTCAGCTCCTGCACCAAGCCTCTCTAACCCCTGCTGCCATTTTATATGTGTGTGTGTGTGTGTGTGTGTGCGCGCGCGCACGCGCACACACAAGGGAACCAATAAGACATTGTGTCACCATCTCCTCTGTTCAATAAGACAACTGTCATTTGCAACCCTGAGTTAGGTCATGTTTTACTGAATCCCAGTCCCTTCCTTACCTTAAATCCCAGCTTCATTCTCTCTCTTTCTCTCAGCTCCAGCCCCCACCTCTCTCTACTAGTTTTCCCAATCTCCTCTCAGTTCCCACAGCCTTTTTCCTGTGACTTTATGCTGCCTTTCTCTGCTTTCCCACTGACCTGCTGCCTTTCAGTCTCTCTTGCTGCTTTTCCTGTGATTTTCTGCTGTCCCCCTGCTCCCCACACTCCTACTGTCTTTTCCTTGTGACTTTCTGCTGCCTTTCTCTGCTTTCCTGAAGCCTTTCACTGTCTCCTGCTGCTTTTCCTGTGATTTTCTGTTGTCTCTCTTTTCAGACTTCCCCCGCACCTTCTATAGTGCCCCCCCATAGCTTCCCAGCTCCTCGTGTCTGTCCTGCAGTTTTCTCTAGCAGGTGGAGCCTTTCTCCAGCTCCCAGCACCTACTGCCACTTCCTGCAACTTCTCTAGCTGCCCCAGAGCCATCCTCTGGCTCCCCACACCCACAGCCCCTCTTTAACACCCATACTTTCCCTTAGTCCCATTTTCCCTCTCCTCACCTACCTTTTCAGCTCCCCCACAGCTCTGGCTCCAGCCCCAGCCTCTGTGCTGGCATCATTCCCCTGTTCTGCAGGCTTTGGGCATTGTCTTTTACTCAATTAAAATCAATTAACCTAAAGTTACCCCCGAGCCTCAGTTCTTCAGCCCAGGCCCCTCTAGTCTACCAGTTCTAATCCCGGTCCCAGTGACTTTTATTCCCAGCACCAACTTAGGAACTCACCTGTGTGTATGTGTAGGTGGGTGGTATGTGTGTGAATTAGTGAATATACATATATATACATATATAGATATCATTGTGTGTGTGTGGTAAATGAATTAGTAATCCATGTATGTGTATTGGATATGCAGGTGTTGGTAACTGATTCTATCTAAATTTGGTGTGTGTAGCATGTATGCGCTTAAACTGGTGATATGTGTGGATGAACCTAGACTGGTTATTTTGAATGTGTGTGTATCTGAGTTGCTAGTGTGAGTGTATATGCTTAGTAGAGATGTATGCACCTAGTGAGTGTATGCATGCTTAATTGATTTTTATGTGTGCATGTGCAATTGTACACCACACCCTCCTGTCTAACAGCACAATGTTGAGATCCTGAGCCACCACTCTATTTTAAAAGAATACTGTGGGATCATTTTGAGGTGTGGTGGTTCCTGACCATTTTTTTTGTCAGGATATTTGCTTAAGTTTCTTCTGTTCAGTGCTGCTGATGTCATTGCATTTGACAGACATCTTATGGTAGAATACTGATTGTGCCTTATCTGAGGTTAGCCAATTTTACATGCTAAATGAGTATACTAGTGTAACTGCTGCTTGAGGATATATATGTCCTAGCACCTTTGCAAGAAACAGGCCAGAGGGCCTGCCCATTCTATACACCAGTAGAAGCTGAAGACTTTTCTTATGCTGTTTTAATAATATTACTTTTCTTTCTTCTCATTTTGACATTTCTATTTAAAAATAAAGGAACTGCCTACAAAAATAAGCTAGAATGTTAAAAGCCTTACTGAAAGGCAATGTGATATAGGAGCTGTTACACAGAACTGTGATTCCAAAGTAGAGGATTCTCTTCTACTTCTTTGTGATTTTTTTTCCACATGACTCAGTAGCTCTGGGGTTGAATGCTTCTCAACTGCACCAGCACAGAGGAAGCTATATCTCTCCTGCTCTGCTCTCTGAGAAATGTTCAGCTGTCTTTGTTGTGCAAACTTTCAAGTAAGCATTTACAGGCTAAGTGGCATGTAACTTAAATGAATATTGGATTTAAGAAAGAAGATGTGATAGCATAAACAATACCATGCTGTATAATAAACAGAGATGGGGCCAACTCATGTAATTAAAGCCTTAAGGCTGTCATATCCATGTGTTTCAGTATTCAGTCACGGAATTGTAATATTTTATTGAGGTAGGTTCATATGGATTATCTTATGTATGCATATGAATGTGTACATGGTACAGTGCAACTAAGATTGTTGTGATCTAGCTTGAAGTGATTGAACATTAGCTCAGTGTTTTGCCCCAGCTAATTTACCCTGTTGAGATGCACTATGCTAAAGCAGCTGTTACTCATTTTGGTTCCGCAGCAAACTCAAGTATCTTTACATAGCACTGCATTGTGACATCTGCTATTGTTTTGACAAGGTCACATACATTTCCAAATTACTTTTTTTAGTGTTCAGATAAACATTTGGCCTTGGGATGATCCACTTTAGTTTTTGTTGCACCAGGTTCTGTCTTCGGGCAACACATATTGGAGCAGGGCTTTCTAAGAAGAAGGGTTTGCTTTCTGCCTGGGATTCTGATTAGAGTGAATTCTTAGGAAAATTTGTTCCCCTCAAATCAGGCATTGATGCTAAATTGAGATCCCTGAAATAAGAGATTGCTTGCACGGCATTTAGCCATCTCTGTTGTTTTTTATAAGCAAATAAAGCAAGGTAAATACATAGTATACCCAGACGCCATGTTGCTGATTTCACAGCATCTGATTAAATGAACTTGGGTTCACAAAAGATTGCACTCTATATATCTATCTTATTTAGTTAGTCTTTTAAGTTGAATATCTACCTTACCTTTTGACTGATTTATCCTCCCATGGGGAAGCCAATTTGCAAAGTGAGGGATCTCTGCACCATGTGACACAAGTAGAGAATATGACAATGTGCAGAAATCTGAATATGGGTCCATAGTTTTTCTGAGTTATTTGATCATTAGAAATGGCATTCATTTTTGTGACCATGCACAGGATAAAAGAAAATGATGTCATGAAATATTTAGAGTACCTTGTGTAGGCTATATCCAGTGAGCTGTGAATTTACTGTATCCATTCATTTCAGTTTCAAAGGTTGCCACTTTCACTAGTACTGAAAATGCGAATAAAAAGTAGACACACTTACTCCAGTTCCAGAATCACTGTGAGTGTGTAAGGGGATTTTAGCTTCTTTCCCCCTCTTGTACTCATCTGCCACAACTTAGATTGAATAGAAAAAAAGGAGGAGATCAGTGAGCTTTGATGTTTTTGATTGGTAAATACCACCCAGGTGTTAAACACTCAAGAAAGGGTTTATATTCCACAATAACAGACACAATCACATAAACCTCGCCAATTACTTCTTTGGAGAGGACATTCTGAGTTACAAATAAGGGAAAACTCTGGTTGGTTACTTGAAAGATACTTTGTAACTAAATTGCATCCAGCACCAATTACTTAATTAGTGGAGCACATTTCTCTGCGCTTTTCATTCTCTGCCTGCAGCTTGACCCTAGAGCAGCCCCCTGCTGTTCTCACACTGTTCGTTCTGCTATCTTCTTAGCAGATGCTGCCCTGACACAGTCCTAATTCCTGTTTCCATGTGAATTGTCCTGGAGACACAGTCTCTCATTCAGCTCAAGGCAGAGCTGCTTCCTGGTGCCTCAGTGCTTTTCTGCACTCAGTGCATGTAGTCCAATTCCCCGGACCATCGCCCGTCCTGCATCTGACCTGTTCTCTAGTGTCCCCAACTCATGATGCTCTCCAGGACCACAGATAAGAATCCTTTCCTGTTTTCTCCATTTTCCTAGGGTCTCAATTACCCTCGTGTTTGTCCTCCAGTGCCCAAAGGCAATCAGTAAATGTCCCGCTGCTGGTTTTATCTCTGATTTTTGTGGGCTAATTATCTAATCTTTCCCCAGGTGTGCAATCTGCTCCACCTGGCAGGGGGCATTCAGGGATCACTATTCCCAGAGCTAGCCTAAGTAACAGGACTTCTGTCTGAGTCCCTGTTACAATCACTAATAGTTTTAGAAGTCTTCCCCATGACCCATGATTGAAACTTCTACCATATCTAAACACTAGAATCAATTGTTAAGTGATCCTGCTGCACATAGAAAAAAGGGAAAGTCCCTGTCTTTGACTAGGGTCAGGCAGTACACATTAACCAATTTAAGTGATCAGAAACTTATTTAAACTTGTAATAGAACAGACATTCAATGCACATAAATCAGTTTGAAAAGGCTGAAACTGACTTGAGATAAACCTGGTTGAATATAGTATCAGACTTATGATCTGGCTCAAACCAGTTCATGTAAGGTCTGTCCCAGACCCCTTGCTGTTTTAAGATAAATCAGACACTCCCAGCAGCCCAGCATGCTCTCTAGGCTGGGCAGGGAGGGCTCTGTACTCCACAGCAGAGCTGGCTCGTCCCCTCTCCTCCCTGGCTGGAGCTCCAGTTGAGACTTGAAGGCACAGCAGGGTCTGCCTGGCTTCACCCTGCCCTACCCCTCCTCCCCAAATGCTCACTGCTCAAGCAGGAAATCCCACCTTCTCACTGTTCTGTTCCATTTTGTCAAAATGATTTTGCTGTTTCGAAGCTGTTTTGAGATTTCACCCATAGGCCATAATGGGGAAGCATGAAACAGCCTATAAGTTTGTCATTTCTTGCCTGATTCCAATTAAACATGCCAGGATGGTAGTCTCTTCTGACATTATGAAGCCTGTCAAATTTCAAGGAGATCAGTACAGGGGTTTCTAGGAAACTGTACCTCAGGCCAGGTTGGAAGAAGAGCTTCCCCAGCCTAGCTGAGTTCCCACTCCCTCGCCTCAGAATGCTAGCAGGGGGATGGTGGTCTGGCAACACTCCCACCCCTTGAGCAGTGATCAGGGAAAAGCCTGCGATGGTGCAGGCAGATCCCCCAATCAGAAGGTCATGTTGGGGTCTGTCCATGCCCTGACTAAGTTCAGTACTGTGCAAGGGAAGGGAGAGCTACTTTAGCACCCTCCGGGCATGTGCCTGAATTTCCTCAGTCCAGAGAGAATGTCTGTCTGGTTAGAAACCAGTTCAGCCTAGCCGAGCTAGACTAACCCACAAAGAGTGAATAAATTCAGACTCAGGTTTTTTGAATGTCTGTCCCTAGCCTTTATGATTACCTGCTCCTGTTGCTGTAGGATGGGTAAGAGGCATAGTGAGATGTGGTTAGCCATGTTGGTCTAAAGTCAAGCAGAAGAAAGGGTAAATTAACAGTGTCAGGAGGCAGGCAGGCAGACGTGTTTTCGGCTGGTCCTGATTGCCTTTGTAAGACTGACTACATATGAACAGCAATTTTTGCAGTGCTCTGCAGGCTTGCAACAATATTGGTATCCCTTTTGTTTGGTTCCAATGCTCCCAGGTCTGAGGTGCAGGTCTTTTCCCCTAACTCTTGGTCCTCAGCTCTTAGACTCCACCATCCTGTGACCTTTATGATCTCTGATCCTCCACATCTGAGTCATGCATGTGAAAATTATCAAATTGTAAAATGTTTGTATAGATTCTATAAAATTAATATTGAAGTGGGAAGCCTATTAAAATTAGCCGTAGGTGAAGCCAATCAGAATAAACAATAGGTCAAGCTAATTTACTACAAGCATACTTCTTTAACATTACAATGATAATAAGCTTTCTTGAGAGATGTCATGTACTGTAGCTTGCAGTTGAACTGCTGGATTTAATTATATTCGTAGCTTCAGGGGTCTTTCAGAAGTAATTAGGTGTTTAAATTGTTTTGGTAACTAAGGGCACCATTTTGTCATTCCATATTATTTCACTTGAAGGAAGGTGAAAAAAACAAAAATCCATAAACCTCTCCAAACCATTAGCGAACTATTAAAAAAATGATTTTAAAAAAACCTAATATTTGGATGCAAAAATACAACTGTAAAGAGAACACACTTTAAAATTAGGGACTGTGAAACTGTTCACTATTGCGCAACTCAAAAAAACAATCAAGCTTTTGTCTATTCTAAGAAAGACATATTCAAACATACATTATGCTTATTATTGAAGATAAAGAATAATACTTAGTTAATTCAAACAAACATACCAATATTTCAGACATTGCACTAGTGGCTTATACAACTTTTCTGTGTGAACAGATAATTTCATTTAAAATATATTTTTTGCACTTCTAGCTTTCCAGACTTCTATGTTGGGAGCAGCATTCTGTATACTTCAGTCTGAATTTGCGTGTATGAAAAATATAAGTAAAATGCTTCAGCCATTTACTAGTTGTGATAGAATGGCAAGAATTTTTTTCAACTTTATGCTTTATGCTTTAAGCATAATTTTGATATTGGAAAGGAGGAAGAAATTTGCAGTATTATCCTACTACATTAATAAACCCACTCTCCACCAGTGATTTTACTATATTTGTTGTTTCTGTTTTTTCATATTATCAGTAATGAAAAAGTAATTGTAAATATCGAGAGCTACCCATTTCCAATGCCAAACAAAAACAAAAGCTTTGATAGGCTTTAAAGCAGTAGTTCTCAACCTTTTGGGGTCAGAGTACCCCTACAAATATTTTTAAAAATTTGGCTGCACCCTGGTTGATAATCTCTGCTGTTCTGCCTCAACTTACTTGTTAACTCCTTATTCAATAAGAGGTGTGCCAAACCCTTAATTTTGTTCTTTTCCTACAAAGACAAAAGACAGCAGTAGAGTAACTGTTGGCTTCTGTTCACACTGGTGTTAAAAATATAACTTTCCCCCAACAGGAAAGTTTTTTTTGTCACTTACACAAGGAATTCTCAATGGGTTGCAGTGCAATTACTCATGATTTACACCATGTTAACTGAGATAAGAATGAAGCCTAGACAGCAGAATAAAATGCTTTTCTGCATTTTCTCTTTTTAAGAGACTCCTGTTGATGTGATTGGGGTTGTTGTGAGTGGAATAAGGGTAGAATACTGAAATACATTAATTCAAATTGACTTGATTTGTCCTAGCTTATGTAACACATTTGTCATCACTTAGATTTACATAAAATAAGAGATTGTAAACTCTTTAAAAAAGCAAACTGTGACTGAGTGCAAACAAGACTTTCAATAATAAGTACTGATTGTTTCTGTTTTTGTTACATAACCATACAAATGCCATGTGCTCTCTTAGCATATCAGTGACTTCTCTTGTCTTTAGGGCAGTGGCTTTCAACTGTGAGATGCCACTACAGCCAGGTGGAGCTGTGCAGTGTACCTTCTGCAGAGCCAGATCAGGAAGTGGCTGTGGCAGAAATGGCAGCCTGACTTGCAGCACCCCTGAAAGGATCTTGCTACAGCACTCCAGCTGAAAACCACTGTTTTACAGAAACACTTTGTTCATATAAAATAGGCAATTTATAGTGCTTAATGAAACTCTTATCACATGATTTCTGCTTCTATGCTCCTGAGACTGTTGGGAATCAACCACTTGGGAAGGTACCATCCTCCCCCTGGCCATAAGCACTATGTTCTGTTAAATGATAACTTAAATAAGCACTTAAATTCTGCAGAAACTCATGGGGCAATCAGGGAGTTCCTGGTTTGGTGTATCACTACAAAAAGTCCTTTTGAGTGCCTTCAGGTACAGCAAAGAAAAAAAAGGATGAAGATTCTCTGCAGAAATGTGCTTTGGATCTCTTCCTAATATAATCTTTTCCTAATTTATCTTAGTTTGGGAAAATATTTTAAATTAAGACTTTAAATGTAAATGGAAGTTTCCCATCCCCTTGCCATATCACTGCACATTTTCCTGACCCAGAAGCCTGAGACAGATTGTTACAGATGGACAGTTAAAAAGAAAGGAATAGCAATCCAAAAACCTTTTTTAATATCTGAAAAGGCGAAAACTGTAGGCTTCCATATATGTACATCCAGTGATATTCAGGTTTGCTATTTGTGTGTTCAGTGTATTCTACAGTAGTCTGGAAACCTAAGTTTGACATGTTATGTACAATAAATTTCAATGTTTTTCCTGGGGAAAACATCATCAAATTGTTAAACACACACTTGTGTGTGTGTGTGTGTGCGTGCACATGCGCGTGTGCATGTATAATGTGTATCATACATACATGCATAATAATGTGTGTATGTGTACTACAGCCCTACCAGACTTGTCTTACAGGTCTACAAATGGAAGAAAATGTCGATTTTTTTCTACACACCATTCCTTTTTTTCCAATGGTATAATTTCAGAGCCTAACTGTGACCATTTATGTTGAATGAATAAACCTGATTATAAAGACAATTCAAGAAAAAAACTAGTTGGAGTTTTACAGTGTTTTTCAAGTTATCAACAACAAAATGTTCAGAAACAGGAATTCTGAATATCCCACATTAGTTCATTTTTCAAAAACAATCACAAAAAATAAAAAGACCTCTTTAGACTTGCCAAGGTTGCCCAAATGGACTCTGAAAAGTTTTCTGGTATCACCAGATAAATGTACAGTTGCTGTTATTTTACTTTAAGTAATAGATAACAAAAGTCTATGTGAAAGTGCAAAGTAAAGCTGACACGCAACTTATTCTGCAGTAGCTTCTATAGGTTTTAGGTTGATGAATTTAGTATTTAAAAGGGTGAGAATTTTTTTTTTCCATGTAGGTTGAACCAGTGGTGCTAAACTTTTGGCTCACAAACCATATCCTGCCTGCATGGTTATGTCATCCATTCTGTGGGGCTCCTTACAAGTCTGGAAATTTGGTTGGGGGTGAGGGGTAGCATTAATTGCCATGGTTTAAACTCCCTACCACCCTATTTCCAAATCCATGGAGAGCCCTGTGGCTTTGCACAACAGATAGTTCCAGTGCACAGGGTTACTCTGTAGCTGGATCTGGCATGTTGGATTACACACATGCGTATGGGCTGGTGCACTGGATCATACCTTCAAACCAACACCGCACTGGATCCAGCACATGCACCAAACCTACCAGTGGGATCTGGCCTGTAGACCAGCCTCATGCCATTCATTCAGCCTGTGGGGCTTGAAGGTTGAGCACTCCTGGGCTAAACTATGAGTTGGATCAGAATCAATGGCACAAAGCTAAATGCAAACAAAATGTATCAACTTTAATAATATTTGCAATAGGATGCTATTCAACCAAGATAAATGCAAAGTGCTTCACCCAGGGAGGAGTCCCTAGCACACCTATAGGTTGGGGGATGACCTCCTCAGCAGCTCAGTGGCTGAGAGGGATCTTGGAGTCATAGTTGACTCCTAGATGAACATAAGCCAGCAGTGTAACAAAGGCTTCAACAAGGCCAATTGCACCTTATCATGCATTAGTAGATGCATGACCAACAGATCTAGGGAGGTGATGCTCCCCCTCTATGCATTTGTCAGGTCGCAGTTGAAGTACGGTGTCCAGTTTTGAGCACCACGCTTAAGAGGGACACAGAATCTGGAGAGGGTTCAGAGGAGGGCCACTCACGTGATTAATGGCCTCTGTGAAAGTCCCTACGAGGGGAGGTTGAGGGATCTGGATCTCTTCAGCCTTCACAAGAGATGTCTGAAGGGAGACCTTGTAGCCGCCTTTAAGTTTATCAAGGGAGCACAACAGGGAATTGGAGATGCGCTATTTACCAGTGCACCCCTAGGAGTAACTAGGAATAATAGGTGCAAACTAGTGGAGAGCAGATTCAGATTAGACATTAGGAAGAATTTTTTTACAGTAAGGGTGGCCAGAATCTGAAATGAGCTTCCAAGAGAGGTGGCACTATCACTTAACTTAGAGGTCTTCAAGAGGAGTTTGATAGACACCTAGCTGGGATTATCTGTCCTCAATCCTCTTTCCTGGCAGGGGTAGGGGCTGGGCACAATGATCCTTTGTGGCCCTTTCTGACTATACAATCTATGAATCTATGAACCAGTGATAATATTAACTCACATATCCAAAAGGACAGTTAGATAGCTAAAGGAAAATTTGAACGAGCATTACGATAACTGCACATCTGCACTGGCAACAATTGAGTGGACAAACTGAACAGATATATTTTGTACATACAGTGGCCTCCAAGGCATTCTCAAAATTGGGGCCTTCAGAAGCCTGACAACAAAGGGCATGTTGATACTGTGTTCCAGCTGAGTGAAGGACCTGCTGTTGGGGAAGAGGCATGCTTCTTCCACATACATTACAGTCTGAAATGGATATAATGTAGCTGTCTTAGGGAGCACTGCATGCGTGCCAATAAATAGGCCCAAGACACTCAAGCTTCAGTGCAGCACACTAATGTGGTCCACAGGTAGCATAAACATGTCTTCAGTTTAATGTTATCAGTTTTGGTCAGTGCATCTCTCCTAAATGTTTATAATTTCCTGGAAGAAAAGATGTAGCATCCATTGTTGCATCAAGAAACAAAAGTTACTTCAGTCCCACATTATTATACTGGAAGAATTACTTAGCAGGGATTAAGATGTTGTGTTTAAAATTAATTTTGTTACAGGTGACACTGGTAAAATATGTTGGGGGAAAAACACTGTAAAACTGGCAATACTATTCTTTTTATTTATTTATATTACAGCCATGTCTAGAGGCCCCATTGTATTAGTCACAGGGCACACATAATAAGAAACAGTCTCTGCCTGTAAGAGTGCATAATCTAACTATTCACAACAACTGTAAGATAGGAAAAAGGAAGGATTATTTCCATGTTAGCCATATAATTGAGGCCCAGTGTGGCAAAGGAGGTTTACAAGATCACCCAACAAGTCTGAGGCAGTTGAAATTTAATACATATCTGATTCCCTGTTATTGTGTTAACCACAAGTTAGTCTTGGATCAATGAAATGCTCTAGCTCTGAAACACATCTGTGATAATACCCATCTAGACAAAGACCTGGCGGGCATGATATAACTTGAGATGCTCCTGCTTTGAGCAGAGACTGGACTAGATGACCTTCTGAGATCCCTTCCAACCCTCATTTTCTATGATTCTGCGATTATATCTATATAATGTATATTCATTGCACAGTCGTTATAATGCATATCATATGAAATGTACATCACCCTGTACAGTATTGTTCAGTGCTCTTGTTGCACAGAGACTCAATATGGAATTGCTGTAATGATGGCAATGGTTTCATAGTTCCATAGTTTCATAGTAGCTAGGGTAAGGCGGGACCTGAACAGATCATCTAGCTTGACCCCCTGCCACAGGCAGGAATGAATGCCAGGGTCACAAGACCCCAGACAAGTGATCATCCAACCTCCTCTTGAATTTGCCCAAGGTAGGAGTGAGGACCCCTTCCCTGTGAAGTTGGTTCCAGATTTTGTCCACCCTAACTGTAAAATATTGCCTTCTGATCTCTAACCTAAACCTATTCTTCATCAGCTTATGACCATTGTTCCTTGTCACCCCAGGTGGTGCTGGGG
>JAGPOW010003354.1:364599-393693 GCA_030014935.1 Caiman crocodilus | reverse complement strand
TGGAGTGCAGCTCTGGCTGACCAGGCTCTGGTTTCAGGCAGCGTACACCGCAGCCATGTATGCTGGCCCACTTTTTTCATTCATTTTTTCTTTTACATACAAGGAGTTCCTGGTATCTAATTTTGGCTCCATGCTGCAAATACACAGCATGGAGAACCCTTTCATGTATGCCGTGTGCATTTTGTGGTGCCTTAAAAGCTTTTGTTATGCCGCAAGGCACATGTGTGCGCTCATCTGGATGTGCCCAGAGAGGGCTTCCGATTGTGCTCATTTGGGCCCTACAGAGCTTTTTTTGTCAAAGGAAATACAGCCTGCGCTCTGCCAAATCCCTCAGTAAAGGCCCTCTGTACCTATAGTGGATAAAAGGAGACTTGCCATTGACTTCAATGGAAGCAAAAATAATCTCTGAACAAATTATTAGTGAAGTGAACTGATCCCTGGTCCACAGCTGGTTTAAACAACGCATACACAGCTAGAACCTACCTCCAAGCAGGGGGGAGGGCTTGATTGCTGAGTTTGCATATGCCTACAACATACCACTACTGTGGGTGTTTTTACTATGAATGATTCTGAATGAGCATATGGCACTTTCACCCTCTAAGAGCAGAGCTGAAAGACTGCTAGACTTTGACCTTCAAATGTTCACCATTAAACCATTCAAAAAGCAGGACAAAAACTGTTTATAAGCTCACATCCTGGGCCATCTGCTGCTGGAGACACACAAGTCATTAACGTTAAGCAAGATGAAGTGGCCAAGACAGCAGAAAGTTTGCAATTACCAGTTTTCAGCTCTCCAAAGATTTTAAATACATATTGAAAATGCTACTTCATTACAAAGGTTCCTGTCACACTGCTAACAATTACAGCTGAATTTTAAGTTGGAATGCTTTTACTTTTAAATTCAATGTTGATTCTTAAAAGCCTTGGAAACCTCAATAAATTTTCTGTGAATGGTTATGGAAGTATACCTGCATGATAAAGAGCTGAAGTTGGAGAACCACCATATCTTCACTTTGCACATATTGTTGGGGAGCAAAGTAACTGCACAGAATCTCACAATTGCTTTCAGGGTATCTGATCATAAAACCCCAAAATAAAATTCTCCAAGGCTTGTTTTGTTAAATAGGTATATGTTTTAAGTGTCTATATGAGTGGGGCACACATGATGTACATGTAGAAGTCAGGGCTCGGCGCAAGTACCAACGTACTTAATTAATCCCTTCCCTGTTTTTGACATAGCATTCCAGGGAGAACAGGAAATGTCCGGAAGAACATATGGATATGTTTTATTCAGAGCTGTTCCAGCTTACACTGATAGCTGCTATGGCTCTTGGCAACTCCCAGGCCTGGGGGATATGGAGGATAACATAAAACCAACCCCCACTAGTTACAGTGCACTGAGGGATTTAGCTCATCTTAATTTCTGAGACTTGAACTGACTACAAAAAAAAAAAACACAGAAAAACCCAGCAGATATACTGTTCCACCCTTGTTTATTTGAAGCGGTGAGGTATTAGAAGTAAAACAGAACAACTGTCTGCTTTAATCTTCCATGTTACTTCATACATTCTCCTTCCTCTTTCACCTAAGTCTTCTGGTCCCAGAGGTATTGACTCAGAGAGGTTTGCTGTCTTTTTCAAAAGCTTTTCCTTCCTGACTAGCCAAGCGTCAGGAATTTATTCCAACCTTTATAGAGCATGGACATTCCCTGTGCATTCTCAGTAGAATTGGTTACATGGACATGATGTGACTTCCATCATAAAGATGTATAAGTGGAGTCTCCAACTGGCCTTTCCACTGTTTCTGCTTTCATTGTGTTGCCTATATGACTGCTTTTAAATACATTTTTAAAATACACTAATTTAATCAGTACAGTTATTCCTCCTAGATATTTAACATTAGCCATTAATTTTTTCTATAGTGAGATATTAAATTGACTGAAATGATAGCTTTTCAAAATATCAACACTAACCACTATACTTACAATCTTTTTTTTCATAAACTTATCAATATAGAAGGTAAAAGATTTCCAGGTTTCAATATATTTTGTAACAAGAAGTTCTGAAAAATTCTTATTTCAGTGAAAATGGAAATTACATTAAAAAATCTTAACCACTCTTCAACAGGCTGCAATTAAGTCTTTGAACAATAAGATGAGAGATATTAGGCCACATCTTTTCTGGAGGGGTTAACTAACTTGTAAAAAAAATAAACATGTAGTAAAGTCAGATCAAATACCACAAACTTCAGTTCCCAAACAACTGACAACACTCTCTTCCTGAAGTAAGCAATTCCATGACAGATAATAAAGCAGTGATATTGCAGACCTCATGTACCCTGACTCCGAATGCCTTTTTATTTTGTAATTTTTGCAATGAATTCTGTAAAGAATGCATTCAGACTATGCTCTCAAATTCACATTTATTTCAGTTGCTTCTTTATTTTGTGGATAGGTGACATAAAATTCACTATAGTACCCTAGCTACCTTAGAAGCAGACAAGAAGATACATACAGTTACATGTAAATGAAAAGGGACATGAACAAGTCTTGCAAAACTTGTATAGAGAAAACAAACAGTACTGTGCAAAACTGTTGCCCTATATTGAAGTCCTTCTCTGTGGTAGGTAAGGTGCATTTTTCAATGAATGCCCCTATCATAGAAGTCCTACTAATGCTATCTGCCATAAGTTGAAAAATTTGGCAAATTCAGTTTTCACTTTGTTCTCTATGCTGTGATTATGAAGTCTGTTCTGAGTGACAAACTGAAATTGTTTTCAGCAAGACAGTAAAATCATGGACATGTAATTGATATTGAACTGACACTAAAAGCTTGTGGAAATTGGGAGAAACTTCAGACAATTGGAAAAGGGCAAATATAGTGGCTATTTTTAAGAACGGGAAGGAAGAGGTTCTGAAGGACTACAGACCAGTCAGCCTTACCTTAGTCCTTGGAAAAATCATGAAGCAGGTCCTCAAGGAATCCATTTCTAAGTACCTGGATGAGAAGAAGGTGATTAGAAACAGTCAGCATGGATTCACCAAGGGCAAGTCATGTCTGACTAACCTGATTATGGCTGGATTTTCAGGTTTAAAGGGTAGTAAATCAATGCCTTGATGTCCAGTTGGCAGCTGGTATCAAGTGGAGTATCACAGGGGTTGAGCCTGGGGCTGGTTTTATTCAATGTCTTCATCAATGATCTGAAAGATAGGATAGAGTGCACCCTTAGCAGATTTGCATATAACCTTAAATTTGGGGGAACGGTAGATATGCTAGAGGGCAGGGCTACCATTCAGAGAGACCTTGACAAATTGGAAGACTGAAACAAAAGAAGTTTTGTGAGGTTCAATAAGGACAAGTGTGAAGTCCTGCACTTAAAATGGAATAATCCCATGCACTGGTACAGGCTAAGGACTGACTGTTTAAGCAAAAGCTCTGCAGAAAAGGACCTGGGGGTTACAGCGGACAATAAGCTCAATATGAACCAACAGTGTGCCCTTGTTCAGAAGAAGGCTAACAGCATACTGGGCTGCATTAGTAGAAGTGTTGCCAGCAGATTGAGGAAATGAATTCTTCCCCTCTATTTGGCACCAGTGAGACCATGTCTGGAATACCGTGTCCAGTTTTGGGTCCCCTGTTACAGAAAGGATTAAAACAAATTGGAGAGAGGCCAACAGAGGACAACAAAAAATGGTGAAGCAGCAGGGGCACATGACTTATGAGGAGAAGCTGAGGAAACTGGGTTTACTTAGTCTGCAGAAGAGAAGACTGAGAGGGATTCGATAGCAGCGTTTAACTACCTGAAGGATGGTTCCAAAAAGGATGGAGCTAGACTCTTCTCAGTGGTGACAGAAGATAGAACAAGGAGCAATGGTCTCAAGTTGCAGCAAGGGAAGTTTAGGTTAGATATTAGGAAAAACTTTTTTCACTCTTAGAGTAGTAAAGCACTGGAACAGGTTATCCAGAGAAGCTGTGGAATCCTTCAAGGTTTTAAGACCCGACTAGACAAAGACTTGGTTGGAATCATCTAGTTGGTGAGGTCCTGCAGGGGTTGGACTAGATGACCTTCTGGTGACCCTAATTTTCTAGGATTCTATGATATTTAGAACAACTGTGGAGGTAAAAGAAAGATCTCAAACAAACTAGTTCAACAAATTATGTAGGTTTGATTTATCTTGTTCAATTGTCTGAATAAGTAATTTGAATATTTAAATACCTCCTTCAACTCCATTTTTATTCATGGTGATTCAGCCTATTTATACATTAGCCACTAGCACTTAACCTTTTTGATTTCCTTTACATGTCCTAGTAGTAACAATATACATTGTATAGACTTTGAAAGTAAAAGGATCTTAGTGGTGTAACCATGATAGGAGATTTGAGTTCAGGGTAATTAGAACTTAGGGTGCCTATGTAAGTGCAGTGAGGCTGTCCAGACAGGCTTTAATTACAGCATACCACAACAAACTTGATTAATCAAGTCTGTCAGAACATGGCAATTACTGTGCTCCAGCAAACTCCAGCGTCACATGTATCAGTGTTCCTGCGCTGAAAAATGGTGGCAGGGGCACTATAACTAAGCTTGTTTGGCCCTTTCCGAGAGCTGCTGTAATTAAAGCCCCCCCTTCCTGGAGCACATATATCAATGTCCTTAGGTTCTAATTCTCCTATCATGCACTGTGGACAGTGGGCAACTCATTTCTGTTGGCTTTCTGTTCAGTGTTGCTGAACACCTGACATCCCCATGCACTGCCAGAACCTAAATCCAGAGAGTCAAGTTTGAAAAATCACTCTTGCTTTCTGTAAGTTGGAGATAAATAGACTTACTATAACCACAGACCTATTGTTAAGACTAAACAAGTTTTATAAAGCTCTATGAGATCTTTGATAAGTATTATAGGCATGCAAAGTATTTCTCTCGCTTTGTACTTCAAGCAAGTCAGAAAAATGATCACTATCACTAAGAGAGAAGTAGTTAGCCATGTTAGACTGATGTCAGGCAGAGATGAACTATATAGGCTGCATGAGAGATGCATAAACTTCTGTTAATCTGAACAAACTTCATGAGATCACTTAAAGCATTATTAGTTTCATCATCATTCAGAAGATATCCTTTAGTCATTATACTTTTTTTTGTTTGTACAAAAGGAAACAACCTTTAAGACTGAAACTCACTACTGTGAATTAATGCTATTGGCACAAATTCCCTCATTTCCCTTATTTCAAAGATCAACCCAAACTGATAAGTTCTGTTTTTGCCAGCTCGCTCATGCAGGTAAAGCATTTCCATAGCCCTAAAAAGGAGATGCTTTTGCTGATTTTTTTTCTAAAGAAGCCTATTGCGGTTAAAGTCTTTAAAATGGTAAACTTCAGAGTTTTGCACCCTCCTGTAAATGCTATCTGAACAGAAATATCTGTCTAAAAATAATTATACTTCAGTTTGCAGCACATTTCCTAGCTCAGAAAATACCACTGAATTCTTTTGTATTTACTGCTGACCTCATGCACAGTCCTGTTTCTGTTCTTTATAAATAGCAATTACTTACAGGGGAAATTACAACATTGGTTCAAAAGTATTATCATTACTTTGGTAAGATCAGCTGGCCATTGTAAAAGCATTTCAGATCCTCTTGTTTAACTTTCCACCATTATTGAAAACCAAACTTTCCATACTAATGCAGTAGGTAAACTCTCAACAATCTTCATTTGTGTGTGCACAATAGCATTTATGGCCAGATAAAAAGAAAATGCCCAGAATTAACACAGAATGTATAAAACTGAGTGTCACACACTGGATTGATCTCAGTTGTATTTCTGAAAGTTTATCGGCTTGCCTTCTATTTCACTTTAGACTTACACCCTCACTTTGATTGCTACACATTGCTACCCAGTGTTATATGCCCAAGTTCCTGCATTTAGGCAGTCTCAGGGCTACTCAGTGTTGCTACCATTTTACAAGGTGGGAAAAATTGTATACATATGCATTTTTTTAGTCAATTTTTTTTTCTCTAATGGGCTGGAAAATTCCATTGCCATTCCAAGCGGCCGAATTACAATATTTTTTTTGAACTGCAACCTCTTAACAATCTGTATCACGGACTGTGTTCCAATTAGGGATGATAGATTCCTTCACTTTTCCAACATGATTCCCAGATTGAGGTGCAGTCTAAAGCTATGTACCTGGAGAATTATCATTCTCCCACTAGAAAGCAGACGTGTACAGGCATTCAGGCTTTTTCTACTGGAGAAAAAGTCACTCCTAGCAGACTTTCTCCTAGGAGAGTTTCATTTCCTTACATTTCCTCCCAGGTTAACTGGAGACCAGGAGGAGTAGAGCCAAAGGAAAGACTCCTAATGCCTTCATGAAACTGGGGTCTATCTTGAGAAAGTGTAGAGAGCAGCTGCTCCCTCTGCTTCTCCCACCAGAATTCCTTGTGTGAGCTTTGTGACACCATTCCCTTTGCTCAGCTTGTGGGCACCAGGAGCTGAATGCAATGCAGCCCCTTGCCTGCTCTTGCATCAGAGCTCCCCATGTGTGAAGCCAACAGGGGCTTTGCACTGCTGTTCCCTCTTCCTGGCTCTCGGGTACTGAGAGGTGAGCACGGGAAGCTGCTTTGTCCCCCCAGCTTGGGGGCAGGAAGAAGCTGGGATGGAGAAAGCCTCCCTGAATTCAGCTGCCAGCTTTTTAAATCACCATCACCACTGCCACCACGCAGAAGAGCAGTTAGGCACACAAGGAGAAGCTGGTCAGCAGGGAATTGGGGCAGGAAAGCAGGGAAGGCTCTTGGTGTAGCAGGGCAAATCCTCCATGTATTTATTACATTGAAATTCCTGGTGCATGAAGTGGATCCATTGCCTCAACCCTTCAGTTCCCCACACATGAAGCCAAAACTAGGAGCAGTGCTGCACGGTCCCTCCCTGCTTCTCAATCCTCAGTTCGGAGGAGTGAGAAACTGGAGGATGGTTGCCTCACAACTCCTTCCACTCTCTCCTTGAGACCCGAAGCAGAGCAGAGGAGCAGCTACTCCAAACAGGTAGGGCAAAGCCTTCCCCATGCCAGTCCTCAGTTTGGGGAAGGGGATGGAAGCTATATCTCACCACTGCCTTCCCCTCTCGGACTGGTCCAGGACAGAAGAGGAACAACTAACTGCCCCTGCTCCCTGTCTCTTCCCCAAGCTGGATACATGCCCAGGTTGCGAAAGGAGCTGGGCGCTGTGGCTCATTGTTTCTTTCCCCTCTTGGTCTGGTCTGAAAGAGTAAATGAGAGGAGCAGCCACTGTCAGATGCTGCCCCACTTGGGGTAAAGATGGGGGGTTCTGCCCCAGGAGTTCCTCCTCTCCCCTCCCAGTGACTGAGAGGAGAGTGGAGGAGGCTGTTCCCCCACTTAGTTCCCCATAGCCTGGTCTGGGGCAGGTGAGGAGAATCTTTTCCTTCTGCTCCATTCCCCCACAGGGACCAGGAGCATTAGAGCACCCCAGTCTCAGGAAGGCATGGAGAGCAGTTGGTTGCAGTGTCAACATCTGCATTGCTCCCTCTCCTGGAAGGATTTCTACTGAGGGATATTTCTCAAAAATTTCTGTTTGTAGAAATGAGCATCTGTACACAGCCTAAGACATCTAATCCAGTCTGCAGCTATTTCTTCTGTTTGGAAAGTAGTGGGTGGTTGAAATTAAAGTTTTCTGTAAATGCATAAAAAGCAGCAGCCTGAACTCATGCTGAGGTTCTACTTATACTTTTCAGTAGTGTGAAGTAAGGATACACTAAAAAGTCAATCTCAATTACCCTTATCCCTGAGACACTAACCAAGCAAGGCCAGGATTTTCAATTAGGGACAAGATGGTTACAGGGCTTCTATGAGTCGGAAAGAGGGTACCACTTTGCTTTGTATACCTGAGGGAGCACAGGGAGGAAAGGGAGCAGAGGTGCATATAATCTTTGCATTCAATGATTCCTGAAGGCCAGCTGGCCAGAGCAGCACTACCCTCTCCTTTTTTGATAGCTAGAGAGGGAGCAATGGCATTACTTTTGCAAAGTCAGTTCTACTTAAGCAGAACTCACTGCAGTGACTTGGAAGATAGAAGAGTGTGTGAACACCCATTAGTTTTATTGGTAATTCATTTACAGCAAGAGGTCGGAGAATGAACTAGAGCAGACAAAAAGTTTCAGAAATGTAGTCCTTGGTGGCGTTAGCGAATTGTTGTATTTACTGGAATATAAAATGATCTCCCCCCATTAATCAATAATCAGATTGTATATATGTGAAATGTATAAGTTTGCTGAAATATTCCAGGTATTAAATCTATTTATTGGAGGTTTGCCTTGAATTTTCTCCTCTACCACTGCTACAGAAGGGCAAATAAATCGGGGGGGGGGTGGTCAGGAGGGGTCAGGTAGCCCCATTCCCTCTGCCCTACCAACTTCTTTCCATAGCAGCCCCTTCCCCCGCTCCCACTTAGTGTCCGACCTTGCTGTCCCCGAGTACATGGAAGTAAAGAAAAAAATTGAAAACACAGACTTAGAAATAAACATATCTGTAGTAACAAATTACCATAGACTTAGTTAATCCAGAATTGATACATTTTACCTTTTCTGAAATTGCAGCAAATTTTATCACAACTACCCCATAAACACACTTTTAAGCAGAATTTTGCACTTACTCATATATAGTACAAACTATGCATGATATTAGTTTGAAACCAAAAGGCTCGTGAATTACCACAGAATTCATTGGGCTGATTCCCAGCAGAGTCAACAGCATTTTAAGCCATGGTGACCTCCACAACCCAGCACTGCTCAGTATATATGTGCACTCCAGATACATCCCCCCACCCCCGACACACACACAAGGATCCATGTACAAATTAGTCACCGATTCATGACTGGAACTGGGTGCTGTTGTCACAAGTCCTGGGATCCTCCGGAAATGTATCTAAAGATGAAGTGCAGGGCAATCTGGTCCAGCTCCACCTCAAGGAGAGCAGTATCACACTACTATGCAACAGGCTGAGAGAGGTGATGATGATAGAGGGATTCTGGGTGAATTGTTTGGGGCCCTATTTTCTGATGTTTGCCGGGAATTTAAGATTGGTAAAGAAACAGGAATCATTAGAAATGGGACAGAAAGGCATAGCTCAGCTGTTGGAGTGAAGATGAAGTCAAAGTGTACGGTTTACCATGACTTGGAAAAGAGTTGGCACTAAGGGAGACTGACCACACTCTGAACGCCATATAGGTTTATTCAGATGGGCTATATTAACCTACCCTTGTGGTAGGTTACCATCAGCATCTTGGACTTTTTTGGCTTGGATCAAATGTAGCCTTCATCAAGGCCTGCAAAAGGTAGTGAGAGTAGTACCAGTGATACTGCTGGTGGACGTTCTGAGGATCCAGTGATATGATGTGACAGGGGGTGCTCAGGGCATGGGACCCCAGCAACAAAAGCTTCCGGCCACATATCCCACCACTACACCAAGATGATACAGTACCTCATGGTATCTGACACCATCCACTTGTCCAGGGACATCTATGTGAATCACATCACAGGACAGAGCCAGTACATGGACCCTAAAGACCACCAAACAGAAGTGATGCAGAGGGGGCCACCTGACCAGTCCTGCTGTTGCATCTAATGGGACTCCAAGGACTTTTTAAATCCTGGACTCTTCCCTACCCCCAAAATTGTATCCCACGTCACTATTTGAGTATGCCTACAAACCTTCTCCCCACTCAAATGTGGGATTGTTGTGTGGGGATCACCCATACATTTATTGCTGTATAAGCATCATATCCACCCCCCCATTCCCATTTTGCCCTTCACACCCCTCACCCATGGGCTTAGTTAGCTGCATGTTTCAAATGCAACTTAGTTGCATTCACACCACTACCCCCACCCTCTACTATGGAGCCCCTAACAGGTCCCCTGTATTTCCTTGAGCTTCAAACTTTTTCCATCTTGAAGGCTAACATTTTCTAATAACTTTTTAGCAACAAAGGGAGGGTGTCAAGGCTGGCTCTGGCTCTCCCAGAGCTGGCCAGTATTGCAATACCTCCAGGCTTGATGCCAATTCCCTGTGAAGGGAACACCTGTCCCTTTTTTAAAGGTCTACCAAAAAAAATAAAAAAGGTTCCCATCAGCATATTTCCCAATACAAGCCATGTGTTCTACAGTCACTCTGAGAGTTTGTTACATTTAACCAGCTTCATAGGTGACTTTCATTACTGAGTACATGTTGCTTTTGGCAGCAGTTTAATGCTAGACCGTGTATTTAATGAGGTTTCCTTAAAAGTGAATGTAAGATGAGGGACTTTTTTCCTCCATGCTGATGGAGGGTGAGGGGTGATGGCAATGATTTATCTTGTATTTGAGTAAATATGGTACTGTTTTGCCAAATACATTTTAGTAATTTATGTAAAGCTCACTATGAGTATTGATTAATTTCAATTTGATATTCACACTGTAGTTTTGGACATCTCAATCGCATGGCATATTTCTTCTTCTGACCTAAAATCTGACGATCAACAAGAGTCCATTTTCTATCTGTGAATTCTCTGCAGACAATCAGAACTGAGTTTATTATAAAACCAAGATGAAACAAATCTTTTTAAAAAAGAGGAGTCTATTGTATGACATAAAACCACCTATTCCAAAATTCATTACATGGCCCTGGGGTGTTGGCGGGGGGCGGAGTTTGGGAGCAAGAGATTTTGTGGCTAAGGCAGGTCTAGGTGTGCAAAAAACTGCAGTGAGTTTTGACTGGTCAGCAGGTTGGGGAAGGATTCAGTGAGGGGAATGGTGGGAGCTGGGTCATGATGGGAAATGAGTTGGTGCAGAGAAAATTGGATTCATAGGTGTAGAGAGGGGGGAAGGGTAGGACTTAATGTAGTGTGAAGGGGATAGTGGGGACTGACAGGGTGGGGCTGAGCGTAAGAATATGTGGGATAACAGGGGACAGAGGGGAGCCAAGAGAGATCTGAGGTGGCAGGTATAATACATAAAAGAGCAGTAAGGAGGACTTTGGGGTAGAGTGTCTAGGGGACTCGTGTGGGGTGCAGTGAGCAGTTCTGTCCATTGGCAGGATAGCAGGCAACTGCTGTAACCAGGTGCCTGTCCATCCTGGAGCTGGCAGTTAGTCTTCACAGACTTAGTTATACTTGTTTTTGCTTAGATCATTAACTGAAAAATATAGCCTTGGCCCTTAACATATTAGTACAGCTTCCAGTTTCTTCTTCATTTAAAAAACCTATGTTGTTATGGGATGATGCACCACTCCACCTGCTTTTTCAAATCCTAGATCTACCCATAAATGCGCTGCTTCTCTTACCTTTGGGGCATTGAATGCCAATGGAAGAGTGAAAAAGTTAGATTTGGGGCACTGAGTTTCACATTATTGACCTAAATAGAAACTGCAAGTTAAGGCACTTAACTGCATTGTAAAGGTCAATGCTCTAAATAGTTCTGTTACAAAACACATCAGCTTTTTAGCTGCAGCAACAATTGGAATTTTATTGTCTTTCTTTTCATTTTTGGCAGTCTATTTTTAGTTGCTACAGAATAGCTTTCCTGCAGTGGAGATGATATCTGAGTTAGGGATCTGAAAATGCTGAGATTTATTTTTAAAGGATTTTTACTATAATCTAATGTAGTTATCTTCAGTTCAAGAAAGTATTTATACGTAGCAAGGATCCTATATCAGGTGAATCAAGGTGACAAGTTCTTAACACAAGCAAAATTGCTAGGAAAATAGACTTTTCAGTTTATAGGTTAGAAATGCAAAGATGCAACTCACCTTGCTAATATTAAAAAGTAAACATTGCATGAAGTACAAAATTAAAATGTAGAGCTGCATACAAGTGCATCATTTCTACTTCTTTTTGTTTTTAACCCTTCTGATTAAAAAAGAAAACTTAAAACTGAGAGAGTTGGAAAAAAGTTCAAGAAAGCATTTAAGAGTGTTAACTCAAAGGTGATATGGATTATTAAAAGAGATGACTTGCATTCACATAATCATAGGGAAAAATATATATTATAGTTAAAGCACCCCCACTCCCATTTTTAGTGTGGGGATGTTGATACATGAGACTCTGGAGTCTGCTGGAGCATAGTAATTACCCACATTCCAGCAGACTTGATTAATACAGCCAGCTCCAACACACTGTAATTACAGCATGTTGGAGCAGCCTTGCTGCTTGTGTATACACACCCTAAAGTTTTGACTGCTCCAAATTAGCACTAACACTGATCAACACTTGTGCAGCTCAAAATGCAAGGTATAAGAGGACCCTTACATTAGACAGGAGGAAGCTTATTTGTATTCACTTACCTCCCCGCTGCCGTCTTCTGCATCTTCAGCAAAGAACAACCTGTTGTGGCCTTTAGTCAAAGAGCTAATTCTACATCATCTCTTATAGAACCATCTTAAAAGAAAAGGATCCACAGGCCACTGGACCCATAGGAAATAAAACCTTGAGTTTGAGTAAAGCCATGGTAATTCCTGAAGTGAAAGTAGAGAATTCTAGGTAGAACACTTTTGCAAATTAAGCCCTATCACCTCCCACCTATCTATGGATAACAGTGGAAAGTTAATTCCCTGTGCAATTCCTGAACATCAGGGAATTTGGGCAAATAATGTATGCAGTCAAAGAAGTTTTGTGTTCATTCTTCCCCAGGAAAATGAAGTGAAAGGAAAAGAAGGCCCTTTATATGTCCAAGCCATAGGGATCACACTAAAATGAGAGTGCAAATACATGCAAGTACAGTGAAGTGCAGACCATGGAGCACCTGCTCATTTTCTGACTCCTTAGGGAGACCTGTACAATGAAGGACTTTGCTGCAGCAACAGAAATAGTCATTGCTTGTGCACAATTCTGGAGAAAAATCTAATTTTTGATAAGGACCTGAGACATGATGATGATGGTACTTATAAAGAGCAGAAAGAAAGCATGTTTGTCTCCCTACCTCACCTTTAAGTTGAAATACAACCCTAATGACTTTTCATGAATACATAAGTAACTTTCACACAGCTGATTTTTTATTTGTTTGTTTGTTTGACATATCACAGGCCATATTCATCCTTGTCAGAAAAGGAGATGCAATTAGATATGCATCTGTAAAGACAGCTGTGCTCTGGGATTTGGGAAGATTTACCTTAGGATAGTGACAGTGATCTCTTCAATTCTTACCTCAAAGGCTCTACTCTAAGGGCATTTATAAATGTGATGAAATCACCCTTTTTAGCAATTTAATTACCCTTTATAGTGTGGCGGAAAATTGCAATTTAATTTTGTCACACTGTACACATGGGGTGGCATATTGAATGTAAGTGACCAATGTATTTTAGCTTGCTACCAAACAAATTGCAGCAATATAGCCATCCCTGAGCAGCATGAACAACATGTGCCCCCCAGAGCCTGTGGGGGCACAATGACTGCCCGCAGCTGGGGGGGGGGGGAGGGGGAGGCACAGGCATGGCGAGTGCCGACTGGTACTCAGTGACCACCTGCAGACAGCAGCGGCAGTGGCCAGCAGTGATAGGGGAGCTCCCGCAGACACTGCTGATGGTATCGGCAGTGAGGAGGTGGGGGGTGAGGAGCGACCACGTGTAGGCGCTGCCGACAGCATCAGCAGTACTTCTCTCAAGGGGTGCACGTGCACCTGTGTGCACTCCCTACATGTCATCAGGGCCGAGTCCTCTCAAGCTTCCAGCACCCAGTGCATAATCCCCACCGCCTTCTCCAGCTGCCAGCACACCCAGCTTGCCCCTGGGGCAGCTGGAGAAGGTGGTAGGGATGGTACATGAGGCACTGGAAGCCCAGGTGAGCTTGGGGAAGCTTGGGCTTGGCACCTCACCCCCGGTGCCTTCTCTGACCCCCAGCATACCCAGCTGCCTTCCTGCTGCTTTTCCGCATTACCCCGGGGCAAGCCAGTCTGTTCCCAGCAGTACCAGGTAGCAGGGACAGGGTACAAGGCACTGGAAACCTTGGTGGGGGGCCCAATCCTTTATTTTTTCCTCAGCAGGACCTACTTGTGGCCAGGGGGATACCTGCTGGTGGCCCTGATCTTTCACTCCACAGTGGCAGCACCCCCGGAGGCTGCCTGGGTGGGATGCTCCAATGGGTGCCACCACTGTGAAGGGAAGGACCAGGGCCCTTCTACTGCTCAGGGCCCTCTGGCAGCTCATTCCCAGGCCATGGGCATACTCCACCAAAAAAAAAAAGGAAAGGATTGGGCCCCTCACCATAACAGTGATGGAAGTCCCTAAATTGAAATGGTGAGTTTTTCTCATAATTAAAAGCCCACCATTTCAATCTAGGAGAATTACACCCCCATCATGTGTACAAGTAGCCTAAGAGGTCCACTGGTGGGCTTGAAGGGGACCCATTTGCAGAAGTTTTGATGTAAGCGCATGTGAATCAGCCATTTCCTGAGTGTCTTCCTTCTCAGTCATTTTGAGGAAGTGCTTGCCCAGAGAAGTAGGGAAGTTATGACTAGTTTGCACTATTATAACTGCTTCTAGCAAATTTTTCATCACCAAGAGATGTGCTTCAAAATCTGAGCCAACCTGTTCACAGGAGACACCCAGAGCTCCAAGATTTTCTCCACTGTACCATTGCCAAACCATGTAGTTTCTTATCTTCTTCTCCAGCTACATCCTAGCCCTCCAGAGAAAGTCTTGCCAACATTTTTAGAAATCAGCCTTTCTGATTCAACCAGCCCTGGCTGCTGAGCCTCAGAGACTTTGCCAGATTGGGAAAATCCAGAAGACACTGATTCTCTTTGCTAGACTACAAAAAATCCTTCAAAGCCAGCACCACTTCCCCTATCAGCATTTTCCTAATTGTTCAGGAGTAGGGTTACCATATTTCCCCTTCCAATAAAGGGCACCTCTGTCAGAGGGACACTTCAGTCTCAACTCACAGTCCCCTGGTCCTGCCAGTGCCCTTCACTCCCAACCTACAGCTCCCTGTCTTTGCTGCCGTCTCTCACTCCTGACTTGTAGACCCCTGGCTCTGCACATGCCCCTACTTCCAATACAAAACCCCTCACTCCCCGGGGCTATGCTGGTGACCCTCAGTTTGAAGCTGCAGTCCCTGGCCCTGCCAGTGCCCCTCACTCCCGACTCTTAGTTCCCCAACTCCCAGACCATGCTATTGCTCCTCACTCCTGACCCACAGCTCCCCATCCTTGCCAGTGCCTCTCACTCCCAACTTGCAGCCCCCTGCTCCCCCCAGCCCTGCCAGAAGGGGGGACTCCAGCTGCCCCTCTCTTGACCAGGCTAGAGCATGGTCACTCTGATTCATTCAGGTGATGGAAGACCCAGGCGAGACCTGGCACAGGCAGGAAGGAAGATGAAGGGAAGCCTGTGACACCCCTCACCCTAAGCTAGGGCTCCCGCACACCCTAAGCTAGGGCTCCTGCACTGCACCAGGCAGCCTGACCATGATGCCTTCCACTTCTAGGCAGTGTCTCCTGGCTGCTCCACCCCTGTGAGCCTGGGCACCAGCCCCTGTGTTGCTGGCTCAGCGATGGAGTTCCCTTCTGCTGTCAAAGGGCTCTCCATCCCCACCCCCTGCTGGAGGGGCAGGTGCCTGCCCCTTGGCCCCTGCTCTGCTGCAGCCCCAGCCCCCACCACCACCCCACAGTGCCATCAGGCACCCACCTGGCCTCATACAATTATCTCCTCCAAACATCCCCCCTACCACACACACACATTCCCATATATTTACCTGCATCCAGCTTTCAAGGCTGGTCATCCCTGTTTCCTCCCCCTTCCCTCCGACACACACACACACACACACCTGGCTGCATGCTGGCCATATGTGTGTGCATGCACAGGTGCACATGCGCCTGCTGCCTCCAATCACCCTCCCCCTGCTCCCACCAGCACAACAAAGTAAAATCCCAGACATTGGTTCAGATTTTTAAAAACTGCCCAGTTGGAGATCGGAATACCCAAAAAGAAGATGTATCTAGGAAAATCTAGATGTATGGCAAGCCTACTCAGGAGTCACTAGAATCCTTTAGAAATTTCTGGTCACTCTGAGATACCTGTGTAACCCTGGGCAAGACACTACACGCACCCTCACCTGAATAATGGGATCCTGAGGTAACTGGTAGCCAGTAGCCCTGCCCAACCCCCTTGGGAAACTGCTGCAGTGCCCCCAAACGGAGAGCCTCCCCTTACAATCAAGCACCCTTGCAGACGGTTCTCAAACTATTTACAAGATTTAATTATTTAAATCATAACAAATAATCATTAAATAAGCACATGGACATACCATCTAATAAACCCTCAAGAATTTATTTACACAGTCACTCACTTGCACATGGTGTACTGGGGATCCCATGTGCACTGCCCCTGGCAGGGTATCTCAGGGAGCAGGACTGTCTGTGTCTCTGCACGTGGTCTGTGGATGCTCCCTGGCGCTGGTGTCTGTCTCTGTGCTCCTGGGGTCTCTGGACAGCAAGCAGCGACTCCTCTGCAGTTCCTGCAAGGCAGCTTTCCCCTGGCTTTGCCCCCCTTCCCTGGTCCTGCTGTGAGCAGTCTTGGCTGCAGGCTATAGCAACCCTCCTGCCCCACATGGCCTCACAGCCCTGGCAAATGCAGCCCCTCCCTGGGCTTTGCCTGCCCCTGGGGCCCCTCACCCATCAGGGAAACCAGGGCAGACGCCGGCAGTCCCCACCTCGACTCTGCTGTGCTCATCCAGCCACACCAGCTAGAGTCAGGTCTCTCCAGTCTTGGATTCTCCACACCAGCAGTCCCTGCCTGATCCTGCCACTGCAGGTTCTCCACTGCTGCTCCTGCAGGCCTCTCTCAGAGGCTCTCCGAGGGACCACTGCAGTGAGACTCTGAATCCAGTCTCCAGCCTGTCCCTCAGCCCTCTCTCTCTTGTTCCCCAGCGGGAAAAACAGCTCCCCCTTTTATCCAAGCCTCTCAGACAACCCCAGCTCAGGGCCCTTCCTGGGCTTTTGCTAATCACTCTCTTTCAAAACTTTGCTGGGATTACATCACCCCTCCCATTTCCAACAGAGCTGCTTCCAAAACAGCTTCACTTGCCCTCAGGGCCTACACTGTCACCTCTGGGACATACTGTGTCTCTCTGCCAGGCAGCCCTTCCCATTCTGTTCAGGTGCGTCCATTCTTTTAAAGGCTGCTACACTTGTAATTCCTCTGGCTGGAGAGCTATTTCTCTTAGATGCCTTTCTTATAGAGGCATACAAAAACTAGAACTCTTGGTTCCAAAATGATACCTTTTATTAGAACAACTGGAAAATGGCAAGAAAACTGTTTTTTTCTGCAAGCTTTCAGAATCCAAGTCCCTTCGTCAGGGTCTGGGAAAAGTGTAGATGATAAAAGATGGTCAAAAGTCCCCATAGGTAGGAAATGAACTTCATTTTTGCACAGAGGAAACTGAAGATGGAAGGCTACCCCTCTGGATCCGTGAGAGTGTCTTTGTGAGCTGTGTTGAAGAGCTCTTTGATGTGTTGATGAAATAGAATTCCTTCCCTGGAGGTGTCAGATGGCACTCGGAGGTAAAAAAAAAAAAAAAAAAAGTCCTTGTTGTTCTGCAATGAAGTTTAAAATTCAAAATCAGGCAATATTTGGCATCTTCCATGTTTCGGGGGTGTACTTGGTAGTTGTGTTGGTCTGAGACAAAAAAGACGAACAGAAAACTAGAACTCTTGGTTCCAAAATGATACCTTTTATTAGACCAACTGGAAATGGCAAGAAACCTGTCCTTCTCTGCAAGCTTTTGGGATCAAAGTCCCTTTGTCAGGCTCCTTCTTATAGAGGAGCTGATTTCTCCACTACAGGCAGACAGTGTCTTGAGTCCACACTAAATACCTCATTTGATTATCTTCCAGTTACATTATGAAATTACAAAAGTACATTTATATCAAATAGTATAATACATTCAGATATGAAAATACCAAAACTAAACCCTGCTTAATGCTAGCTACAAATAAGAAACTAAACACCACAGGAGTAAATCTGGGAGAATATCCAAGCATGCTACATGATAACTCCAAGGACAGTTCAGTTTTGGAAGTAAATCTGTGATGTTAAGCACAAAGGGTGCTTTACACATGCTCCAATGCATTCTGACTAGACTGTGTCAGAGCAGATTTGATTAAATCAAGTCTGCTGGAGTATTTTAATTAGAACACTCCAGTGTGCTGCAGAGTCTCATGTATTCAGCATCCCTACATTTGAAAAAAGCTACAGGGATGATTTAATGAAAGCCCGTCAAACAAGCTTTAGTTAAAACACCATGCTGCCATTTTACAATGCAGGGCACTGGATACAAGAGACGCTCCTGAAAGCTGCTCTAATTAAAACACACACCATCCCTACCCCCTGCCCACCCAGGAGCACATGTACACACCTTAGAATTTGGCCCTAAGTTCATAGTCCACAGCTAACTCTACAGAAGCCTGCATCTATATTTATTGTCTCTCTGGGTAAATAAAGTGTATGCATTTATAAATTGCCTGACAACACAATTTAAAAATCAGCCAAAGATCCTGCATAAAACAAAGTATATATATTGCATTATTGGAAGCAGTTTACAACTATGCTGTATTCAGTCTATTTCAAAATTGTACTAGATTCAATAAGTTTCAACAATTTTCTTGCTGATCAGCACTTGTCAAAGACTGTTTAAAACAATCAGACAATACAATCCTCTCAAACTGGTCTACCCTCCCCAAAAGAACCATATTGAATGAAGACTAGTTTAATAGAAATAGCTAATTTAAATGAAAAACTAAAATACTCCTTATCAATGATTTGATAGACAAGAAAGTACCATGAGATTTAATGGTGGTATTACCCCTTTGATCCCTGCTGCTCAAAGCAATAATCCACGAGTTTTAAAATTCAAGTGCTTGATTTAAACTTGGAAAGCTCAAGTGGATTCTAAGACACAATTGATAAAAGTAGATCTTTAATTAGACAATCGCTTTTTGAAAAGATTTTTTTTCCCCGTTGTGAATATGAAATAGGTTTGCAAAAATTGCCACAAGTTGTCTATAAAAGATGTTTAGCTCTAGGGATATTTCCTTAAAAAAACCTAATTAAAATTGTGCTTTCTACTTTAGGAAAAAAAATGTATATGTTCACAAAAAACACATGTGCACACACATTTCTCACAAGTATAATCTTAATTAAATGCAGACATGCGATATGCAAACATGTCCTAAATTTGATGTTTAATTACTAGAAATTTCAGCTGATATAAAAAGTTATATGTAAACAATGAAAGGTATCATAAGGAGATTCAAAATTACCTTCTGTGTTTCTTTTGTCATTTTACATTACAAGTCTAAGCTTTCTCCCACTCTGACTCAATATTTTAGTCAAGTACTCTATTTTAAAGGTGTCATTTGAGGAGCAGTCTATGCTCACCTTCTCTCATCTCCTTCTCATGAATTCCACAATGACTATCTTCAACATATCTCATCTTTCAGTCAACTCTTAGGCCTGTCTTTCAGAGTGAACTTCTGACTGTGCTTTATCCCAGCAGGCACGCTTCTCTTGCCTTGCATCTCTCAACAGAAACCCATCTGTTTGTGATTCATAGCATGGGATAACCCTGCCAAAACAAAGAGAATTTGGAGCTACATCAAAACTGCAGAGAAGGCTCTGAAGAAAGTGATGCTCAACATAAAATAACCTTTTCAATATACTGTCTTAGTTTTGAATCTTTCCATTGGTTTCTGTGCTCAAAGATTTTTGATCTGGCAGTGATTCTAAAATTCTGCCAGAAAGAATGGTACTCAGTTGAAGCAGCTAAGCAGATTTGTTCACAATCACCTGGGTAAGAGGATCTGACCATCTATCATGCGTGTCAAAAAAAAAAAAAAAGACTTTCTACATGTCAGAATGAGACAAATTAGGTTGTAAAGTTTTGGCAGCAAGCATTTTACTGTTGCCGAATGTACATGTGCCAACTACACATGTGACAGTATTAGGGTACAGTATACTAATTAACACCACAGTTAGATAGTACTGGACCCTAAAGTACTATTCTAGGCTGGGGTAGTTAAATATGATTGTCACAGGATGGGGTCCCTAGGGATGGCTGTGATATCCCTAGGGCTCCTTGACTGTGCCAATCTTGCCCAACAGGCACCCTCTTTCTCACGTGCCACATCTTGCTGGTGTTTTTAATATAGGTAGACTGCCTATCTTATTGTCTGGACATGGTCTTCCTGGACCCCTCTGAACCCTGTGGGTTCTTAGACCTCTTGGCATCCCGCTTCAAAACAGATGATTTGCGGGACGTCCTCAGCCTTATGGGCTAGATGCATGGCTTCAAACTGTCCTTTTACCATGCCACAAGGTTCGCAGATGGTATGGACATTGTCTCTCTTGTGTCTTGCTATAACTCAGCCCCTTGTCCTCACTTGGCTCTCCGCAGCCTTGTCTCTGCACCCCACACTGACCCTGGGCTCTCTGCAGCCCTCTGATCACCACACCCTTCTCTGGCACTGGGGTCTCCACACTGTCGTGGGCCCTCAGTGTAGCCTCCTCCTCCCCCAACAGCGTCAGCCCAATCCACCAGTCAAATAGGAACTAAAATCTGAGCCCCCTGGGCTATAACATAATATAAGCAGTTCTGGGTGTGCTCTGTCCCTTTAAAACATTAAGTGCCTTGCAAGCCACAGTCTTGAGTGAGCTCCTAGAGCCCCTTAACCCTGCCCAGGTAGAACAAGCAGCCAAGCCTTTCCCATGAGCTTCTTCTCGGAGAGCTCCTGCCCCCTCAGCTGCTGACACAGAACTCTTTTCTTACTCCCAGCCCTGGGGTTTATATTTGCCCAGGGCCCTGCCTTTCCCGCTCGGCTGACTGGGTGCAGGTGCAGGCTAATTTACTCATTGGTCTGTTACCACAGTAATCTGCACCTGTGGGCTTCTGCCTGGCTTTTAGGTCCCTCTCCCTAGGAAGCTTCTGCTCTTATAGGAGCAGGAACCTTAACACCCTGTGACAATGATTAAACACATGCTTACACTCATGGGTGTAAATTACATCCGATCAGCCCAGCCAGCCAGGGACCATACTCCTGCTTGCTGCCTAGCCACACAGCTCCACACTTTCATGCCCCAGCCAGCACCTCTGCCTTCCAGGCTGGTCCCCGGTGCCCCTGCCCCCCCTCTGCCCCCCAGCCTTTCCATGTCCATTTATACTGGGCCAGCTCAAATTGCTGCTGTCCTGGGTGCACATGTAAACACTTTGCTTGGAAGTAATTTACTCCAGCGCAAAATACTCCAGTTTATTGCTTTGCATTAATTGCACATGTAGGCATACCCTGTGTTTCTACACTCTAACTAATGAATGAATTGCAGTAACACAAGATACCCCCCCCCCAAAAAAAAAGCTTCAGAATTGACAGTTTTGAAATTGTTATTCTTTTGCTTTATAAAGAGAAGTTAAAAAATAATAGTGATGCATCCTGGAGAAACAGCAACTGAACAGCATCTTCTGCAAAATCCAGAAACACAACTTCCAATATCCACAAAATGAAAACCTATTAACAGAGACATTTTAGCACATCTTGTTGCAATAAGCATAAATCATAGCTGAAACTAAATCAAACTCCTCATCTCCTGCTTCCTTAAAGCCCTTTATCCTGCAGGCACAAAAGTAAACTCCTTAAAATTTGAAGCAATAATGTACTTCTACATTTTCTGTTTACCAGTCCCTGTATATTCCTTAAAACAAAAAATCAAAAGTTTAGCCTTGCAGATCAGAGAATTCACTGTGTTTAGCAATATGCACAAGAGAAACTAGTGCCCATTATATTTTCTTGTTCTTTTTGACAGTGATAAGATCACTCCCAGTAGACTTGTTCTTGCTTTCTCTTTGCTATCATCTGCTGATATCAACTTTTCTTTCCCCTCTCTTCAGTTCCACCCAGGGAAGGTATATAGTTCAAGTGTTAACACAGTGGCAGTATAACATGTCGCTAGAAGATTATGCCATTCTAATCTACTTTGTTCACTCTGGTAAAGGGTAGCTTAATCCACAGCATGGAGGGAGTCATCAACACCCAGACGAGACGATGCACAGTTTTGTGTCTGAATTTAGCACTGTACATTAAATGCTTTGTCCTCTCAGAATACTATTTTGCCCCTGAGAATACATGTCCTGTATGCTGGAGGAAGGGATGGGTTTCCATCCACCTTTTGTCTAATACTGAGGAGTTACGGTGCTTACCTGTGAAGTGAGTTCTAGGCCATACTTGCCCACTTTGCCCACTTAGAGCCACTGTAATGACAAAGCTATGGGTTAAACAGTGTTGATGGTATCCTTCAACAGAAGGGATGGAGGGTGAAACTGGCTCACTTGGTAGAAAACAAGCAAATAAGAGGGAAGCTGATTCTACCTAGTAAGGTGGGCATACCCCTGAGAAGGGGGAGCCTAGATTCTGGTGGTAGTTCTGTAACAAGATGCATCCTAGGGGCAGCTAGTTATGTCCCCTTGTGGATACTTAGTGGCTACCTGAACATAGGTGCCAACTCTGTGGGTACTTCAGGGCTCAAGCACCACCTAAAAAAATTAACAGACGCTCAGCACCCACAGAGCCACACCTGCAGACGTTTAAACAAAAACAACAACAAAAAGCAACACCGCCCTCCCAAAAAATCCCCAAAACAAACAAAAAAAACCAAAACCCCAACAACAACAAAAGAAGTGATTTACCAAAACCAGCAGCACATTACTTCAACTCTACTCTGCAACATCTATAAGATCAGGCACTTCAGAGGAGCTTTTTGGCACTTTTAGTTAAAGCTTATGCAATCAACTATTAGATAAAAGCACCAAAAAAAGCTGCACTAAAGCACCTGATCTTTGCAGATGCTGCAGAGCTGAGTTGAAGCAATGTGCTGCCTGTTCTAGGCATGCACAGGGCCTGGCACAGGAACTTGCCAAGTTAAAAGTAAAGTTCTGTTTGTTTCTTTGTTGGTTTGGGATGGGGGGGGGGGTTACCTGCAAGCACCCACCAGCAAAAAATGAAGTCAGCATCTCTGTACCTTAATTATGTTCAGCTCCCACGCCAAACTCCTAGCCTCTGTGCCTTGATGTTAAAGATCATAAAGGGAGGCTGTCCTCAGAGGCTGGTGAGCTCTGTGCATTCTTTCTCTATACTAAGTCCTTCACTTGAGCTCAACTTATGCCACCTGACTGGGTTCTAGCCTTGCCACCCACAGTCTCTCAGTCTTGAGGCTCCAGCCCCACTGGCCTTAATCACCTTAAGAGATAAATGTGTAGCCTCCATCCTTACAGATGGCCTTACAGATGTTATTCAGTCCACAGTTAAGTCCTGCTGTAGAGGCCTGAGCCTCCTGTCTTTAGACCTTTTTATTCTGGATGTATGCTTCCAGCTCTCTCGGCCTCAGCCCTCTCTGTATCTCAGGTTCCCAGGTCCCTCAGCTCTATCTTGTGCCTCATCTCAGCTCCCTAGAATCGCTAGTCCATGCAACGTTAATCAAAATCTCTCATAGCCCCATGCTGTTCATAATTCTGGCCAGGCCCCTCGGCCTCCCTGACCCAGGGCAAGGCCTCTCTCAGTTCAGCCCAGCACCTCTTGTCTTCTCTGACCTAGGGCAAGGCCACTCTAAGGTCTGCCCCTGATCGTTTAACTGAACTCAGCCTCCTGAACCACCTGACTCTGCTTGTCTGATATTTCCTAATTCTAAAGCATTTGGGCTTCTGCTGCACACAGCCCACCAGGTCCCAGACCCTGGAAGGACTCTATGCTGGGTGCCCTTGGTGTGCTGCTGTCATCTCCTATCCATCTCTATCAGCCACACCCAGTTCTCTGGTATGTCTATGTTAACTAGTGGCCTCCTAAACCCATGCCTGGGTCTTCCAGGGTCCCATTCACTCCTACCCGTACCTGCTGGCTGTCAGAGTTTCCCTGGGTCCCAGTGATGCCTGGGTTCTCTTCTGTTGCTACCCAGGCCAGAAAGAGTTCTGCTTTCTGTAGAAATCAGAACCAGACTGAGCTCTCCAGTTGACAAGCCAGACTTTTAATATGCTGGGCTCTACCCCCTTTACTGTGGCCTTCTCCTTGGCCAGGGATTTCTATTTAGCCCAGTACCTTGCTTGCTCTCAGGTATTAACCAACTGAGCTATAGCCACTGCTCCCTCCCCTGCTGCTCTTTACTCCTAAGGGTTTTCCTTGGCTGCTCTTCTTTCTGCAGCTGGCTTCTGCCTAGCTGCCTACTTAACTGTGGTTCTGCAATACTAATTTCCTACCTCTCAAGTAGTAGGGGTTGGGGCCCTGCTACAAGGTCCTCCTGTATATTCATTTTGCATTCAATATTCATTGAATAGATGATTTAGACATCATAAGATTACCACTAGCATGTTACAAAAATAGGCTTATTGACAGGTTTCCAGAAACCCCCAGCAAGATGAAACAAGACTGCACTTAGGCCCCCAGTATGCATTACATCTATTGTACAATTACCGAATTATATGTGCAATTAATTTAAAGTGGCTACATGTGAAAATTAGTTATGGTGCCTTAAAATTGTCTAACAAGATATAAAATTATTGCTCAAAATATAGAATAACTTTATAGCTGGTTTCTATGAAGCTTTAGTTTGCATGTGTGGCCCCACAGGTGGCAGATGCCAGCTGCTGCAATCTCCCAGCCACAGGGGTGCCCCAGCTGTGAGATTCATCCCCAGCTGTGCCCCACATACATGTGTATGGGGTGCAATCAGGGCTGAGCCTTCTTATATTACATTAAAGAAGCATCCTTCCACCAAACAGCAATAACAAACACAATCTGACTGCAGCTTGAACAATCTTAAGGCTTTGATATGTTTATAAATGTTTGATATGATTATTCAGGGATGCTTCAAACCCCAATCTGCCCACACACATGACTAAACTCAAGTGCATGACTGCAGACTGCTTCAAAAAAAATCGCTGATTGGGTAAAAATCTGACCCTAACTGATCAGGGGTCAGAAGAAGACATTTCAAAACAGTGTCTTCTGTAACTTATGTCTATGTCTCTAATGCTGTAACTGCCTGTCTCTAATAAAGAAGTCCCGGTTTCCATAAGAAAGGCCTTAGGATGAAATCGTGAACAAACTGATGTTAACAGTAGTGTTGCCAGTGGTTTCAACAGGGCCAGAATTTCACCCACGCAGTCAACATCCTGTAACAATTGATAATACACTTTTTTTTTTTTTAAAGTGGAGAGTATGAATGTTCGAAGTCCTTTTCTTTAAATACTCTTACATTCTCCTTTCCTCCCACCTTTTCTCTCCTCCCCTCCCTTTCTTTTCTGCCCTGTGTCTCCTTGATTTCCTACTATATCCTTTTTCATTGAAAGCCTATTTCTTACCTTGTATTATTACCACTATTGTGTTTCCCTTTGGCCTTTATTTTTCCCCTGCTTTCTTCCCCCTCCCTCCCTTGCTTTACCTTTTGTGTTTCCTTTTATACCTACTTATATTTTCACTACATCCTCTCACTCTTTGGACTTCTCTCATTCCTGTTTTTCTGATCTCCATCTATTTCCTTTTTCACTGACAGCCTCTTTTTCACCTTTTATTCTATCACTGTAATATCTCCCTTTTGCTTTGTTTACCCCTGTTCCCTTCCCTCTCCCCGCTCTGCTTTACTTCTTGTCTTTCTAATTTCTACCTGTTTGCATTCTCACTGACATCCTGCCACACTTTTATCTTCTCTCATTTGGAGTCTCAGACCAGCAGAGACTGAAGAAGGGTGATTGTGCCTGAAAGCTTGCTAAGAACCTTTTTCCAACTACTTAGTTGGTCTAATAAAAAATATCTCATCTATCCAAAGAACTTTGCCTGTCTATGTCCTTAGACCAACATGACTACAACCAAAAACCCATCCCCTCTCTGACACACACTTTTAATTTTTGTTCTTGTTTTCCTTAAAAAAAAAATAATGCAATAATGTTCATGAAAGGCATAATGCCATCCTGCTGTTACTTCTTCATTCTCAGTGGGATCCACAAAACAAAATGTCTTTGATATTTCTGAGTTAGAACTAATGATACTTGGCCAATTTACTCCAGAGAATCTGGCTGTCTAGCTTCATTTTTCCCAGGTTATGTAAATGTAAAAAATTCTAAGAGTCGTCTATGTTCCAATAATTCAAAACCAGTTGAACAAAATGTGCTTGAACTTTGAAAGCATATTGGCTGAAAATGAAAGTTTTGATTAACTGAAAATAGTGCTTGGAGTAGAAAGCTGCAACTCTGCCCTTATCAGGTGAATGCATTATCCAGTCTGTCCACAACGGAGAAGGCATTGCCTTAAACTAAAAAACACAATTAACAGGGCTACATTTTTAATTGATACTTATGTTGTAATAATTATGAATAACAGGGTCACAAAAGTTAATAAATACATTTTAATAGCCAGGGACATTTTCTCATCATGTGTCTGACAGCAGTTAACAGATGTGCCAGGAAATTTTCTCCTGCGTAAAGAGCTTGGCTGTGGAGAGCTGCTGACTATGTCATATCACTATTAATTGCTTTTCTTTCCTTCATTTTGAAAACCCTAAGGGTGTAAGAACTACTGGCTAATGAATTCTAGGAACAACAAGTTGAAAAACTTTCAGATGTTCAGCTGAGGAAAAAAAAATACCTTGCATACACTGACATTATCTTGGGTAACATCACCATAATTGCATATACAATGCCTTCAGCCTATGAGTAATATGATGCAGGAGATTATTCTCTCATCAGGAGAAAGTAACAACTGAATTTCATGTGTTCAATTTAGACCTCATTTCTTTTCTGCTAGTTGACTCCATTTCGAAATTGGCATGTATATCCCTAAGAGATGAACTGAATAGATTTAGAAAGAACTGATCTCTATAGACTGGAGCCTCAGTCCAACAAACAGGTCTATTGAAACAGACCCCTAAGGTCTGGATGCAGGAATGTTTGAATGCAGGGCAGCAGCTGGTATGTTCCCACTGTTAGATGTGAATGAGCTACAAATTATTTAAATGTAGCAGAACTACTCAACCTTGAACCTAGATGGAGGAGAGTTGAAATTGGAGTGGTTTTGCTACATCTGAATTGTTCTCGACCCCTTCCAACATAACAATGAGAACATAATAGCTGCTGTCCTTCTGAAACAAAAGGTCTCCAAAATGCCTGTGCCCAAAACCTTACACAAATGCAGAGCCCTACTGAAGTCTCTGGGTTCCCCACAGTTGTAGGGGGCTGCCTCCAACAATAAGGTATTAGGGGCTGATTCCTGTCTGCCTGACAGTCTCCGTACACTCACAGATAAAGTTATTTTGCTACATTGTCTCAGAAGTTTACTTTTCATTTCAGTAACCATTTCTGGGAATTACATTCAAAGACATATCACTACAGGTTTCCCTCACTTTAAGCGGGTTCTGTATGTGTGAACTGGCTCTTATACAATGACTTTTTTTATACCAAAATTTTGTTATATGTGAGGCAAATTCACTCTTATGTAATCAGTTTGGTGGAAGCCTGCAGTCAACTGCTTTGTGCAGTGCATTGTGGGAGTGAGCAAAGCAAAATGTAATCTCCTGTGTGGATCTGTGCTCCTTGTCTGTGACATGCAGTTCTGTAGTTGCCATCCCCATTATGATAGTGCCCTGTGCTTGTGCGTTCTGCCTGCTGTTGGTGAGTACCAAAGTTGTCTTGTAAAAGTAGTAGAAATAGGTCTGGGGCTCAGTACAGTCGAGCTCTTGGAACATATCCCTACTTGTTATATTGTAAAGCGGGTTCCCTTTATGTCAATTTGAGTTATGCACCATTTTCAAGGAATGAATGTACAACATAAAGCGAGGGGGAACCTCTATTGTTGTTATATTTGCCCAATAGTACCTACATCTGATTAGGTGTTTGAATATTCTCCAGGATACTTTAACTATTATGAGGTATCTACCAAAATTGTGATTTTGCAAGTTCCAGAGGCCCAACCCTGCTAATTTTTCCCTGTAGCCACAGCCTCCAAACCCATTTGGGGCCTTCCTGCAATAAGTGGGTGCAGCAGGTGCTGGGGGACAGAGGATCAAAGCCAGGCAGCAGCAGGGGGCAAAGTGACCTGGCTGGGGGGCAGTGGGGTGGCTATAGCTATTGTTCCTGCACTTGCACTGGGCTAGGGACAGATGAGGAGTCAATGTAGCCAGAACACAGCAAGGTGAGTAGGGCTGGGCCAGAGGGAGCAGAGCTGGGCCAGGGTTTGGAGGGAATATGGCCTGGCCGGGGGGGACGGGGGAGAAAGGGGGCAGCATGGCCTGGCAATGCCCCATCCTCACACCTGAATGGGGCCAGAGAACTTATTTCCTGCCCCACTCCTGATGTGCAGACCAGGGCGGGCAGGGAGCAAGGCCAAGCTGGGCCAAGAGGCAGTGGCAGTCCACATGTCTGCCAGCCACCCCAGCCAATCTGAGGTTGGGGGGAGGGGGCAGCTATGATCTGCCAATTAAATTGTATCCCAGGGCTGCAGCAACTACACAAAATTTGGCCCTGGACTCCACGATTTGAGTACATCTCTACCTATTATGATCGTTATTTTAATTATGGCTTTTACAATATTAGCAAGGGTTAGCGATGACATTATTTCAAGTGTAAAGTATTTTTAGAAAATGGTCAAACACAATTTTGTGAAAAAGGACATGGTATTAAATGTTAAATGACTGAACTAATAAATAGTTAAAAAATAATAACATGAAAAGAACAATATTTCCAACTTTTTAGCTGGTCTAATAAAAGATATCACATTTACCCAAAGAACCTTGCAGGATTTAAAATATTTGCATAACTGTTATAGGTTTTTGTTTTGGCTGTATAAAACTTAAATAGCATTTCTGTTTGGTGTTAGGCAAAATAGGGACCTCAATATTGGATGCTTTAATAAGTGACAAATTTAGAATCACGTATCAGCACAAAACACCAGATCAGAGCAGATCAAAACAGAAAATTTGTCATGTTCTTGGTAGGCTTTGTACTAATCATAGTATCATAGTATCATAGTAGTTAGAGTCGGAAGGGACCTGGGCAGATCATCTAGTCCGACCCCCTGCCTTGGCAGGAAAGAGCACCGGGG
>JAGPOW010003354.1:127762-140217 GCA_030014935.1 Caiman crocodilus | reverse complement strand
CCAAAAGAGAAGGCTGAGAGGGGATCTAGTGGCAGTCTACAAACTAGTCAAGGGGGACCAGCAGGCATTGGGAGAGTCCCTGTTCCCCCGAGCACTCCCAGGAGTTGCAAGAAACAACGGACACAAGTTAGCGAAGGGTAGTTTCAGGCTAGAGATTAGGAGGCACTATTTCACTGTCAGGGCGGCTAGGACCTGGAACCAACTTCCAAAAGAAGTGGTGCTGGCTGCTACCCTGGGGGTCTTTAAAAAAAAGGCTGGACAAATACCTGGCCGGGGTCGTTTGATCCAAGTACTCTTTCCTGCCATGGCAGGGGGTCAGACTAGATGATCTCAGGTCCCTTCCAACCCTACCAACTATGAAACTATGAATTTAATTCCAAAAGGACAAACAGCTGGGCTGGATACTCTGGGATCTGCAGTTGCTGCAGGGAACCCACACATTTTACATCTGATATTTTAACCATTCTAGAGGCCCGCACTGCCTGCTTCTATGAGATTCCCATGTAAGGGTCAGTGGAGCTATATTACAGAGATTCCTCAAAACCACCAGCAAGTGAAACTTGGCATGATCAAGAAATCCCTCCCAACCACAGGTTAATCAGGTCCTTGGGGTGGAAATCTCACAAGATCAATGTAGAGAGACTGTTTCAATGCATCTGTTTCTGATCATTCTGGTTACCTGTAGAATACAGCGTTATGTTCATCAGTCATTTTCCAAAAGTGCTTCTTTCATATATGAAATATTGCAGTGTTACACTGTAATACTCCCAAACATTATAGGCTGAGTTAACTCCATTGATTTCCAATAAGTTAATTCAGGGGTGTGCTTTGCCCTACATCTTGCATTAATGATGTTGCAATGGTTTGGATGATTACTGTAGAACATTATTAGGCAGAGAATACTGTTGAAGTTTCCAGAGAGTTGTCAGTATACTACTTTTAAGACAAATAAAGGTAGCTGAGAGCTGCTGTTTAAAAAAATATTCTAGTGATTTCCCTTCCTCCACCCATCCTAGTTTGAGTTCGAAAGGGCAGTTCCGTGTTTGATGTCTGTCTGAAGTGATCAGCTTGAAATGCTGCTGAATGTGAAGCAAAAATCTTTGTGTCTGATTTCTGCTAAAAATCCAGGCAGTGGGTGGGATGTTTGGCAGCCCTCCCTGCCTGTTCCCTTTAAGGTCTCCAGCTTTCTTAGGCCTTGGAAAAGAGAGAGAATTCCAAAGCGCTTTCAGGAAGTTGCTTTGATATTGAAGGGGCCCCGTTCTTGTGATCCATATCCGGAGGGAATCTTTCTTGGAATCTGCTGTTCAGTCCCTTGGGGCAGGCTGTCCTGTCACCCCTCTGTCCCAGGGGGTTTACTTTGGTATGAAGAAAAAAGGGAGGAGGGGAGGTTCCCTGTGTGCTTGCCGAGTTGTGAAGCAGTTCTCTTCTGAAGCTCTTGCCAGTGCCCATTACCCCTGAGTGCTTCTTGTCATCACCTACTTTTACTGGAGGGTTTATGAGCTTCCTTAATGGCTCAGTATGAACTACAAACATCCTTGCTCCCCCTAGAGTCCTTTTCACCAGCTCCAACCCAAACATGAGGGCATGGAAAAGATTCCCACAGCCTCAAACTGCTGCCTTCATTATAACATCTCAGCACACTAATCTGCTCCTTGGCATTGGCATGAATAAGGGAACAGATGGGGCAGTGCTGTTCACCAGGAGGAAATAGTGTGGCACTCATGTGTCATGTGTAGGATGCTTGCAGTTCCCTTTATAGAACCTGGAAGATTAAGATGAAGTCCTAATTAGATCATCCAATTCATCTCTCAGGAAGTACATGTCCACACAGGAAAGTATTTGTGGATTTTCTGTGGTAGGGCTGGATGAAGTCAATACTTTCCACTGTTCATATTCCTCTCCTGATGTGGATGCCAGACAGATTGGGTCTTCCAAACATTGTCTTCTGCTGCCATTACTTCATTTTAAGACAGTTTTTCCTTGTGAGTGCTGTTGACACTAGTCCCCTTTAGCACCCTAATTTTGGCATCCCATTGTATTGCTATCGCAGACACATTTTCATGCATTCCTTGCAAGATTGTTTTGCCTGCGCATTAGGCCTGTGCAAGTCAGTGGCGATCTGATCCGGCTTTGGATTCAGCCACTTTGGATGGCAGTGATCCGATCTGGAGCTCTGAACCAGGTTTCTGCCTTGATCTGGCCAAAGCGGCTCCAAAGGCTCAGAGCCACCTTGGAGATCAGGTCATAGAGTATAACGGGCGAATCAATGAAACATACATAACTTTGGTTTTTGTCTGATTTGGATGAAACTTGCAGGTATGGTAGCCACTACAGAGAGCATGAAACCTGCCAAGTTTCAAGACGATCGGTGCAGGGGCTTGGGGGAACTGTATCCCAAATTTTTCATAGTTTCATAGTTAGTAGTATTGGAAGGGACCTGAGCAGGTTTCATAGTTGGTAGGGTCAGAAAGGACTTTCAGCATTCTGGGGTGGAGATCATCAGGACCTGTGGATTTAATTACATCTAGTCCCTCCAGAAGTTCCTTGACAAGGTCCTCATTAACCCTAGGCCTGGGTGTGCCACCCACAGGGCCCTCGGCAAGGGGCAGTGGGGAGATATCCAGGTCCCTCCTCAGAAATACAGAGGCAAAGAAATTGTTGAATACATCAGATCATCAAGTCCAACTCCCTGCCATGGCAGGAAAGAATGCTGGGGTCAGACAACCCTGGCAAGGTGTCTATCTAGCCTCCTCTTGAAGACCTCCACAGTAGGAGTGAGCATCACTTCCCTTGGAAGTTGGTTCTAGATCCTAGACATCCTGACTGTGAAGTAGTGTTTCTTGATGTCCAGCCTGAACCTCCTCTCAGTCAACTTATGGCCATTGTTCCTTGTTACTCCTGGTAGTGCTTGGGGGAACAGGGACTCTCCCATTGCCTGCTGGTCTCCCTTGGCCAGTTTATAGATGGCCACCAGATTCCCTCTCAGCCTCCTCTTGTGTAGGCTAAACAGGTTCAGATCCCATAGCCTATCCTCATAGGACCTGCCCCGCTGCCCCCTGATCATGTGAGTGGCCCTCCTCTGGACCCTCTCTATGTTATTCACATCCTTCCTGAAGTGCGGTGCCCAGAACTGGACACAGTACTCCAACTGGGGCCTGACCAAGGTCATAGAGAGGGGGAGGATCACCTTCTTGGTCCTGCTTGTGATGCATCTGTGGATGACAAGGTGCAGTTAGCCTTTCTGACTGCATCCCCACATTGGTGGTCCAAGTTCATCTTTCAGTCAATAATGACTCCCAAGATCCTTTTCTGCCTCTGTGCTGGTGAGTGGGGAGTTCCCCAGCCTGTAGGTAGGTGCGGTGCTTGTTCTTCCTCCCCAGGTGCAATACTTTGCACTTGTCAGTGTTGAAACCCATCCTATTCTCATCTGCCCACTTCTTTAACCTGTCTAAATGTGATTGCAGCTTGTCCCTCCCCTCTAGCATGCCCGCCTCCCCCCACATCTTAGTGTCATCTGCGAATCTGAACAAGGTGCTATTCACCCCCTTTTCCAAATCACTGATGAAGATGTTGAACAGTGCAGGCCTGAGAACTGAGCCCTGCAAAACCCCATTGCCCACATCCCTCCAGGTTGAAAATGACCCGTCCACCACCACTCTCTGGGTACAGCCCTCCAGCCAATTGGCGACCCATCTGACAGTTTAGGGATCAACACCACAGTTGCCTAATTTTTTAATGAGAATGGGGTGAGAGACAGTGTCACAGGCTTTTCTAAAGTCCAGAAAGACTATGTCCACCACGATGCCTGCATCCAAGGATTTAGTGACTTGATCATAGAAGGACACCAGGGTGGTCTGACAGGACCTGCCTCTGATGAACCCATGTTGGTTGCCCCTAAGCATACACTCCTCTGCTGGTCCCTCACAGATGTGGTCCTGGATAATTTTCTCAAAGAGCTTCCCCAGAACCAAGGTAAAACTAACAGGCCTATAGTTTCCTGGGTCCTCCCTTCTCCCTTTTTTGAAAATGGGGACCACATTGGCCCTCTTCCAGTCCTCTGGCACCTTGCCAGAACACCACGAATGCTCATAAAGCTGTGCGGACCCTCAATGACCTCTGCTAATTCTCTCAGCACTCTGGGGTGGAGATTGTCAGGACCTGCTGATTTGGACATGTCCAGTCCCGCCAGGAGGTCCCTGACTAGGTCCACTCTGACCCTGGGTCTGGCTGCATCTCCCCTGGGACCATCAGGGATCATCATAGGGAGGATGACCTGGTCCCTGCTCAGAAAAATGGAGGCAAAGAAGTTGTTAAATAAGTTAGTTTTGATGTCTGATGTGACCACCAGACTTCCTAGCATGTTCTGGAGAGGCCCTAAGTTACCCAGAACCTTCTTTTTATCCTCTATGTATTTAAAAACAGGACTTCTTATTTTCCTTGATCTGGGTTGCTAGTTTCAATTCCATCTTTGCCTTGGCCTTCCTAACAGCACCCCTACAAACCCGAGCAATGGCTGTATAGTCCTCCCTGGTGATGGCCCTCCCTTCCATTGATGTGTACGCCTTGAAGACAGAACTGACTTTCTCTGTCTTGGGACAGTTGATTGTCTGTATTGATTCTTTCCTCTCCTTAGCCTAGTTTTGTAGGTGCTAATTGATGGTAATTAACTGGCTACATTAGCTAGGTCCTGTGTATTGAGCTGGTCCCTGAGTGAATCATGATTAATTGGTAACTGGTAACACAGTAGCTTAGCAGCCAGGCCTGCAGTAGTGTCTCCCACACCCCAAGACAGACACAGTCAGTCCCACAAGCTCCCAGAGCATGAGTTTTGGCCATCAGCAGCCAGGGGTACAGAGCCCCAGAGCCCCTCTGCACCAATCTCCTCGACAGCTGGCAGGCATTGTGGCCACAGCAGGGGCCACCGTCCCTGCAGCTGTCACCCTGCTGTGCCTTAACACACACAGTGTCACCCATGATACAAGTTTTGCATGTCCACAACTTGAGGGGCAGTTCCTCCTAAACCCCTGCACCAATCTTCTTAAAACTTGGCAGGCTTTGTGGCCTCAGCAAGAGCTACCAACCCTGCAGTCTTGACCCCCACCTGTGCTGTAACACATAGGTGTGACAGAAGTTTTGCTTTCAAGAATTTGGGGTTCAGTTCCCCCAGGACCCCTGCACCAATCTTCTTGAAATTTGGCAGATAGTAAGATCTACAAGTGTGGCCCACTATGGCAAATATGTTGACAGCCACCGCTCTGGTTACTGATAGGTAGAGTACTCTAATGCATTATAAAGGCCATGTCTCTTGTACACAAGGATGCATTTGGCATTTTCCCTTAGCCTCTTAAGTTCTGAGCCTCTCTGCAGGTATAACCCACCTTGCTCTCCTTTCTATAACATTAGGATTCATAAAATCTTAATGATTGCCATCCCCCTTCAAGGAGCTAGGATAAACAGCCTTATAAAAAGGCAGCCCTCAGCGAACCATGGAAACAACAAATAGCAAGCAGCCAACAGAGAGGGAGTTTGCTTAGGGAGTTCACCCAAGGAGGGAGCCAGGGAGCTTTTTTTTTTTTCTCCTTACAGCACAGGTGTCCTCCAGAGAGCAAAGGAGGCACAAATAGAGTCTGGGTCAGCTGTTTGGACCTGTGTGAGATGGTCCATGTTTATGTTTATGTTCCTCCAAGAGAGTTGAGCACTTCATCTGCACCAGGTGCAAGCTGGTGGAGAAGATTCACAGATTGAAAGCATAGAGACCAGAAAGATTATTTGGACAAGTTGCAAGATGCTGGTACTGAAGAGGCCAAAGGGCAATAAGAAGTGGCAGCATGTAACTACTTCAAGAAGGAACACCTACTTAAAGAAGGAAGGCCCGTAGAACTGAAGAGAAAAGGATTGAAGTCAGCAACTTCAAGCACTCTGCAGTGGAACTGCTAAGGAAAAGGCAGAGAAGAGGACATCTGCAGGCATGAGGCAGAGGAGGCTGCAGCCAAGAGAGAAGAAAGTACATGGCCCCAAGGACAGGGGCTCCAGGATCACTGTATCAAGAAAGAAGAAAAGAATGATAGTGGTTGGTGACTCCCCTCTGTGGGGAGACAGACATAAATTTGTCATCCAGATTTGGGGGTTTGGGAGATGTGCTGCCTGCCTGTAGCCCAAATTCAGGATATCACAGAGAAACTGCCAAAGCTCATCCATCCTTCAGACCACTATCCTTTCCTGCTTGTTCATGTAGGTACCAACAATACTTCTAGGAAAGACACTAAGATCAGAGGTGACTATGAGACTCAGAAGGATTGACGAGCTTGGAGCACAAGTGGTGATCTCATTGATTCTTCCAAGCAGAGACCATCATATCCTTGAAGTGAATGTGTGGCTGAGAAGGTGGCATCAACATGAAGGCTTCAATTTCTCTGATAATAGGCAGATGCTCTTGGGCAGCATCCCATCTAAGCTGTGTGGCATACATGACTGTGCAGGCACGCTCAGGCTGCATGACTATGCATGCCTGTGTGTCTGCACATGCTGCATAGCTTAGAGGGACCGCTGCTCTTGGGAGAAGGACTGCAATCAAGATATTGGATCCATCTGATGAGAATGGGGAAGAGCATCTTTACCTATTGTCTGGCCAACCTAGTAAGAAGGGCTTTAAACTAGATTCCATGGGGGATGGTGATCAAGACCTTCCAGCAACAGTGCACATGGTCTAGAGGGGAAAGGACTCAAAGAAGTAACTTAACTCTGAGAGAGGGCCAAAGAGCAACAGGACTGCAACAAATGTCACAAAAGGAAGCAAGGAGGTCAAAATGCAAAATACATCCAATGCATGTATACAAATGTGAAAAGTATGGGGAACAAACAAGATGATCTGGAAGCTGCGCCCTGTGAAAAGAACTATGATCTGACTGGCATCACAGAAACCTGGTGGGACATCTCTTATGACTGGAATGTCAACATAGAGGGGTTACGCTCTGTTTTGGAAGGACAGAGTTGGGGAAAAAGGTGGAGTTGTTGCCTTGCATGTCAAAAACACGTAGACTTGTCCCCTGGTTTGGGAGGAAGAAGGCAGAGGAGTAGAATGCATTTGGATAAAGATGACAGGTTAAAGATGCAGCATTGATATAATGGTGGGGATTTATTATAGGCCCCAAAATCAGGAAAAGGAGGTGGATAAGGTACTTTTCAAGCAGTTGACAAATTTATCCACAAGCTATGAGGTGGTGCTGATGGGAGACTTCAGTTTTCCAGATATCTGCTGGGAGAACAGTCCAATCAAACATTATGTCAAGTCAGTTCCTAAATTGTGTGGGGACAACTTTCTCTTCCAGAAAGTGGAAGATACAATTGCACTTCGCTGCCCTGCTCCTAAGGGAAGAAGAACTGCTAGGGAAGAAGCCCTAGCAGTGACCAAGCAGTGCAGCTGAAGGTTGCCGGGGCAACCAATGAGTGTCAGCTGACTGGAGAGGGCAGGGCTTGGCTCGTATAAAGCCCAGAGCCAGAGTCAGGCAGGGAGTTCTCTGCCAGCAGCCGGAGGGGCAGGAACTCTGAGAGACAGAGATGTGAGGGTAGTTCACAAGAGCTCCAGAGGCTGGAGCAATGATGTCAAGTAGGAGCCAGGAGGCTCATGTTGTAATGGCCTGGTGCCTTGTGTTATATTATAGCCGGAGGCTTGTGTTTATGTTGCTGGTGTTATATATGACCGGTGGTTTGGGCAAGGCTGTAGGGGAAGGAGGAGGCCTCCGGGGCAACCCACAGTAGCGTGGGGCCTTAGCCCCAGGAAGGGGTGTGATTCGGCGCCCGTGGGGGCGCAGTGTTCAAAGGCGCTGGTGAGGGCGCAGCAGCACGGGGGTGCAGAGACTCCAGCCCCAGAGAGGGGGCATTGGATAAGCAGCCCAAGTTGAGCGCAGCAAGCCCCAGGAGAGGGCAGCATTGAGGAGCCCCAGAAAGGGGGCAGTTTTAAGGTGTAGCCCAAGTTCGGGCACAGGGAGTCCCTGAAAGGGGCCACATTGGCTAAGGGGGCCCAAGTTGGGCACAGCTAGTCCCAAGGAGGGGGCTATTTTAATGAGCAGCCCAAGTGCGGGCATTGGGAGCCCCCAGGAGGGGGATGCATTCTTTTGGAGGCCCAAGTTGGGCACAGTCAGTCCCCAGGAGCGGGCAGCATTTGGAAGCCCAAGTTGGGCACAGTCAGCCCCAGGCAGGGGGCAGTATTTTAAGGAGCCCAGAGAGGGCACGGCAAGCCCCAGAGGGGGGAGTGCCACGGTAAGAAGCCCAGACGGAAGGAGCATTAATATTATTAGGAAGCCCAGGGTGGGCATCAGGACCCCCAAGGGAGGGGTGGTCTCATTAAGAGTCCTAGGAAGGGACAGTAGCATCGAGAAGGCCCGAGAGCAGGTGAGCTTACAAAGAGAAGGCCCAGAGCGGGCTAGACAAGACGAGAAGCCCTAGAGAGGTGGTGTTCACATAGAGGAGGCCCAGAGCGGGCGAGACGGTAGAGGCGAGCCCGGGGGAGTAGGTGAGCTTACAAAAGAAGGGCTGGGGAAGTGGGCAGGCTTTGCATTAAGACGGGATGACGTCTTTACACGTAGCCCTAAAGCTAGGGTGCCTAGGGGGGCACCTAGCAGACAGTTGGGGAGCTCATGGAGACGGCGGTCCCGATACGCCGTGCCCAGGGAGGAGAAGGCAGCCTCCCTATATATCTTATGTCATCAAAGTCGTGGCAAGCGAGAATTAGAGGGTGTCCCTGGGCTAGCTTGGACACGGTGCAAGGGACCTTCAGGGGGATCACAGCACCCTGAAGGCGCCGCCCTGTCACATAGGGCATCATTTATCTTGGATGTTGTCCTGACCAACAGGGAATAACTGATAGAAGATGTGAAGGTGATGTGTGACTTGGAAGGAAGCAATCACAATGTGTTAGAATTCTGGATCCTGAGTGAGGGAAAGCATGAGGTCAGCAAAGTTAGGATGAAATATTTCAAAAAGGCAGATTTCATCTGACTCAAGGAGTTAATAGGCATGACATCATGGGAGGATAGACAGAAGGATAAAGGTACCCAGTGGGGCTGGAAGCTTCTAAAGGGCACAGTATTAGAAGCCCAACAAGAAACTGTCCTGACATGACAGAAACACAAAAAGAATGGCAAGAGACCAATGTGGTTGCACAGGGAGCTTCTAAAATGCCTCAAATGCAAAAGCATACAGCAATGGAAGAATAGACAGGTCACCAAGGAAGCATACCAAGAAACAGCAAGAGTGTACAGGGACAAGATCAGGAAGGCAAAGATAAAGAATGAGCTGCACCTGGCAAAGGAGGTCAAGGACAACAAGATGATGTTCTAGAAGTATGTTGGCCAGAAAAGAAGGACCAAGGAAGCTGTGAGTCCTCTGTTAAAAAGCCAGGGGGAACTCCTAATAGAAGATGCAAAGGAGGTGGATCAACAGCTACTTTACCTCAGCCTTCTTAAAAAATGAAGCTGCAGTCAGACACTTAATAAGGAATATCTGGATAAGGAAGGTGGCAAGCTGAGGGAGGAGATAACAAAAGAGATGGTGAGAGCACTTTTGTCGGGTTTGAATGAATTCAAGTCAGTAGGGCTGGATGAATTTCATCCCAGTGTCCTGAAGAAACTGGCAGAGATCTTAGAGCCCTTAGTGATGATCTTCATGAAGTCATGGGAGACAGGCCAGGTACCAGAAGACTGGACAAGGGCCAACATAGTCCCCCTCTTTAAAAATGGCAAAAAGGAAGACCCAGGGAATGACTGACCACTTAGCCTCACTTCAATATTTGAGCATATCCTACAGAAGGCCATTTGCAAGCATCTGGCGGAAGAAAGGCTGATCACAAGCAGCCGGCATGGATTTATGAAAAATAAATCATGTCGAACAAACTCGATCTCCTTTTTTGACAAAGCAGCTACTTGGATGGATGAAGAGAATGCTGTGGATGTAGTGTATCTGGACTTTAGCAAGGCTTTTGACAAGATCCTATATGACCTCCTCATAAACAAATTGGAGAAATGTGGGCTGGATAAAACAACTACAGGGTGGATAGATAACTGGTTCAATAGTTACAAGCAAAGTGTAATTATTAGTGGATTCATGTCAGAATGGCAGGAGGTTTCAAGACAAGTCCCACAGGGTTCTGTCCTGGGCCCAGTGCTGTTCAACATTTTTATTAACGATTTGGATGCTGGCATAGAAAGCTTCTTGAGCAAGTTTGCAGATGACACGAAACTGGGAGGGACTAAAAACCACATTGGAGGATGCGAGTGTAATGCAGAAGGACTCTACAGTTTGGAAACTTAGGCTAAAACTAACAGGATGAAGTTCAATGCAGACAGATGCAAGGTGCTATAACTTGGCAGAAATAATAAAAAAACACCAATATAAAATGGAGGACACCTGGCAGGATGGCAACACTATGGAAAAGGACTTAGGAGTCTTGGTAGATCACAGACTTAATACAAGTCTGCAGTATGATGCAGCTGCAACAAAGGATGCATGTGGTTTTGGGGTGAATCAATAGAAGCATTAGGTACAAGACACAGGAGGTGATAGTGCTTCTCCACTTGGCACTGCTGAGGCCTCATCTGGAGCACCGTGTGCAGTTTTGGCCTCCACATTTTAAAAAGGGCATGGAGAAGTTAAAGAGGGTCAGAGGCAGACAACAACAATGATCAAGGGCTTGGAAGGCAAGTTGTATGGGGAGAGGTTGAAGGAGCTAGACAAGCTCAGCTTGTGGAAGGGAGTGACATGATAGTGGCATGATAGCAGCATGATAGCGGTCTTCAAATACTTGAAGGTTTGCCATAAAGAAGAGGGCCATGTACCTTTTCTCTCTTGCTACAGAGAGGAGGACACTGGTCAGGGATGATCTAGGGCCAACCTAGCTGTGCTTATTCATAGATTCATAGATGTTAGGGTCGGAAGGGACCTCAATAGATCATCAAGTCCAACCCCCTGCATAGGCAGGAAAGAGTGCCGGGCTGAGATGACCCCAGCTAGATGCTTATCTAACCTCCTCTTGAAGACCCCCAGGGTAGGGAAGAGCACCACCTCCCTTGGGAGCCTGTTCCAGACCTTGGCCACTCTAACTGTGAAGTTCTTCCCAATGTCCAATCTAAATCTGCTCTCTGCTAGCTTGTGGCCATTATTTCTTGTAACCCCCGGGGGCACCTTGGTGAATAAAATCTCACCAATTCCCTTCTGTTCCCCCGTTATGAACTTATAGGCAGCCACAAGGTCGCCTCTCAACCTTCTCTTGCAGCGGCTGAAAAGGTCCAGGTTCTCTAGTCTCTCCTCGTAGGGCCTGGTCTGCAAGCCCTTAACCATATGAGTGGCCCTTCTCTGGACCCTCTCCACGTTATCTGCATCGCTCTTGAAATGCGGTGCCCAGAATTGCGCGCAGTACTCCAACTGCGGTCTGACCAGCACCCGATAGAGGAGAAGTATCACCTCTTTGGATCTATTCATCATGCATCTGCTGATGCACGATAAAGTGCCATTAACTTTTATGATTGCTTCGTCACACTGCCGACTCATGTTTCCATTTCCATGCCACCCAGCAGATCATTCCCTGGCCATAGGTGTGCTGGACATTTTTCCTCCCTAGGTGCAGCACTTTGCATTTCCCCTTGTTGAACTGCATTCTGTTGCTTTCTTCCCACTTGTCTAACCTGTCCAGGTCTGCTTGCAGCTGTTCCCTGCCCTCCGGCATGTCCACTTCTCCCCACAGCTTTGTGTTATCCGCAAACTTGGACAGAGTACACTTCACTCCCTCATCCAAGTCGCTGATGAAGACATTAAAGAGTATCGGTCCAAGGACCGAGCCCTGTGGGACCCCACTGCTCACACCCTTCCAGGTCAAAACCAACCCATCCACCACAACTCTCTGGGTGCGACCCACTAGCCAATTTGCCACCTGCCAAACTGTGTAGTCATCCAATTCACAGCCTCTTAACTTGTTCACCAGTATGGGGTGGGATACCGTATCAAAGGCCTCTCTGACATCTAAGTATACGACATCCACCCCTACTCCTGTGTCCAGGCGTTTCATAACCTGGTCATAAAAAGAGACTAGTCAGGCATGATCTGCCTACTACGAACCCATGCTGATCATAATTTGTCCTGCTGGCCTCTCGCAAATGTGAGCCTTGATAATTTTTTCAAAGACTTTGCCAAGGATGGAGGTGAGACTGATTGGCCTATAGTTGCCCAGGTCCTCCTTCCTCCCCTTCTTGAAAATGGGGACCACATTGGCCCTTTTCCAGTCCTCTGGGACTTGGTCCGTGCTCCATGAGCGTTCAAATATTCCCTCCAGTGGCTGTGCAATGACATCAGCCAGTGCCTTCAATACCCTTGGATGGAGCTCATCCGGGCCTGCTGACTTAAAGGCATCCAGTTCTTCCAAGTGACTCTGCACCATCTCAGGGTCTACGCATGGTAGTCTGGTG
>JAGPOW010003351.1:0-15684 GCA_030014935.1 Caiman crocodilus | reverse complement strand
CAGGATGGTGATCCAGACCAACCTGGACAGGCTTAGAAAATAGGCGGACAGAAACCTGGTGGCCTTCAACACCAAAAAATGCAAGGTACTCCACCTTGGCGGGAAGGTGGAGCCCTTAAGTACCCTGGGGTGTAAACTGTCAGGGCCAGCTGCCTTGAAGGTGTCCAGCCTCTCAAGGTGTTCCCTCGCATGGTCTACATTGATGAAGAGGAACAGTTCTCCCTCACCCTGGCCGTCCTGTACTACATTTCTTTCACCTTGGGAAGAAAAACCCGCAGCTTCCTTATAAGCTTGGCAGTGCTCTGCTGGCTAGCACTATAGATGAAGGGGACTTGGGGGGTCATCGGTGACCACAAGATGAACATGAGCCTGCACTGCGATGCTGCGGCTAGTAAAGCGACCAGAATGCTGGCTTGCATCCATAGATGCTTCTCAAGCAAATCCCAGGACGTCATTCTCCCCTTGTACTCGGCCTTGGAGAGGCTGCAGCTGGAGTACTGCGTCCAGTTAGTTTTGGGCTCCACAATTCACAAAGGATGTGGAGAAGCTTGAGAGAGCGCAGGGCAGAGCCATGCGCATGACCAGGGGGCAGGGGAACAGACCTTACGAAGAGAGGCGGAGAGCCTTGGGACTCTTCAGCCTGGAAAAGTGCAGGCTCGGGGGGACCTGGTGACCACCTATACGTATACTGGGGTGCTCACCAGGACCTGGGGGAAAGTCTGCTCACCAGAGCACCCCAAGGGATGAGAGGTTCCAGTGATCACAAACTCCCCGCAATCGTTTCAGGCTGGACGCAAGGAAGAACTTCTTCACTGTCCGAGCCCCCGAGAACAGACTGCCGCCGGAGGTGGTGCAGGCACCTCCTCTGGACTCCTGCAAGAGACATTTGGATTTTTATCGTGCTGGGATCCTATGACCCCAGCTGACTCCCTGCCCCTGGGGCGGCAGGCTGGACTCGACGATATCCCAAGATCCCTTCCAGCCCTAATGTCTATGAAATCCTCATGTAACAATGAGAACAGGCGACTTCTCAAGGGCCGTGCTTTTAAATTCTCTATGTTCTTCTGTTGACCCACAGTTCCCAGTGAAACCAGTGGGTCACCAGCACATCCAGGTTTCCTTGCTTGACCTTGCACCTTCTCTGTTGTAGAGGCTGCCCCGTCTGTGCAGACGCTCAGGCAGGTCTTCCTTTGCAGTTCTCCCTCCTGAAAATGGGCCATTGTTGCCCTGAATATTTCGTCTGCAGGTGTGTTACCTGGTAGCTGTTTGCAAAGTAAAAAACCTTCTTTTATCCCATCTCTGTCCATAGACCCGACGTTAGCCAAGAGCTGAGCGTGACTGCTGATGTCTGTTGACTCCTCAAGCCACAAAGCACATTTCCGGCTTGATTTTATTTGTTCATGAACAACAGGTTCAGTGTTGGCTGAGACATCATCAACACGGCGACTTATCGTACCGTCTCCCAGGGGAACCTCTGTGATTTCACCCGGTGCGTCCGAGCCCGCCGACGCGGCTCACAGCCCCTTTACGTGCTGGTGAAATTAAAGACTGCGATTGCACGTGGCTTTTTTGCCTTTGCAACGAGCTCCGTAGCTTGTCTCCAGCGGGCACCGTGATGCCGTCTTTCATCATTTTCACTTGTTTTTCATTTTGATCCTTGAAACACTTGAAAAAAGCGTCATCCTTGTTGGCAAGAGCCAGGTGTTGGGCTGTAGCATGCTGCTTCGACTTCCTCAAAAGCGTCTGCCCGCACGCGAGGCGTGGTGGGAGAAGTTGCTCGCCGGTAAACGAAATCCCTGGTGCAAATAGCTCTCGCGGCGGTGTCAGCTCGCCCTTCCGACCTGCTCGTTCACGCTCAGCCTCCCCGGTGCAGGAGGACGTGCGACCCTTGTCTTTTCACATCTTTACCCGTTTTCCCTTTCCTATTCAGAAGTCAGCGCTGGAAGTGCCCGCTCCGCTCTGCACCGCTTCCTTCCGTTCGACGGCGTCCCAAGGCCTGGTGCCCGTGGGCCGGACCCGCAGCGCCACGCCGCGCAGAACCCTCCCGATCCACCCGCCCAGCGCCGCCGCCGCCGCCACCGCGGCCCCCGCGGGTCGCAGCACCCGCTCCCGGCCGGGGCTCGGCGTCGTGGGGGCTGGGAGGGGCCCACGCGTGCCCGCCCCGCGCAGCGCGGGGAGGGGAGGGACACGTGGGGCCGCGCCGCTCCGCCCCGGGGCGGTCCCGCGTGGGTGGGCGTGGCCGCGGGGAGGTCCGCCGCCGCGTCACGCGCCGGCCCGCGGTCACGTGACTCGACCGGGTGCGGGGGCGCGATGGGCCGGGCCGGGCGCGCGCGTCCGTGGGCGCTGGCGCTGCTGCTGCTGCTGTTCGTGGCCGCCCCGCGTGGGGCCCGCGCCGTCCCCCAGGTACGAGCCGGCCCCGCCCCGGGGACACGCGTGGGAGCGGCCGGGGGGCGCGTCCCCCACCCGTGCGCGTCGTGGGGGTCCGTCCCGCGGCCGCGCTCACCCCGCGCCGTGCCCGCAGGTGTGCGCCTGCTGCCCGGGCGAGGCGCGGCGCGGCTCCGCCGTGGCCCGGCTGTGCGCGGAGCGGCCCGGCCTCCTGCTGCGGGGACGCTGCTGCCTGGACCCGCCGCGCCTGCTGGGGTGAGCCCCGCGCCGCCCGCCCGCACGCCCGCACAGCCGGGCGGGGGCGGGGGCAGCGGAGACGCGAGGCGGGTTGGGGAAGGGTCCCCTGGGCGTGCGGGTGCCGGTGCCGACCCTGCTCTGCCCGTCCCAGGCTGGACATGGGCCGCTGCAACCGGACGAGCCTGTGCCCCGGGTTCCAGGACGCCAGCACCGCCGTGCTCATGTGAGTCCCGCGTCTCGGCTCCCCCGGCTCCTGGGGCCCGGCTGGGACGAGTCCCCGCGGTCCTGAGCCGTGCCCAGCCCCAGGCGGATGGGGCTTGTGCTGGGTTAGGGTTGGCTGACACCTGTGACTGGTGTGTCCGCAGTGACCTGACGGAGAACCCCCTGGAGAAGCTCCCCGACGCCGCCTTCCTGGGCTTCACCAGCCTGCAGAGCATGTGAGCGCTGGGCTGGGCTGGGCCCGGCAGGGTGTGACTTGTCGTGTCCCCCCAGTGCCTGGGGTCCCTGGAGGAAAGGGGGTGCCACGGGCCAGGAGGGGGCTTGTTGTGGGGGCCCCAGGACTGGCGGGCTCTGTGGGGTACAGAGTGCAAAGAGGGTGGGTGGCTGGGGGGCACGTACCCTTGGCTGGGTGGGGGGCAGGATTGGGTCCTTAACCCTACGCAGGCTGCTGTGGCCTGGGTGCACCCCGGCAGCTCTGACCTGTCTCGCCTGCCCAGAGCCATCCCGCTTGCCCTGGACTGCCCCGGGGGGAGCACGGCCTGGGAGAACATCACAGCCGGCGCGGACAGCAGACTCTGCCAGGGCCAGAGGAACTCCTGCAACAGCTCCGGGCAGCTCGGTAGGGGCAGGGGGTGCTCGCGGAGCTGGCGTGTGGGCTCTGCCGTCGGGGCTGCGCTGCCCCCCAGGAGCCATCGAGCGGGGGTCTGACAGCCCTGTTGTGACCTCTTCTCCCATCCGCTTCTGCGCAGCCTGGCTTTGCCCTGAAAACTCCCAGTGCGCCCCCAACGGCCCCGGCCTCGTCCAGTGCCTGTGCTGGGGGCCCTACCACGGCTACAAGTGCCTGCGCGAGGTGAGGAGCGGGAAGCCGCAGGGTTTGGGCAGGGGTGGTGCTGGTCCTGGGGCTCCGGGCAGTGTCGTAGAACTGGGGTCCTGGCGCTGCGGGGTGGGCAGGGAGCTCCGGAGGTCACGTCTAGTCCAGGCCCAGCGGAGGCAGGATCTGTCCTGTGCAGACCCGCCCGCACAAGCCCCGCATCTGGCTGCAGAGCAAAACTGCAGACGCCAGGCATTGCCCCTCCCTGACATCCTGCTGTGGCCAAGGGGTTCGTGGATGCTCCTGAGACCCCAGGCCGAGGCTGTGCCCCCGCCGCAGAGGAAGGCAAAACCCCCAGTCCACACCAGTCTGAGCAGGGGGGAAATCCCTTCCTGCCCCAGTGCGGTGTGGGACTGAGCCTGACTGCAGGGGCAAGACCCTCCAGCTAGGATGCTGTGGGGTTGGTGACAGCAGGAGCATTGGCCCAGCCCAGCCCAGGCTGCAGCACCCAGCACCTCTGCAGAGAGGGTTAAACCCCCTGACACATGGAGCAGAAAGGGGCCGGAGGCAACCAGCACAGCCCCAAAGCCCCCCACAGCAGAGCACGGGCATTGCTGTGCCTAGATTGCTCTTGCCTAGCTCCCGTCCACCCTCCTTGACACCTCCAGCAATGGAGAGTCCCCCTTGCCTTGGCATCTCTCCCGTGGCTACCCTGCTCTGACAGTGAAGACGCATTTAAGGGATCCAACCTGAACCTGCTTTACTGCAGCCTCCAAGCTGGCCCTTCCTCCCTGCGGGCGGTTCTGCTAGCGCCTTGGTGCAGGGACGGGGAGTCTCTGCCGGGAGCCGGTGCCAAGGCTGGGGAGAGCTGCGGCTGCTGGGCAGGGCTGGTGCTGGGTGAAGGGGAGCCAGGCTAGAGCAACAGGGTGACGTCCCAGCCGGTGTGTGGGGGGCTGCCCACGGTGCCCAATAACCCATGCACAGGTCCCGGGTGGGCCGTCACGTTGCCTGGAGGGCCCTGGGGAGCACGCGAGGCAGCGCCTGTTCTGGGCTGCAGGGCCCGGGAGGTGACGCTGCTTCGGCCAGGCAGTTTCAGCCCATCTAGGCTCCAGGACGAGCTCTCCCCCGGGAGAGACTTGCAGCCCGCTTGGAAAGAGCCAGCTCTTGGTTTCTGCTTTTTGTTTTGTTTTGTGTTTTGCCTACAAAACACATCTAGAGCCGTGTTTAGACTTCGGGAACTGTGGTTGTGTCTGCCTGGTCCGAGACCTCTGGGCTTATCTCAGATGTTCACCCGCCTGACGGGGTGGGACGCCTGCGACACCCTTGAACGAATCTCAGGGCCGGCCAGGCTGCCACGTCCCGGGCCAAGAGTGCAGCAGGCAGCTCCGTGCTTGGGGTTTTAAGGAGGGGGGAAAGTAGAGAGGTCTGGGGTGAGCAGTGGGAACGACCGAGTGGGGACAGGCGGCTGGCTGTACGGGGGAGGCTGCAAGCAGGGCGATGTCCAGCATGGAGGCAGGGTGCTTTGGAGCATTGCTGCAGGCTTGTAGCCTGGGAAAGGGCTCGAGACGGAGCAGAGGCCTTGTGCTGCAGCCGCGCGGCCTTGGGGCCCGTCTCGGAAGACACCGGGAGCCGTGGGAGGCAGGAAGGGTGGAAGCTGCTGCCTCGAGGCGCCCAGGCCAGGGCCAGCCTGTCCTGCGGGGGGGACGGGATGGCCCTGAGGGTCCCATGTCCTGAGCTGGGGGCCACGGGCTCACGACTGGCTTTGACTTGCAGGGCACCTTCCCCATGCTGCTCTTCTACGGGGTCCTGGGAGCTGTGACCGCTGCCCTATCCCTGCTGCTCTGGGGCACCCAGCGCCGGAAAGCCAAGGCCTCCTGATCCGCTCTGGGCTGGAGCACCTGGGGGCCAGGATGCCCCAGGCCGAGACGGACTGCCTCCCCGTGGGACCCTGCGCCCAGCACGTGGGCCAGCTCTGCCTTCCTGCCTCCGCGGGGCCGGGGCTGCGTCCCCATGGCCCGACCCAATACAGACTTGATTTACGGCCTGGGCTGCATGTGGGGCTGGACTGCACGGCGCGGGGGCGCCTGGGACGTGCCGAGAGCCCTGGGCCCAGGCTGAAATGGGGGTGGTCCCTGCGCCCTGGAGGCCTGGCTGCAGCTGGCGCCCGCTCTCCTTCCCAGGCCCCAGCCGCCCCCGGCAGAGGCATCTCCGGGGAGGCCGGCGGCTGCCTCTGGAGCGGGCCGGCGGCCAGGTGTGCGGCAGATTTACGGCCGCAGCCTTGGCCCTGGCCGCTTTCCCACGGAGCCGGGGCTGGTTCCCCTTGCTCACGGCTCCGGTGCGCAGGGGACTCTGCCGGCTTGGTCCCTGTCCTGGGGAGCTGGGGGAGCCTGCTCTGGCCCCATACGCCTCACCTTGGCCCTACGGGCACCCGGGCGAGGCAGGGCTGAGCAGTTTCCCTGCACTGCTGCAGCCCTAGTCCCTGGTGCAGGCACCTTCCTGGGGGAAGGGGCAAGGGCCCTGCCCCTCACCCCTCACCGGGGCTGCCCCAGCCTGGCTGTGCGGGAGGAGGGGTGTGCAGCTTCACGCTCCCCTGACCCGCCTCCCACCTGGCTCGGCCCAGCAGCTTGGGAAGGGTTAACGGTCCCAATCCGAGGCTTGCTGGGTGGGGGCAGCTGAGACGCACGACCTTGCAGACACCCAGCACCAGCTCTGAACGTCCCTCGCCCCACATCCCCGGCTTGGCACGGCTCTCGCTTTGCTTGAGCGGGACCCAGGGCTTGAGGTTGAATGGTAAAGAGGACGCAAGAAACAGCTTCTTCACGAAAGAAATGCAGGAACGACGCCTGCCAGAGGCAGGAGTCGAACCCACAACCTTTGCATTGGCAGACTAACATTCGCGGTTGAGCGGGCCGGGCCCATTCTCAGCTGGCGAGCCTGGCATGCCCAGGAGTCCTGGCGCCCCGCAGCCGTGATGGACCCAGGCATCCTGGCTGCCCGTTCGTGCCCGGACCGCGGCCCTGCAGGGGTGGCAGGAGTGGTCCCTGCCCTTGCCTTCCTCCTCCGGACCAGCCTGCCCCCTCCTCCTCCTCTCAGCTGGCAGCAGGCTTCTCCAGGCTGGGTGGCACCCCGCGGTGTTGGGCACACTGCGCCCTGACGTGGCGGTGATGGGCACAGCATGAAGTCTGAAAACAGCAGGAGCAGGTGCCCCCAGCCCAGTCCTGGGGTCCAGGGTGGGGGCATGGCCTGCCCCAGGGTCTGCGTAAGCTGGAGAGGAGCCCAGGAGCGAGGGGGGTCACGGGGCAGGACCCCCGGCTGCAGTGCCACCCCGATCCAGGCCTGCCCATGCGTGGTTGCCGGGGGCCGCGACCACTGGGGCCCGCAGGTCCGGCCCGTCCCAGCCCCAGGCGCCGGCATAGAGGCGGGAGCGCATCGGCCACTTCTGTAAGACACGGGGAGGGGGCATCAGCGAGACCTCACCCCGCCCGCCCCCCCCCCCCTGCAGAGACGGGGCTGTGGGGGGCTGGAGCCCCGGGCCTAGGTCTCCCGCTGCCCCCAGCCCCGTCGCAGCCCCGTTGGCAATAGAGGGGAAACGCCCCAGGCCCCGGCAGTACCTTGATGGGGTGGAGCAGGCTGGGGGTGTGGGCGGCGGGGGCCGGGCTCTGGCCCAGGGTGTGGGAGAGGTGGGCGATGTAGCTGGTGGCCAGGACCAGCACGTCCAGCTTGGAGAGCTTGGTGCCGGGCGGCACGGCGGGCAGCGCGGCCTGCAGGGCCAGGAAGGCCTGGCGCAGCGTCCGCACCCGGCTGCGCTCCCGCGCCGCGTTCTCCGGGCACAGCCGCCCGGCCGCCGCGCCAGCCCCGGCCTGGGGGAGCGAGGTGGAGCTGAGCCGGGCCGCGGGCCCCACACAGGACCCCCAGGCCCGCCGCGCTCCAGGGGTGGCAGGAGCGCCGGGTCCCCTGCCCCGCCACCCTGCGGCCTCCGGCACAGAGGGCCCGGGCGGGTCTGACGCGGAGGCCGTGCTCCTCGCCCTGCTCCACGGTGCCCGATATCCCTTTCCCCCCCGACGTGGGTACACCTGGGTCTCTCACCCCCCCCCGCCCCGTGGTGCACCCCGTTCCCTGGCGGCCAGCGCTGGCCCTGGGTCTCCAGCTGACCCCCGTGCTGCACGTGGGGCCTGCACATGGCACCGGCACGGACCCCGTCCTGGACTGGCCGGTGCAGGCGCTGGCCCCATCCCGGGAGCAGGCTGCCGTGGGCCCGATCCTTGCCCCTCCCAGCTGGCTCCTGCCCCACGGTCCCGCAGCGCCCCCCTCCGGAGCAATTGGGACCTGCCGCGGGCCAGCTCTTGCCCAGGACCCCATCCGGAGCGCCCCGCACCCTGGTACTTACCCTCACAGAGGCCGGGACAGCCCCAAGGCGCAGGGCAGCTGCTTTGCCGGCGCCCCGGCTCCTGCCAGCCCTGGCTTGGCCACCTCTCCTCCGGCCGGGGAGCCCCCTGGCCGTGCCGGCCGGGGGAGACGCGGGCCGGCACCTCTCTCGGGCCTGGGCAGCGGTCCACCTCCCCGCGGCCGCGCTCTCGGCCATGCCCCAGCTCCGGCGTCTCCCCGGCAGCTGTGCGCTCCCTGCCGCGCTCCCTCCTTATCTGCTAGGCGGGCGGCTCGCTCAGCTCGGCGCGTCCCCCAGGTGGGCGAGCGGCCCACTCTCCCCCCTTGGCACTGACGAGGCGGGAGGATAACGAGCTGTCCCGCCCGCGGCCTCCGGTTGGGGAACTGGGCTCCCTGGGGCCCTAAGCCGTGCTCCCCTCCCTGCTCGGGGCGCGAGGGCAGGGCACGCAGCACACGGGACGACCGCTTTGTGCACACCGGGGGTCCCTGCCCGGGGCTCAGGCCTCGTCGCCCCCAGGCCTGGCTGCATCGCCCAGAGGCGCCCCCGTGCCTGCTGCCCAAATGGGCTTCGGGGGGCCAGGGCTGGGACCAGGGCACCGCTGGGCCAGAGCGCAGCAGCGTCAGAGCAGGCTGGGCCGGGGGGGGGGGGGCTGCAGCTGGGGAGCCAGAGCCGGGGCAGCTGGGGGTCAAGGACACGGAGGAGGAGGAGGAGGAGGAGGAGGAGGCCAAGGAGGGGAGGGCGGCTTGCCCCACTGGGGGTGGCAGCAGCCACCTCCGGCTCCGGCTCCGGCTCCCCCCTGGCCTGCATGCTGGGGCCAGGAGCAGGGGGCCGCGAGCAGCAGGCACAGCTTGTGTGGAAGCAAAGCCAGGGCAGGGCCTAGGGCCGCACCCTGCCAGGATGCCAGGGCTGGGAGCTGCCCCAGGGGCAGGGTGGGCTACAGCCCCTCCGTGTATTTGGGAAGGGCAGAGGTCAAAGCACGGCCCGCAGGGAGTCAATGATCAGGAGCCTTTAATCCGGAGTCCCTCCCCTTCACTGCGCCACAAAGCAGAGCCACTCCCCTTTCACACCCCAGGGGAGACAACTTGAGGGCGGACGTGCCCCGCACAAAGATGGCGCAGACAGAGGGAAACCACGTGATCCGGAAGTCTAGAATTGACAGGAAGTGCCCCGCGCAAAGATGGCGCCTAAATGTGGAGCCACGTGACCCGGAAGCCTAGAGCCGGCCGGTGTTGACGTGTGCCGAGCGGCTTGCGCCTGCGCGGGGCGGGTGAGTAGAGCTTGCGCCTGCGCGGTAGCAGCTCGGCGGGCCGTACACTAACCCCGGGGTGGCCATGGGGCCCCGGCGGCCGCCCGAGCTGTACCGCGCGCCCTTCCCGCTCTACGCGCTGCAGCTGCATGCGGACACCGGCCTGGCCGTGACGGCTGGGGGCGGCGGTGCCGCCAAGACCGGCATCAAGAACGGCGTGGTGAGTGCCGTGCACACAGCGCCCTCTGTCGGCCGTCCCGCGCATGCGCCTGCCTGGCAGCGTCCACAGCGCCCCTGCCCCGCGCATGCGCCCGGAGTGCAATCGTGATGGGTGCACAGCACCCCCTACCGAATGCTCGCGCATGCGCGTGCGCCCTTGGGCACAGAGAGTTGTCTGCCACGGGGCATGCGCCCTGGATGCAGTTGTATTGTGAGCACAGCACCCCTGGCGGGCGCCCAGCGGTACGACAGCCGCGCACGCGCACAGCGCCCCCTGCTGGCGCTACCCGCTGTGCCCAGGCCTGGGGGGGTCCCTGGGGTGCTCCAGCGGGTGCACCCCGCGGGCATTGCCCCTGTGGGCTGGGGCCCCCAGGCCTCCTGCAGTGGCGTGCACCCCTGCCTGGGCATGGGGCTGGCCAGGGGAGCAGAGCTGAGCACCCCCCGCCCCACAGCACTTCCTGCAGCTGGAGCGGATCGGGGGGCAGCTGAGCGCCTCGCTGCTGCACTCGCACGACACGGCGACGCGGGCCACCATGACCATGGCGCTGGCGGGCGACATCATCGCTGCGGGGCAGGACGCCCACTGCCACCTCCTGCGCTTCCGCCTCCAGCGGCCGGCGGCCGGCGAGGCCGGACACAGCGGTGAGAGGGGAGCGCGGCGCGGTCACCCTGGTGCCCCGTCCGGCTGCGCCACGGCAGAGCCGTCCTTGCAGCTGCCCACGCAGCCTGGCGCCCTTCGGGGCTCTCGCGGGGCAGTCGGAGCGCCCCGAGCACCGGGCGGCTCTGCCCTCGGGGTCACGGCACGGAGCCAGCCCTTCCCGACGGGGCCACGGGGCAGGAGGGAGCCCCTGGCAGGGGGGTGCGAGGGTCCCCGCCGGCGTGGGCAGGTGTCACGGCTCCGCGCCTGCCCCCAGCTGGCGGCGACAAGGGCCCCCGGAAGCGGAAAGCCTCCAGCCCCGCGGGGCAGGGCGAGGGCGACACCCGGAGCGAGACGAGCGAGGTGACCGTGGAGACCCTGCGCAGCGTCCAAACCGACTTCAGCCCCGACACCCTGCAGAAGGCTGTGCGCGTCAGCGCCGACCACGCGCTGCTTGCCACCGGCGGCGCCGACGGCTTCCTTCGGCTCTGGGAGGTAGGGGCTGGGCCACGGGCAGCCGCAGGCCACGAGGGCACAGGGGCTGGGGCCTGACGCCTGCTCTCCCCACAGTTCCCCAGCATGAAGAAGGTGCTGGAGTTCAAAGCTCACGACGGGGAGATCGAGGACATCGCGCTGGGCCCTGGGAACAAGGTGAGCCGGTCCCGGCCCCTGCAGCTCGGGGACAGACATGAGAGCTTGTAGAGCCCGGTGCCCATCCCTGGAGAGCGAGGCTGCCCGATCGCGTGGCTTTGTCTGGGGCTGGGGTACGTCACCTGCGTGGCACAGGGGTGAGTGGGTCCACCTACCAGCAGTAGGTGCCCAGGAGGCAGCTTCATGGTGAGGGGGGAAGGATAGAGACCCCCCCACCCCTCTTCCCCTGGGCAGGCAGAGGGGCAGGACTGGCTCGTTGCAAGGTGCCCCAGTGCTGGCGCTCACAGCTGCCCGGGCCCCCGCAGGTGGTGACGGCAGGCCGGGACTTCCAGTGCTGCGTGTGGCAGAGGGATCAGCTGGTGACGGGGCTGCGCTGGAATGAGAACTTGCCAGCTATCCCCGACAAGGCCTATCGCTACCAGGCCTGCAGGTGAGTGCCGTGCCGCACCGCGCCGGCCGCCCAAGCTGGGGCTGCTTATTGCTGCAGGGTGGCCAGGCAGATGGAGGTGACCAAGGGCAGGACCTGGGGAGGTTGCAGGGCCCTGACCCGCTCCGTGGCGCAGGTTTGGGAAGGTGGAGGATGACGCGGAAGCACTGCGGCTCTACACCGTGCAGGTGCCCCACAAGCGGGAGCGCCGGCCCCCGCCCTGCTACCTCACCAAGTGGGACGGCAAGAGCTTCCTGCCACTGCTCACGCAGCCCTGCGGCGCCGAGGTCGTCTCCTGCCTGTCCGTCAGGTACGGGGCCAGGGCTGGGGGTCGCGCAGGGCTGCCTTGGTGCTCTTGGCTGCGCTGTCCGTCTGTGTGTCTGGCTGGCTGGGTGCTCATGGCTGTCCGTCCTTCTAGCGATTCAGGTACATTCCTGGGGCTGGGCACCGTGACAGGGTCTGTGGCCATCTACGTCTCCTTCTCACTGCAGGTAACTTGCCTTTGGACTTGGGGGCTTCCTGGGGTGGGGGTTAAGTGGGCGCATTGGGACCCCCCTTGCAGGCACTCGGGGTTAGGAGATCCCGGTGGGGAAGTGGTTTATGGGGGGTGCCCTGGCGCTGCTCTGCTGATCGCCCCCCCCCTTTTGCAGAGGCTGTACTATGTGAAGGAGGCGCATGGCATCGTGGTGACGGATGTGGCCTTCATGCCCGAGAGCGGCCGGGGCCGCGAGTTGCTGGCCGGGGATGAGGCTGCCCTGCTCAGTGTGGCCGTGGACAGTCGCTGCAAGCTGCACCTGCTCCCGCACCGCCGTGAGTGCTGGCACGGGGTGGGCTGGGCTTTGCCCCCAGTGCTGGAGATGCCCCCTTGGGTCCTGTTCTCCTCCTCCACCACCACCACCACGACCCTCTGCACGTTCCCCCGGCTTGTCTGTGTCTGGATCCAGGCATGCTGGCCAGGGGAGTAGAGAGGGGCCTGGACCAGTCCCACCCAGCCTAGTCTTTCCAATTCCCGCAGGCAGCTTCCCCGTCTGGCTGCTGCTGCTCCTGTGCGCTGGGCTCATCGTGGCCACAATCCTGCTGCTGCAGCTCGCCTTCCCTGACTTCCTGTAGGCCCAGCAGGAGGAGGAGGAGGGATCCTTCGTCCCCCAAGCCAGGATGGACCGAGAGGAGAGCTGGAGTCCTGTCTGCTCACGGGGGCCTGCTGCGCTCTCCTTGCTCCTGCTGCTCCCCAGGAGGTGGCTGGAGCCCTGCATCCATTAGCCAGCCCCCGCAGGGCTCGGAGATGTGGCCCGCCCCTGCCCTGCAGAGCCTGGCTGGCCTGGGGAGATGCAGCCTCCAGCTGTTGCTGCTCCTGCTGCTGCTGGGGCCTCTGGGCTGAGCTGGGGTCCACGGGCAACCCCGTCCAAACAGACCTGTGCTGCCTCGGGGAGCTCCACGAACCAGGCCACGGCGCAGGGGCTGCGCTCACAAGGACCTGGCTGTGGGGGGCATGATCCCAGCCCAGCTGCCCGGCCCTGTCCCATCCCCATCCTGCCGTCACTTGCCGGCTACCATTAAAACTGGACTCTGAGCCATCACTGTGGTGCCCGTCTGTGCCGGCCGGGTGCTGCTTGGGGAGGGGGGTGACCTCGGGGTCTGAAGTCACTGTCGAGTTGCCCCTGTGCTGGGTCCATCTCCCGAGGGTAGAGGTTGGCTGCGGGCACTTCCCTAGCCCTGGGTAGTGTGATGCTGGGGCATTCCCGTGGGCAGGTCCTGGCCTTCCTGCAGATAGGGTCTGCTGGGCATGGGAGTGCCCCTGCACCTCTGCCCTGCCATGCCGACGTGGGCTCAGGAGCGGGCTGGGCTGGGTACCTATCCAGTCACTGCATCCTCCACCCACGCCAGGTGGAAGCAGCAGGAGCTTTATTTGGTGGCCTGAGCCATTGGTGCGACCTCTGCCCCCATCCCCACAAGGCCCGGAGCGTGCAGCTGCAGCCCTGGCCCTGCCTCGGGGCAGCAGGGGAGGACGGCGTGTCCCCATGGGCCCTGCCACTGCCTGCTCCGTGCTGCATCCACCATGCTGAGCCCTTCCCCTCGAAGGGCAGCCGCCTGCCCCGAGCACAGGCAGAGGAGACGATGCTGGATCCCGCCTGCCGGTGCTGCCTTTGGACGGCTCCAGAGCCGTGCCCTCCGTGATTGCGCTGTTGGGACCGGACGACAGGTGGGAAACGCCCAAGAGGCTCAGGAGGTCCCAGCAGCGACGTCTTAGGGGTGTCCTCCCACGTCGGCTGGAAGGATGAAGGACACGAGGCCACACTGCCTGCACTGAAGGCATGTGTGCGCGGCACCAGCTCCCTTGGGCAGGATGCGTCCTAAGGCTGCCTGACGTGACAGCCGGCTCCCACAACCGGTCCCGGCTCGCCAACAGTCACCGTTTGAGGGATGGGAGGAGAAGAGACGAGGAGGCTGGAAGGGGAAGGTCGGCCCATGCAAATGCACCATTAGCATCAGCACCAGGGAGACTGGAGCACTGTCATCCCCGGGGGTGCTTGATGATTAGTATCTCACATGTTTTCCAGCAAACGTACCTCGTTACGGGTGGATAATAGGAGAGACAAAGGGAATGTTACCCCAGACCTGTGAATCCAGAACGAGGGGTCGAGAGAAGGAAGGCTTCAGAGACGGAAGGTTTCCCTCCAGCTCTCAGCGAGGGCGCGTGCGCCGTACGCTCGGAAGTGCACGAGCTAGTCGGTGATCTGGTTCCCCGTCCTGCTGACTGGGCAGCCCAGGGTCTCGCTGGGGCCTTCACAGTCCAGCGCTGCAGCGCTCCAAACTTTTTGTGCCCTTGTTTCCTGCACATCCAGTATTTGACTGACTCCTCTCCCTCCAGGCTGCTTTTGTCATCTGTCAGCCTTTGCCTAAAGTCGGAGGGCCGTCCTGCAGCCCTGTCTTATCACACCCCGTTCTTCTCCCTATCCTTGACACTGCCCGGGCTTCGGTGTGTGTAGCTGCTGCTCCGCCACCACCAGAAAGAGACGCCTCGTGGGCCCAGCTTGCAGGAGTGGACGTGGGGAGCCGTGACCCAACCGCCTGGGACCTGCTCCTTCCCCTGGAAGCCTTTGCCACGTCTGCAGTGTTACCAGATTTGGCCATTACTTCGGGGTGTGCTCATTTATTAGGGATACGTTTCTAGGGTCTTGGTAATTGTGTCAATGTGCTGCTTGTGTTTGTGTTTCTCTATGGAGCTGTCTCTCTCCCTTCTGCAAGCCCTCGCCCCCACTGGAGCTCTCTTGCAGGACTCGGTTTCAATGAGACTGGTTTCCTCCAGTCACCAAATCAGTCATACGCAGATTAACGTGACACACCTGACCTGGCCGGGTTGACCAGCATGGACAGGCCAACACCCTCATATGCCAAGAGCCAGTTCATCAGAGCAACAGCACACGGCGGTCAGACACCAGCACACGGGTGACCAGAACCCCTCTGCATCCGGCTGGGCGTCCGGCTGACACCCTCGCGGGCCAGCATCCAGGTCATCGGGGCGCATCCGAGTCAAACGGGGTCAATCAGGCTGTACAAGCTGATCCCCTTCTGTGCTTCAAACTCAGCACGTCTCAATCTCTGGCCTCTTGCTGAGCAGACCCCACAGTATTTTTGGGTTTCGCAGAGATCTTTAGCTTAGGTAAAAAAAGTGTTGCTGGAGAGCACGTGAGGAAGGAGAAGCAAGCAGAGAAGGAAAAATGTACCCAGTTACTACCAGTTTGACTCTAAAAGTTAGTTATAGCTAAGGATATGGAATATATATAATGGTACTAATAGCAATAGACATGCAAAGAAAAAACAATTACAATACGACTCCGGTTTCAATAAGTATTCAGGGAAATTTAGCTCAAGCTTAACTAGTACAGTTCAGGTTCAGAAATTGATGCCTAGAGAGAAAAGAGAGAGCGCGCTGGGATCTCACCAGTCCAAGGCACTCGGGTCTCAAAGCTGACAGGTAAAGTTTGTAGCACGATCCTTGAAGGGAGACGATCTGTTCTTCTGAGAACAACAGCGAGTGCTGTCAACACACACACTGCTGCTTTTTACAGGTTTTTATACCCTCCGTTCAGCTATTTCATTCACAGCACTCTCAATAGTGTAAATCATTGTCTTTTCTCCGGGCAAGGGGTTATCTGGTTTGGAACAGCGCAAGAAATAGATTGATAATCAGGAAATACAGGTTTCAGGATCAGGATAATCAGCTTAGGAAGTAACCAGACATGTGGGAGCCAGCTTGAAATTCCTATGGATGGCGATATGCTGACGGGATATTTCATCATAGTATCATAGTATCTAGGGTCAGAAGGGGCCTAAAGCAGGCCATCTAGTCTGACCCCCCGCCAATGGTAGGAACAAGTGCCAGGGTCACAGGACCCCAGCCAAGTACCTATCTAATCTACTCTTGAAGATGCCCAAGGTAGGAGCAAGAACAACCTCCCTAGGAAGC
>JAGPOW010003342.1:93064-108241 GCA_030014935.1 Caiman crocodilus | reverse complement strand
TAATCAGATCACAAGTACCTTACTCACTCTCATCATCCAGAGGTGGTTGAGTTTCTTCTGGAGGCAGATTACTCTTAAGGCATGCAGAGAGGCTTGTTCGGGATCACCTGGATGACCGCATGGCTAATGGCTGCTGCCTCATGGCTAAAAGAGAGCCTCTTCTCCTTCCCCAGGGCCTTATATACCCTCCGTGACCTCAGCAGCCCGATCCAATCCTAACTGCCTAACCTGGTCACAAGCCGACCCATTTCCCAAGCATCCCTTGATCACCTGAGCTGAGCGCGGGTCCTGGGCCGGGTCGTTCCCCCCCCCAGGTGACGACAGCATCTCCTTCTGGGCCTTTGTCATTGGACAGGGATGAGATCCCTGCCCTGAGGAATTCACCAGCAGCCTCTCAGGCTGGCACAGGGAGAGGCTTCTGGAGAGGGGCACCCATGGTGGCATTTCTGCCACAGGCAGTGGGTGATGTGGGGCCCCTGCGGTATACACCTGGCAATCTGGTGGTTGCACCAGAGGAAAAGGCAGACCTTTTTAACAATTTCTTTGGCTCCCCTTTTTTGTGCAGGGACTGGGACTCCCCCGTTTAGATTCAGGATGGACTTAGGAGAGACTCCACCAGGCCTAGGGCCAGGGAGGACCAAATTAGGGAACTTCTGGAGGGACTAGATATGTTTAAATCAGCAGGTCCAGACGCTCTCCACCTCAGCATGTTGAGGGAATTGGCAGAGGTCATGGTGGGGCCCCGGCACAGCTTGACAAGCATTCGTGGTGCTCTGGCCAGGTGCCAGATGATCGGAAGAAGGCCAATGTGGTTCATATTTTCAAAAAAGGGAGTAGGGAGGACCCGGGCAACTATAGGCCCGTTAGTCTAACCTTGGTCCTGGGGAAGCTCTTTGAAAAGATTATCCAGGAGCACATCTGGGAAGGACCAGTGTGGGGGACGATGCTCAGGGGCAACCAGCATGGGTTCATTGGGGCAGGTCCTGTCAGACCAACCCGATTGCCTTCTATGATCAGGTCACAAAATCCTTGGATGCAGGTGTTGCGGTAGATGTAGTCTTTCTGGACCTCAGAAAGGCCTTTGACACTGTCTCCCACCCCAGCCTCATCAAAAAGCTAGGCGACTGTGGTATTGATGCCTACACAGTCAGGTGGGCCGTGTGGAAGCCAGTCACCTAAGACAGCTCCGGAGGCCATTAGCTCTGAGGGAACTTGTTACATAGGCAGAGAAGTGAGTGGGGTGTACAAGGATAGTGGAAAAGCACTGTGAGGTCCAGCTTGGGGAGTCCCTTTCCTGAGCGGCCATGTACAGTACCGTTGTTTGCGTGCAAAAGTTGCTTACACTGTTGTGTAAAGCTGGAGCTTGGCCAGGCCCAGGCAGAGCTGCCTCAGCTTCTCTCATGGCTTGAGTGTTCGGAAGAAATTTTACTGGGGTGTTTTTACCACGACAATTCGGAGGTCCCACCGAGATGTCAACCGTCCAGCCCAGCTGCCCGATGTTGGGCGGCCGCCTGGGACAGGCAGACTGCCGGCACTATGGCGAGGCCGTTGTCCTCCCCCGTCTCCCCTGGGCTGGCTGTTTGAAGCTGACGGCTGCACCTGACTACGACAGCGACCTTGTTGGTTCACACTGGGCTCAGGTCAGTTTTGGGGTCTGGAGCGGTGCGGGTACATATGTTTGAGAGATTGTCTCGTGTCTTTCCCTTTATACCTGGTTCACGGGCAGCCGCCCCAAGTTGACCACTTGCGAGCCAATCTTGACAGCCACGGCTCACGTTCCAGTCTGTGCGCTCCTTTTGTGTCTCTGGCACCGGGCATCGCTCTGGCGAACCCATCTCCCCTTCCTTTTGTGTCTCTGGTAAATCTCTCCTGGTTTCTGTAATGGGTGGGGGAGACTCAGTTTTGGTCCCCCCCACCAAGGGTACCCCAGGTATTGTATGTATACCCATTATGGAGAAAGGCCTTGTAGTTTTTGAACAAATGGAATTGGTATCCCAGGGAGAGTACATCTAAGCAATTTCCCTTGCAAGGGGCTTTTGATATGAACAAAGCTGTTCACCTTCGAGGAGCACTGGAGGCCAGGGGGAGAAAGATCCCTGATGCCCAATGGTCCGCGTTCTTTGATGGGGAAAGTGAAGCTTCTAAAGGTGACACAGTCTAAACTGGCCTCGTTACGAGATTCTAATAAGAAATTAGAAGATACATATAAGAAATCTAAAGACTCGTCACCAAGCATGCCACCACATGATTCTGGCCTGACACCCCTTAACCCCAGTCTTACAAACTGTCCAGAAAGAAAAAATCCTCCTTATCTGATACCCCCGATCGAGGGTCCCAAGGAGCATAAAGGGGTCCCTTAGAAATTTCTGAAGATGAGGACGAGGGAATTTTGATGACCCTGAGAAGGCGTAGCCAAAAGCGCCCGCCAAAACCCAAGATGGCTTCTGTATTCTCTCCAGGGCTGACCGACCGCACTAGAAAAAAGGCTCAAACCCCCCCTGAAATCCCAAATATGGATCCAGATAACCTTCTTGTACAAGCCCTTTTATGGGTTTTCCCAGGAACTGAAGGGAACCCAGGCTTGTTTTATAAACCATGGACTAGGTCAGAACTCCACTCCGTTGCTAAGGACTTTCCAAAAATAACCGAAAATCCTCACAGGTTCCAAGAACAGCTCAAACTGGTTTGCGAAACTATTAACCCTCGGAGGCAGATTTATTACAGCTCTGCTGTCTTATTTGCACTCAGGCCCAGTTGGGTAAGTGGGTAAAAAAAGCGGGGTGGGATAAAAAGTGTGAAATGGAAGATGACCGTCCTACAGCTCGTTATGTGGAACAATGCCGCTGAATCTGCGGGAAAACATCGGAGGCCATCCCACAAGCCTTCCCAGAAAAGACCAATTGGTCCGTTATTCGAGCATGCAAACAAAAAGACAAAGAAAGTTTTGGAGATTATAGAGCTAGACTGGCACTTATTTTTAATCAGCAGTCAGGCATTAATGAGCCAGAGGGTAATGCCTCTGGAGCTTTGGCAGCTTGTGTTGTAGTCGGATTACTGCTGCCCATAGCCAACCTGCTGAAGAGACTCTGTGTTGGATGGGAAATAGAAAACTTGTCCAAGTTGCAGAGTGTGACGGACCACTGTACGCGATCTCTAAAAGAGAAAGTTGAAGAACAACATAACAAATTGTTAGCTCTCCAGATTCAGCAATTTCGGGGCCCTCTATGAGGGCAGGGACGCGGAAGAGAGCGGAGAGGCAGAGGCAGAGGAATGGGTATGAATCAAGTAGACAGACAGAATTGTCATTATTGTAAGCAACCAGGGCATTGGAAAAATGCATGTCCCAATCGCCCGACACCTGCCCAGTTTCCAACACAATGACGGGCCCTTGGGGAACGGGACCAGACAGAAGACCGTCCTCTCCTTGCACCTCTTGTCCCCCTAACAAAAAAGGGAGAAATCACTCTTTTGGTTGATGGCAAAATGACCCCCTTTTTAGTTGATACCGGGGCCTCTGTAGCAGCAATACAATCTGAATGCCTCTCAAACCCTCCCCTGACCGGACAGGTAGTTCAAGTGGTAGGGATCTCTAATGAACCCATTCCCCATCCAGTAACTGAGCCCTTAACTGTGTCCATAGGACCCTTATCAGCAGAACGGACCTTTTTACTTAGTTCCACTGCCCCTGGAAATCTTTTGGGAAGGGATTTACTTTGTAAACTTGGGTGCTCTAGTTTTTGCACTCCCATTTAGAACTCCTGGAAGCAAACGGGCCGTCTCCTCAGGCTGCGCAGGAATTACTGGGCATACCTTTAGCAGAATACACACCCGTCCTTGCAAGCCTCACAAAGGAAGACGAAACCCTGCTCCATCAAGTTAATCCTTCTTTATGGTCTGCCCCACCCACAGGGGTAGGGCACTTAAATACAGAACCGGTTAAGGTTATTATTGATCCTACTACACTTCTTCCAAGAGTGGCACAATATCCTTTGAATCCAGAAGCTGAACAAGGAATAGCCCCGATTATTCAATCTTTGTTGCAACAGGGAGTCATCTCACCATGTACTAGCCCTTCTAACATCCCAATTCTTTCAGTAAGAAAAGCAGATGGAAAACCTACAGGTTTGTCCAGGACCTGCGGGCAATTAATTTTATTGTCATCCCAAAGTTTCCTGTTGTACCTAATCCGGCTACCATCTTAGCTTGTATGGCCGCCTCTGTTACTGTAGTTGATATATGCAGTACCTTTTTCAGTATACCAATGCACCCCGACACTTGATATCTTTTTGCTTTTACGTATAAAGGGCAACGATGTCCCTGGAATGCTCTTCCACAGGGCTTTTGTGAAAGCCCATCTTACTTCTCCCAAGCTTTGCAGAAAGACCTTTCGGATATCACTTTCCCCAGTGGGTCAGTTCTAGTTCAATATGTGGATGATCTTTTGCTGTGTTCCTTTACCGAACCAGCTTGTCAAACTGACGCTTTGATTTTACCGAATGCACTGGCAGATAAAGGCCACAAAGCCTCAAAGGCTAAATTGCAATTCTGTCAACCTCAGGTTTAGTATTTGGGTCATGAGTTATCTGCAGGGACGTGGCTCCTCTCTTCCAAGCGAATTCAATCCATATTGTCCTACCCTAGGCCTACCACCCAAAAGCAGCTGCGTGGATTTTTAGGAGCAGCAGGTTATTGTCGTCAGTGGATACCCAATTTTGCACAAATGGCTAAACCCTTACAAGACCTCACTAAGAAGGACGTTTCTGACCCCATGCCATGGCCTCCTGAGGCTGACGATGCTTTTGTTTCCTTGAAACAGAAGCTGTCTTCCGACCCTGCGCTAGGATTGCCAGGTTATTCTAAAAGGAGCGCTGCGCTTTAGGGGTTCTTACACAAGAACACGGTGGAAAACGACGCCCAGTCGCCTATTTCGGTACCTGGTTGGATTCGGTTGCCCAAGCTTTCCCATCTTGCTTACGAGCAGTAGCCACAGTGGCTAGATCAATTCAACCGTCCAGAAATCTTGTATTACAAAGTCCTTTAAAGCTAATGGTTCCTCACTCTGTGGAGACTCTGTTACTACAATCTAAGACCCAGCATCTTTCAAATGCCCGCCTCAGCAAATATGAGATTTGCTTCTTTTCACGGCTCACATTTCAGTACACCGCTGCAGCCTTTTAAATCCTGCAACTCTCTTACCTCTCCCCACAGAAGGGGAGGCCCACAGTTGCCTGGAGTTAGTCTCCTCACTAGCAACACCTCGACCAGACCTGTTGCTAAATCCTGATCTTGTTCTTTTTACAGATGGCTCATGTGATAGGGCTGATAACGGGGACCTAGTTGCAGGGCATGCTGTTGTTACTGTCCATGAAACTCTTGAATCAGCACCTCTTCCAGGGGTTAAATCTGCTCAAGTAGCTGAACTGGTTGCTCTCACTCCTGCTTGTTTCTCATCAGAAGGAAAGTCTGCTACTGTATATACAGACTACAGATATGCCCTTGGTGTTGTTCAGAAAATATGGAAAGAACAAGGTTTTTTAACTTCTATGACTCTTTCCATAAAAAATGGTCCTTATATTGCCATGCTTTTACAGGCCCTTCTACTACCATCGCGATTGGCTATCATCAAATGTGAAGGTCACTCTGCAGCTAATACTGAGATAGCTTGCGGAAATCGTTTTGCTGATGAGATGGCAAAAGCTGCTGCTGGGTTCCCACCATCTGCAGATGCCACCTTATTCTCCCTGCAACCTGCGCCTTTGCCATCCCTTGTGGAATTGGCACTTCTTCAAGATCAGGCTCCAAAACATGAGAAGGCCAATGTCACTGCAGATGGACTATTTCACTAGTTTGCCCCAGAGACATGTAATATGTCATTAGCCCGCATAGCGTTTGGGGGCAGCTACTTTATCTGTGTAAAAAAAAGCCTACAAATGGCTCCCTCCCAAGTGGCAGGCTAGTTGTTATATTGGAGTTGTTACTCCAGGTATTGGGGTGCGACCCAGGTTGTGGGGACGGGTTAGAAACAAAAGGACCGTTCACATCTCTCTGCTAACATCCCTCCCATACGTAAATGATGTCCAAGGGACTTTTGGGTCTGCCTTTCCATGGTATGGAGTGGCCAAGGCAATGTGGGGAGTTAATGCCTTAAGTAAAAGTTTTGAAAAATTTGCCAGTGAAACTATAGGTGCTTTAAAGGACATAAATTTAGAAATATATGCCACCAGACTAGTAGCAATGCAAAACAAAATGGCTTTAGATATTATACTTGCAAGGAAGGGTGGAATTTGAGTATTAGTAGGGAATGAATATTGTACCTATATACCAGACAAATCCCAAGAGATCAATGAGCGCATCCAGTCAATGGAGAAGGCTTTGGCTGAATTAGAAGAAGGAAAAGATCCACCTGCTAGTCTGTCTTTTTGGGGATGGCTCCCAAATGTCAATGGGTGGATAAGGGAAATGCTCAAGTACCTTATAATAGGACCATTCATTCTCATTTTTGGATTTGTCTGTGTTCAAATGATTATATGTTGTTGTAAACTATGTAAAGCCACTGCAATTAGACAAGCACGCACCACTGGAATTCAGTTGATGATGATGAAGGAGATTGAGAAGAAACAAGTAAGAGAAGAAGAGATAAAAGATCTTATGGGTATTAGAACGTATTGAGTTAATGGTAGCATTTTGGGTTGGCCTGAGCGTAGCTGGGCCAAAAGGAGGGATTGTGGAGGCCAGTCACCTAAGACGGCTCCAGAGGCCATTAGCTCTGAGGGAACTTGTTACATAGGCAGAGAAGTGAGTGGGAAGTATAAGGATAGTGGAAAAGTACTGTGAGGTGTCAGCATGTGGAGTGGCCATATACGGTACCGTTGTTTGCGGGCGAAAGTTTCTTACACTGTTGTATAAAAGCTGGAGATTGGCCAGGCCCAGGCAGAGTTGCCTCAGCTTCCGTCATGGCTAGCAGTTAATTAACTGAGTGTTTGGAAGAAATTTTACTGTTGTGTTTTTGGCACGACAGTCACAAATTGGCTGAGGGGTTGTACTCAGAGAGTGGTGGTGGACAGGTCGTATTTGACTTGGAGGGATGTGGGCAGTGGAGTCCCCCAGGGCTCAGTCCTCGGCCTGCACTATTCAATCTCTTTATTAGCCACTTGGATGAGGGGGTGAAAAGCACCGTGTTTAAATTCACTGACGACACCAAGATTTGGGGTGAGGTGGGCATGCTAGAAGGGAGGCACAGGATACAGCTGGATCTGGACAGGGCACAGGGGTGGGCAAATGTGAATAGGATGATATTAAAAAATGACAAGTGCAAGGTGCTGCACCTGGGCAGGAAGAACCAGCAGCACACCTACAGGCTGGGGAACTCCCTTCTCTAAAGCACAGTAGAAGAAAGGGATCTTGGAGTCATTATTGATACCAAAATGAACATGTGCCGAAAGTGTGAGGATGCGGTCAGGAAGGCCAACAGCACCTTGTCGTGCATCCACAGGGGCATCTCGAGCAGGTCCAAGGAGGTGATCCTCCCCCTCTACGCGACACTGGTCAGGCCGCAGGTGGAGTGCTGAGTCCAGTTCTGGGCGCCGCACTTCAGGAGGGATGTGGGCAGCATAGAGAGGGTCCAGAGGAGGCCACTCGCGTGATCGGGGACAGCAGGACAGACCTTCTGAGGAGAGGCTACAGGACCTGAACCTGTTCAGCCTCCACAAGAGAAGGTTGAGAGGCGATCTGGTGGCCTTCTATAAACTGACCGGGGGGGACCAGCAGGGAATGAGAAAGTCCCTGTTTCCCCTAGCCAAGGAGGACCAGCCAGCATTGGGAGAGTCCCTGTTCCCCCGAGCTCTACCAGGAGTAACAAGGAATAACGACCGTAAGTTGGCAGAGGGTAGACTCAGGCTAGATATCAGGAGGCGCTACTTCACAGTCAGGGCGGCTAGGACCTGGAACCAGCTTCCAAGAGAAGTGGTGCTGGCTCCTATTCTGGGAGTCTTTAAAAGGAGGCTGGATGAACACCTTCCCAGGTTCATTTGACCCCAGGACTCTTTCCTGCCATAGCAGGGGTCAGACTTGATGGTCTGCTCAGGTTCCTTCCAACCCTATGAACTATGAAACTATGAGCACCTCCTGGAGTAACAAGGAATAACGGCCATACGTTTTTTGAGAGTAGGTTCAGGCTGGACATCAGAAGGCAGTACTTCGCAGTCAGGGTGGCTAGGAGCTGGAACCAACTTCCAAGGGAAGTGGTGCTGGGTCCAACCTTGCGGGTATTTAAGAGGAGGCTTGATAATTACATAGCTGGGGTCATTCAGCCCAGTATTCTCTCCTGCCCAGGGCAGGGGGTCGGACTTGAAGATCTACTTAGGTCCCTTCTGACCCTACATCTATGAATCTGGCTACGAAGGGCAAAGAGGAGAAGTCAGTCCTATTCTCATCTGCCCATCCCTGTAACTTGTTGACATATAGTTGTAGCCTGTCCCTCTCTTCTAGCGTGCCCACTTCTCCCCACATCTTAGTGTCATCCGTGAATTTGAACAAGGTGTTTTTCACTCCCTCATCCACGTTGCTAATGAAGATGTTGAACAATGTTGGCCTGAGGACCAGACCACTGTTCACATCTCTCCAGGTCAAAAATGACCCATCCACCGCTACTCTCTGGGTGAGGTCCTCCAGGATATTTTCGACCCATCTGACTGTGTGGCATCAACACCACAGTCACCTAATTTTTTAATGAGAATGGGGTGAGAGAGAATGTCGAAGGGCTTCCTGAAGTCCAGAAAGACTACGTCCACCGTGACACCTGCATCCAGGGATTTTGTGACCTGGTCGTAGAAGGCCATCAGGTTGGCCTGACAGGACCTGCCTCTATTGAACCCATGTTGATTGCCCCTAAGCATAAATTCCCCTGCTTGCCTCTCACAGATGTGCACCTGGATAATTTCCTCAAAGAGCTTCCCCAGGATCAAGGTAAGACTAATGGGCCTATAGTTTCCTGGGTCCTCCTTTCTCTCTTTTTTGAAAATGGGCACCACATTAGCCCTTTTCCAGTCCTCTAGCACTTTGCCAGAGCACCATGAGTGCTTGTTGAGCTGTACCAGGGTCCCACAACGACCTCTGCCAATTGCCTCAACACCCTGGGGTGGAGATCATCGGGACCTGCTGATCTGAACACATCTAGTCCCACCAGAAGTTCCCTGACTAGGTCCTCACTGAGTGTGGGAGATGTCCTGGTCCCTGCTCAGAAAAATGGAAGCAAAGAATCTGTTAAAGAGGTTAGCTTTGTCACCTGGTGTGACCACCAGATTTCCAAGCATGTCCTGTAGAGGCCCCACATTACTCAGTACCTTCTTTTTACCCACTATGTATTTAAAGAAGGACTTCTTGTTATCTTTGATCTGGGTCGCTACTCCCAGTTCCATCTCCACCTTGGCCTTCCTGACTGCCCTGCTACAATCTCAGGCAATGGAGGTAAAGTCCTCCGTGGTGATGTCCCCTCCCTTCCATTGGGTGTATGCCTCCTTTTTTGCTTTGAGATGTTCCTGGATGCTTTTGGTGAATCCTGGGGGCTTTAAGCACTCTTGTCCCCTTTGATCCGCATGGGGATTATCACTCTTTGGGCTTGGAGGATTGTCTTCTTCAGGAACAACCACTCTTCTTGGACTCCCAAATCCCCTCCCCTCCAGGACCTCAGTACCTCCCTGACTAGACTCCTTACCTCATTGAAATCCACCCTCCTGAAATCCAGGGCTGCTGCCTTGATGCGGGCCTTTGACATCTTGCGCTGGATGGTGAATCCCAGCAGGCGATAATCACTGTTGCCCAGGTGGTCGAGCATCTGCAGCCCCCTCACCAGGTCGTCACCTGTGGCCAGGACCAGGTCCAACAAGGCGTCTCCCCTGGTGGGGCTGTGCACCTCCTGAGTTAGATGGAGGTCCTGTAACTTGGCTAGGAACCTACGTGAGTGGTCAGACCTGGCTGACTGCTCCTCCCAGCAGATGTCTGGATAGTTAGGTCACCCATGATGACCATGTCCCTTGACTTGACTGCCTCCACAAGCTGACCTGAGAATGCAGTCTAGCTCTTCCCCCTGGTTGGGTGGTCCATAGTAGACCCCTACTGTTAAGTCCCTTTCCCCTGATCCCCTTGTATGGACTCAGAGCACTTCAGTGTGCCTGTCCTCTGATCCAGTGTTGTTTGTTGAGGATGTGTGTTGCTCTTTGACATAGAGCACCACACCTCTGCCTTTCCTCCCTCTTCTATCCCTATCCCTCCTGTACAGCCTTTAGCCCTTGATGTTTACCGCCCAGTCATGCGTTGGATCCCAACGACTTTCAGTAAGCCCCACTATGTCCAGGGTTGTGTTAGCTAGCAGGAAGGCAAGTTTCTCCTGCTTGTTCCCCATATTATGAGCATTAGTGTAGAGGCATTTAAGGCCTCCTGAGGGTGTATGCACTGCACCCACAATCCCAGAACTATCTGGGCCCCTGTCTCTTACCTGGGTACTTCTTGTGCTCATCATCAGTCTTGGCTGGGCTGTTCTTGTGGGTGTCTCTTGCTTAGGTGTTCTGTGGCTCCCTTGGTCCTCTTCCTCCCCCTTCCCTGACAAGCCTAGTTTAAAGCCCACCAGAGGAGATCAGCCAACATGAAAGACAGCACATGTGTACCTTGGGGGGAGAGGTGAAGCCCATCCCACCTGAGCATGGCTCTTGTTCTGAAGTATGGGTCATGATCCAAAAAGCTGAAGCCTCCTTGAGACACCATTTCCAAAGCCACTAGTTGGCATCCCTGATGCAGGTCTCATGGCATCTTCCATGTTTTCTCACTGGAAGGATTGATGAGAAGACCACCTGTGCCCCTGTCTCCTTCTGCTTTCCTCCCAGAGCTTGGTAGTCCTTCATCAGATGATCTAGGCTGCTCCTGGCATCATCATTACTGCCCACATGGGTTAGGACCATGGGATAGTAATCCATGGGCTGAATAAGGGCAGGATCATCTCCATCACATCCTGAATCCGTGCTCCAGGCAAACAGTAGATCTCACATGTTGGGACCCTATGTTCCTCTCAGGATGGAGTCACCTATGATGAGTATCCCACATCTCTTCTTCTGGGTCAATTTGCCTCCTTCAGCTTGTTCTGTGCATGGAGTGAGCTCATCTCCAGAGGTTTTTGCCTCTCCTTCCTCTTCCTCCAATGTTGCCAGGGCCTCATACCTGTTTCCTAGCTGGACTGGGGGAAACTGGTACTGCATCACCATGAGCAGCCCTGGCTCTGGAGGGAACCATCTGCCATTGGATTTCTGGCAGTCTCATTACCTGCCTCAGTTCAGTCATGAGTAGGTCAGCCTGTCTGGCCATACAGCTCAGGAACTTGTCATCCAGGCCCAAGTGCCTGTAGAAGTCAATTGTGGAGACCAGCAGGAGGTGGATATTGCATTTCAAGGAGACATTGGGGACGGGAATGGCATTGGCAACATTTGAGGCCAAGGCTATGAACCAGGTCAACTTCTTCAGCAGACCTCACTTCTTCTCTAGGATTTACTTGGAACTCAGCAGAAACGCCAGCCTCTTCAGTTGGGAAAGATCCTGTTCTAGGGTATCTTCCAGTTGGTGGAAATCAAACTTTGCTCTATCCCAGTTGGAGAGAAGAAAAACCTCTGGACTAGAGACCCTTAAGGCTTCCAGCTGTCTTCTGCACATGACCCAGATCATCTCGTGAACATTGTCTTCATTGTAGGCTTCACCACTGGCTCTTTTTTCATTCTTTACATCTACGTCCACTTTGGCATGCACAAAATGGAACTTCTTGTCCATCTTCTGAAGCTCCTGGGCCAGGTCATCATGAGGAAGGACCTGCATCAGAACTGCTTGGTGCTCACAGTAATGATGAAGTTGTAGTCACTGAAGTTCACATCCTTTGGGTAGGTTTCTGGCTTGTAATTTCTGAATCCAAAGCCCAGCAAGTTATAGAATATGACATTGGGGTAGTGGGAACAGGCATAAGGTGTGGGTTTCTTTGTTGTTTCCTTTACCCCAGTTTCAGCTGCATCTTTCTTGCTATTGCTCATCTTCCAGATGGCATTGATAAAGGAGGATTTCACACAGCCACTTTCCCCTGTGATAGCAATCTGCAGTGCATTTCTTTCCAATGACTCCAGTTCCTTCTGTGCTTGACTGGCTGCTTCTTGGTAATCCTGGGAGCAGAAGAATGATTTGAAAGATTTGTAGATCTTTAAAGCTATGGTCAGCTCCAGGTCTGAGCCTGGTTAAATCTTGATATGGACTCATGGTCTGCTGGGAAGCTCTCAGTAGTTTACACATCTGAAAAGCATGGGAACAGGAGAGCTATGGTGGGTGCATGTTTAGAGGCTAGCAAAAATATACCAATCACATCACAATCTCTTCCTCCATCTTTCCCCCTGTCCCTGCTCCCCACACTACAGGCTGTTTCCTGAATGGGCTTTATCATGGTTCAATGGACTGGCTAGGACAGCTGGGTTCTTCCCCCAGTCAAGGTTGCGCAGAAGGGTATGCGCGTCTGGGCAGTCTAACCTGATGCACCCCATTCCCCTTCCAAGACTGGGGAGGGAACTTAGGTATCCTGTGTCCCTGCACTCCTGCTCTAGCCACCCTCACCCGCCTCCCCTCACAGGGCACCCTCTGGGTGCCCAGACACCTAGGTTCTGTTCCTTACTCTGGGAAAGAGTAGAGTTTGTTAGGTTGGTTTGTGTGCCCCTGGCCTACTTAGTTGACTCACATAAGTAGTTTGTGGGAGCATGCTTAGTAGGAAGGAAGCCCAGGGCTTTCTGCCCTAGTTGAAATTTTACCCCTCTAAACTTACTTTTAGTTGATGAGCATGCCCAGTTTGCACAGGGAGCAGAAGTTTCTTTGAAGTGAAAAGTAGCCATGGGCGGGGAGACTGCCATGGAAAAACCAATTTTTGGGAGGGGCAGCACCCTGCTCAGACTTACTCACAGGTGTCCCCTGGTGGCACAGACATGTGTTTTGGGGTGACCTGAAAAGGACTTTGCCCTACAATCCCAGGCTAATCTCAGGTATATATTCAGGGCTGCATACTTGATAACATGATATTATTTACATTTTTATTAGTAGATCTACATTGTGGATGAAACCTTTGAGCCTGTGTCCTTCAGTACTGACACCCATTCTTTTATGGTATAAGGATTAGCTTTGAAAAAGGAACCAGGAACTGGAATAAGGAACCAACATCAGCCTCCTAAAACAAGCGGGAATGGAGCCCCAGATCTCAGGCTGTACCCCCCCAGTGCCTCTCTGCCTCCCCCAAACTCCTCTTCCCACCCCCTCACTTCCTTTTGCTGCTACAGGCAGTTCCAGCCCAGCCCAGAACCCTGAGGTGGGGGCTGGGCTGCAGGACAGCCCAGGGCACCCCCATGGCCTCATGGCATGACTTATCTCATGTCCAGCCTTGGTTTCCCCACAGCTGTTAGTTGCTGTGGTTAGAGACTGGAGGTCCCTAATGCCTGCTGCAGCCAGAGGAGCTGCCAGTGGGAAAAAAGAGTCCCAGGCTTCATACAGTCCTGGGACCCAAATCTGAAAAGCAACAGGCCAATGTGACCATTTCCCAGAAATAGAACAGCACTGATTGGCCGGGAGCCAGAGCTGGAAAGGGCAGAGAAGAAAAGTCAGTTGGGGAACTTTTGGGGGTCACGGATGCAGAGGGAAGAAGTAACTCAATACCTACCATGTTTCCTCCCATGACAGAGGAGAATGGGCTGGAAGAACTGGGATGGTTTAATCTGGAGAAGAGAAGACCGGGGAGAAGATTTGTTCCTCAATGTATCCCAGTTTAGCGTGACACATGGGCCACACCCTGTCCCAGAAATGGAGGGAACCCAGGCACCCAAGCTCCCAGCCCTTCTCTAGTCTCACTGCCCCCCATCTCCACTGCCCCATCAGCCCCCATGCCCCTCTCAGGGCTAGAGAGAGAGTCCAGGTGACAGGGCTCACATGACTCAACCACCGGACCTCCATGCCCTTCCTGGAGCTCAGGGCAGAACCCAGGCATCTAGAATGGCTCCAGCTCCCTCCTCCCCACTCACCCACTTCTCGCCCCCCTCCCTACCACCTCAGCCATCCTCCCAATATTTCCCTTATGACCTCCTATATCCCCACACACATGCCTCCATTCTTCCACCTATCCAGTACATGACTTTCCATTCATCCCTCTATCCCCCTAGAAATCCACCCTTCATTCAATTTCCCACACCCTGGCTCATCCATCCATCCATCCCAGCCTTCCAGCTCTCCCTCCCTCCCTTTACCACAGTTGGTACAATCCATCTTTGACATGTAAAGATCTGTCTTTGGCCAAAACTCCCATTAATGACCAATTGGAACTTAAAAAAAACCCACTAAGAGGCTGGTCTGGGATAGGCACATATCAGAGCATCTGCAGCACAACTTCACAGGTCCCTGGAAGCAACAGTTTCCCCATATTACACCTCCCTCCATCCCCAACCCATGGCTTCATCTTCAATGGAAGATGGAGAATCTCCACTTCCAAGGTGTCTTCCTGTAGCTCTGAGTGCCCTTTAGTAGGAGAAGGAAGAGTTTCCACCATGACCTGGGAGGAAAGATTAATGAGGCCAGACTAAAAGAACTAGGATGATTGAGTGTGGAGAACAGAAGACTGAGGTGGGGGTTGGATCACAGTCCTGCAGTCTCTGGAGGACAATTACAAAGAGGCTGGAGATGGGCTTTTCTCTGTGGATGTAAAGAACAGGACACAAACAATGGAGCCTCAGTCTGAAGCAGGGGAAGCTAAGGCAAGAGACAAGGAACAACTTTGTGAGGATGATCCACCAAGGTGGACCAGGCCATCTAGAGAAGCGCTGAAGTCTCCATCCTTGGAGATCCTCAAGAGCAGGTTGGACCGACATGTGCCTAGGATGGTTGAGTCAGGGATGATTCTTCCCTGATCAAGAGACTGAACTTTATGGTCTCATATGTCGTCACGCCAGACGACAAATCTAACATATTTAATGATTTCTTTGCCTCTGTCTTCCTAAGTAGGGACCAGAACAGCAGCCTCCCTGCTGGGCCACCCTCGGGCCCCGGGAGAGGCATGTCTGGGCCAGGGGTTAGTGAGGAGCTAGTTAGGGAACTACTGGAGAGGCTGGACGTGTTCAAGTCCGCCGGTCC
>JAGPOW010003342.1:5427-36148 GCA_030014935.1 Caiman crocodilus | reverse complement strand
CCTGGCAGAACTCCGTGTCGACACCATCGCAGGAGTGGCTGCCCTCACTATCCGAGCAGGGGTCAGCCTCTGGGCCGCACCTGCTTGCCCGCCGGCGCGCTCTTACAGACCGTGCCTGTTCGCGCGGCTCCCTACCGGCTCGGCTAAGAGGGATCCAGGGGGCTTCCCCTCCGGATCCGGCTCAGCTGTACCGGCCCCGCAGCCCCACTTACCTTCAGGGAATCAACTGCTGCTGCCGCCGCCTCCTCAGCTGCTCCGCTCACCGCTCGCCGCTGCTGCTCCTAACCGTCGATCCAAACGGCGGTTTTACACAGTTGGAACACAGGAGCCTGGGCAGGGTGGACGTAGGGTCAGACTGAAGACAGGGCAATTCTTGTGGCCTTATGTTTCACAGCATGGCAGGATTGGTGCTTCCATTCTCTGACCAGAGCTATGCTCCCCCAAGACTCCTCCAGATGCTTTACATTTTTTTCTTTTCCCAGGGTTTTGGCATGAACCTGGAGGGCATGAGCATACAGTTCATCCAGAACCCATGATGCCTGGTTTAGGGTGACGATGAAAGAGTACCCTGCACTTACTGGCTTACCAATTAGAGATCCAACAAACTGTTTGAGTACAAGACCTGCCTCCTGGACCCAGGTTTGTTGTAGAAGGGGAAGCTGTATGTTCTGGATTTGTGGTGATCTCATCACCCCACTCAGTTTGGCCAAGGGTAGGCTGCCCTGTCTGGACTTATGGCTCAGGGACTGTTCGTCCAGGCCCAAGGACAGAAACAGCACTGGCACCAGCTGAGGCCAGGGCTATGAACAGGTCAGCTTCTTTAGCATGGCTCTTTTCTTCTCCAGGATTATCCTGGAGAAGATAGCCAGGTTCAGCAGAAACACCTGCCTCTTCAGATGGGGAAGATCCTGTTCTAGGGTGTCCTTCATGTGGTGGAAATCACACTTGGCTATATTCCAATTGCTGAGAAGAAAAACCTTAGGACTGGAGATCCCTAAGGCTTCCAGCCGTCTCCTACAGTCCTCCTGAATCTTCTGGAGAATGTCATCTTCATTATAGGTTTCTCCATGGGCTTTTCTTTCATTCTCTAAATCTTGGTCCACTTTGGCCCGCACAGAGTAGAACTTCTTCTTCACCCGCTGGCTCTCCAGGGCCAGGTCAGCATCGCTGGATTGGAACCACCCAGAGCTCACAATGATGAAGTCATAGGCACTGAAGTACTCATCCTTCAGGTATGTCTTTGGCTGGAAATGCACAGATCCAGTGCCTGGCAGGTCATAGAATGTGATGTTGGGGTAGCGGGGACAGTCATAAGGTGTGGGATCCATTGTTGTTTCATTCACCCCAATTGCAGCTGCTTCTGTCTCTCCAGGTCTCACCCCCCGGATGGCATTGATGAAAGAGGATTTCCCGGCCCCTGTTTCCCCTGTGACAGCAGTGTCAAGGTTTCCAATGACTCCAGCTCCTCCCGTGCTTGACTGGCTGCTTCTTGGTAATCCCAGGAGAAGAATTACTTGAATGATTCATAAATGTCAAAAGATTTGGCCAGCAACTGCTATGAAGTTAAACCTTGATATGGCCTCATGGCCTGCAGGAAAGTCCTTCCTCCATATCTTTCTCATTAGCCTCACTGGTCTCCCCTCCCATGGAAGTCCCTCCATACCACTCATCCTTGTTGTCCTTCTCTGGACCTTCTCCAGTTCTTCCACATCCCTTGGGAGGCATGAGGATCAGATTTAGGCATGGGATTCAAGGTATGAAAACACCTTGAGTTAATAAAAAGACAACACCATACTTTCCATTTAGTTCATAATTCTCTTCTTCATCCTCCCTGACATTGTTTGCCTTTTTGACCGTGACCAGGCAGTGGACTCAGGGGAAGGGAGGAAGGAGGCCAGAGTCATCTTGGTAGGGCTGGGCCATATGGGTAGGATGTGAACAGGAAGTGGTAAGAGAATGGGTACGCTTTGTATAGGTCTTACATAACCCTAAAGGCAGAGTGTCTCCTTATAGCCAGGAGGCCTTTATGGGGGATACAAAGGTCTTCTTAGTTGGTAAGGATGGGTCCCACAGGCCTCCTCATTGCCTGGGTTTTTATAGGTGAAAGCTGGGCCTTTTGGTGGACATTTTGGGCACTGGGGTCTCCTCCACACCAGTGGGAGCTGTCCATAGTCCTCCTACACCTGAGGAAGATCACCCATTCACAACATGCCTCCAGGCCCCAAGGGGGCACCATGGAAACACTGGGTGGGAAGGTTCCTCAGGAGGTACCATCTGGTCCAGCCCCTACTCCAGGAGGGACCAGCCCAGGCAATGGGTGTTCAGCCTCCATCACTGCTCTTACCCAGTGACCAGACCCATTGAGCAAGACATCAACACCACCCTTGAACTTGCCCAAGTTAACCTGGGGTTTGAGGGTCCCACTCCTTTCCTGCCATGGCTAAGCCAGGAAGGCACAGGTTCAAATCACCTAGCGGGAATCCCAAGATGGGCTCATGTCCTGGACTGCAGTGGCAGGTGAAGCAGGCCCAGGTCCACGAGCGTTAAACTCATCACGGCATGGGGCTGACTCTGATCAGAGGGGCAAGACCCAAAAGCCCAGAAATGTCTGTATTTTCTACATTTATTGGCTCTGGGAGAAGCTGCCCTCTGTGCAGGTTGTTTGGGTCCTCAGGTGCACACCCAAGTTCTCTACCCCCTCACACTGCAGCTGAGACAACAGATCCTTCCCTTTCAGAGATTCAAAGCATCTTCAGCCCCATCCCTACCCCAGTGGGTGTCATGAGTGTGGGTGGGTGTGGGTGAGTGTGGGTGGGGTGGGTGAGGCAGCAGGTGGGAGGGGCCAGGTGCCTGGGTTCTACCGAGAGTTGTAGTTAAGAGCCTGGAGGCTGGTGTCAGACCTCTGCCAGTAGGGTACTGCCACAGGGATTTAGGTTGTGTCTGGGGGAGTAGGAGCCCAGGTTCCTAAACCTCCTGCTCTAAATCCACTTAGAGCTTCCTTTGTGGAGAGAACCCAGGTGCCCCTTACCCACAGTCCTTACCTGCCAAGTGTTTCCAGGCCTGGGTTCTGCCTTCCCCACTCCTATCCACTCCTGCCCAGCACTGGGTTCCTCTAAAGCACCCAGTCTCTGAGGCTTTAGGGACAGGAATTGGTGTCCCCAGTAAGGATGCCCTGGCCTGTCCTCACTTCATGCACCTACATTCTCCACCTACCACCTGCTCACCTCCAAGCCAGAGTCATTCAGAGTCACAAGGATACGGAGGAGGAAGGTGCTTGCTCCTGGCATGAGCTGTGCCAAGCTCAGTAGGGCCCTGATGCACTCTGAGGGGTGTATTCAGGTGTGGGTCCAACTTCAGACCACTTTCCTGTTGCGGTTCAGACGTGGGACTGGAACCAGAAGGGGAGGGAGGAGGTGAGATCTTCATTGTTGGGGAGGAGCTGTGCGGGTAGGATGTTGACAAGAAATGCAAAAATTTCATGGTGGATGGGGGAACCTCTTGAAAGGAGCTGCCCTGTGCCAGAGGGAGGGGCTCTGACATTGACTGGGTGCTAAGTAGAGGAAACCCAGGTGTCCCAGCTGCCAGTTCACAGGGCTTGGAAAAAAAAAAAAAAAAGTCAGTCCCCACTGTCTGCCCAGAGCAGGACACAACCCAGACATCCAAACCCCCCTGTTCTAGCCCCCCCCCAAAATTCCTTCCTCACTTCAAATCTGGCATCAGTCTGACCCTCAAGGGAAGGGCAAGACCCTCTAGCTAGGACCCTCTTGTGTTCATCACACCAGGAGCATTGGCATGGCCCAGGCACCAGATCCAGCCTGGCCTGCAGCCAACATACAGCAGTGGTGGAGAAGGCTTAACCACCCCCACCTCCCTCAACCTGTGTAGCAGGAAGAACAAGAGGAAACAATTCCCTCCTGGCTCCACATGGCAGCCAGCACAACCTGGGATACACAAGAAAGCCAAACCTAGATGCCCCTCAGTCAAGCCTTCTTTTTTGACCCCTGGACACTTATGCCTTTCTGTGAGGCAGCCTGGTACACATTATATGTGTATCATACCATTCATGGGTGAATCACATAATAAATTTAGACCAGCCACATGTGCCAAGTCAGTCTCATGGCCATCCAGCTACAACAATGGACAATCAGCTACAAAGAGAGCCCATCAACTACAATGTTAGCTCTTCAAAATGTCTACCAACTCTATAGAGGGTTTCTCTCCAGCTTTAGTTCAATGACACAAACACTTGGAGACAGAGTTTGGCTGGATTTCAATGAATTGCACCATGAAGCTTCTTGCAAAAGCAACAGCAAGGGGAGCAAGATGTCTTGGTGACTGGCCTTAGCCATTCAGGAATTCTATGCCCCACTGAGGGTCTCCCCAACCCCCAAAACACTGGGGGTGCACTGGGGCTGTAGCCCCTAGCCTCCACTGGAGTCACATACCCACAGACACTGTAGATGGAGAAAATTATCCTTCTGATACAACAAGGTTGCAATGCAGAAGCCAATGTGATGGGCAGAGGAGCTGTCTGTGTCTTTATGCAGTCTGTCTCTTGCCAGTCCTATATCTCCTCTGAAGCCTTTTTCAGGAGTTGCCTGAGTTTCATCACTGACCACATCCTTCAGAAGTTTATGCAGCACTGTGTATGTCACATTGTATGGTCGCTTCATGCCTATCCCTGCCCCCAGCAGTGGCACCACACCTGAAACAAAACCTCTCTCTCAGGCACTGGATCTCATGGGCCAAGTCAGCGTGGAAGGACTGGAAGTGCTTGTGGCCAATGATGATGAAGAAATCAAAGTAAGTGAACCCAACATCCTCCAGAGAAGTCTCTGGGTCAGAAATTGGGTGTCCCAGTGCCCAGCAGGGCCCAGAATACCACGTTGAGGAATGTTGGATGCTCATACCGAGTTGTGATCTTGGTGGTCTCAGACACTCCTGTGGAGGCAGCAATTTCATCAGCAGCAGCCAAGCCCCAGAAGGTGTTGCTGAATATGTACTTCCCTGGCCCCGATTCACTCATGGCAGCAATGCAGAGAGTGATTTTTTCCATGTTGGCTTCATTCTCCACATAAACAGCTCCAACTAGATTTCCTGCCTTCACTGCCTCATTGATTCTAGCCATTTCCTGCACAGAAAGGCCAAGGAGATTCCCACCCTATGCCAAGCTTTGCTCCTGAACTAAAGCCAATCAGACAGTGGAAGAGAAATTCACTTCCAGTCAGTGCTTGCTCAAAGGCATGACATCATACTAAACACCACCCCAATGTGGTTGGCTGAACTGGTGCTTATGCCTCCCACTGACCCAATTCATTTCTGAACTCCCCCGAATGCCCCAAAGGGGCAGAAGTCATTTAGAGTCATGGAGAAGTGGGGCTAGAAGGGACCAGGGCAGGTTCACGCTTAGTCTAACCCTTGCCTTAGGCAGGATCAGCCCTGGCCAAGCCAGCCGAGATACGGCCATCATCTAAACTGCTTATAAAATTACCACCAAACCTGAAACATGACTATGGCCTCTGCAGGTCCCTTCCAGCCTGACTTCTCTCTTATGATGGATGTGTCTGGGCTGGTTTGGACAGAGCGAATCCTACTTTAGGCAGGGGTTGCACTAGATGTGACCTAACCCCTTGGCCCCAGTCCCATCCAGCTTCACCACTCTAGGGTTTCTATGCTCTCAATTCAAAGGCCTTGGCAAGGACCTCAAAGGGGAGGTTGAATCAGGGGAAGCCTGGATGCTTGGGTTCTAGCCCACAACAGGTAGAACGTGCCATGGGAAACCAAAAGCAACAGGGACCATTTCTCAGAAAGAGAAGGACCTGGGAATAAAGGGGGCTGGGAGCTGGAAGCCAGAGAGTAAAGGAGGCAGGAGCCCTCCTGGAACCTGGCATGGGGTAGAGTTGGCCGGGTTCAGGTCCAAGGGTGGATTGGGCTGTTTGGGGAAGGGTTGCTGGCAGAGTGAAACCACGAGAGCTGCCCAGACACATAAAGCAACATGGCAAGCAACACCAGGCCCCCACCTCCAGCCAGGGATGGTTGAGGAAGGCAAAAGCCTCCCACCCCTTCAGTCCCAGGGAGCCTGGAGGCTGATGCCAGGCCTCTGCTGGCTGGGATCCACAGAACAATTCAGTTTGTGCCTGCGGGGTTAGGAGTCTAACGCCATAGAGCCCACCCCCCTCTTGGGGGGAAGGACAGAACCCAGGTGTCCTGCCCTTCCCCGTTGCACATAGTCCTTCCCTGCCAGGTGCTCCCAGCCCTGGGGGTCTGCCCTTAGCTTCCTCAGAAGAAGCCAGCCCCAGGTAGGAGTGGAGCAACCTTCCAGGCTGTGGGACAACAATTCACAGGTAAGGGCAGCTCCCACACTACTGCACCAGGCAGCACAGTCTGGGAAGGAGGTAAGCAGCCCTCAGTGTGAAAGAACAGATTAAGGACTATTTAGAAGAGCTGCATGTGTACAAGTCCATTGGGCCAGATGCAATGCATCCAAGAGTGTGGAGAGAGTTGGCTGATGTGATTGCAGGGGCCCTGGTCATGATCTTTGAATTCTTGTGGTGATCAAGAGCAGACCAGGATGATTGGAAAAGGGCAAATCTAGCTCCATCTTTAAGAACGGAAAGACAGAGAATCCAGGGAACTACAAATGGGTCAGCCTCATGCCAGTCCCTAGAAAAATCAGGGAGAAGGTCCTCAAAAAATCAATTTCTAAGCACTTAGAGGAGAAAAAGGTGATTAAGAGCAGTCAGAATGGATTCACCAAGGGTATCTCATGCCTGACCAACCTGATTGTCTTCTATGATAAGATAACTGGCTGTGTGGAAATCAGTGCACATGTGATACACCTTGACTTTAGCAAGACTTTTGAGACCATTTCCCACAGTATTCTTGCAACCAAGCTAAGGAAGTATGGGCTGGGTGAATGGACTGTAAGGTGGATAGAAAGTTGGCTGGCTTGTTGGACTCGATGGGTAGTAATGAATGGCTCAATGTCTGGCTGGCAGTTGGTATCAAGTGGAGTGCCCCAGGAGTTGGCCCTGGGACCAGTTTTGTTCACTGTCCTCATCGGTGACCTAGAGGATAGGATGGAGTTTTCAGATGACACCAAGCTGGAGGGAGTAGGAAATGAATTGGAGGGCAAGGCTAGTATTCAGAGACCTCAGCACATTGAAGGACTGGACCAAATGATGTCTCATGCAGTTCAGTAAGGACAAGTGCAAAGTCCTGCACTCAGGGCAGGACAATCCCATACACTGGGGCAGGCTGGAGGCCAACTGGCTAAGCAGCAGCTCTGCAAAAAGGGACCTGGGAGTGACAGTGGACAATAAGATGGATATGAGCCAGCAGTGTGCCCTTGTTGCCAAGAAGGCTAACGGCATCCTGGGCTGCATTGGTAGGACTGTTGCTAGCAGATAGAGGGGAGTGGTTCTTCTCCTCTATTTGGCACTGGTGAGGCCACATCTGGAGTCCAGTGTCCAGTTTAGAGCCTCCCCTGCCCCCAACAGAAAAGAGGTGAGAAAATTGGAGGATGGAGCTGGATTGTTCTCAGTGGTGACAAATGACAGAACAGGGAGCAATGGACTCAAGCTGCAGCAAGGGAGGTTTAGATTAGATATTAGGAAAAACTCTCTCACTAGAAGGGTAGTAAAGCACTGGAACAAGTTGGAGAGGTGGTAGAGTTTCCACCCTTGGAGGTTTTTAAGATTTGGCTTGACAAATCTTGGCTGGAATTATCTAGTTAGGGCTGGTTCTGCTTTGAGCAGGGGGTTGGACTAGATATGACCTCCTGAGGTCCCTTCCAGCCCTCATTTCCTACAATTCTAACAACTGGTCACTGCAAGAGGGATGCTGCTCTGGGCTGTTCTCCCTCTATGCATTTCCCATCTGGCACTTGCTCACTTCCAAGCCACAGTCACCCAAAATCAAAAGGACAAGGAAGGTGCTGGCTCCTAGCATGGAGTTGGGCAGGCTGACTGGTGGAGTCAGCTGTGAGTTCTACTTCAGACCTCCTTCCTCTTACTGTCCAGGCAGGGACTGAGGGGGAAGGGAGGAGGCTGGAGCTTCATTGGTGGGGAGGAGACATATGGGCAGGAAGTGGACAGGAAATGGGTAGAGAAGAAACCTCTCAAAAGAAGCTTCCCTGTGCTAGCAGGAGGGACTCTGGCATTGACTGGGGGCTGAGCAGCGAGAACCAAGGCATGCAGGCTCCCCCAACAACTCCCAGCCCTCACTCCCCTCCCAGAGCTGGAGGGAACTCAGACATCTGGGTTCCCAAGTCCCCCTGTTCCAACCCCCCCAAATTCCTTCCTGACACCAAATCCAGCATCACTCTCACCCTCAGTGGAGAGGTGACACCCTCTGGGATTGAGCCCCAGCAGGAGAACTGGCACAGATCAGGCACTGTCCCCATCCTGGCTTGAAGCAAACACCCAGCACTGCTGGGGAAGGGAAGTGGAGGAAGAAACAATTCCCTTCTGGCCCACTCAGACATATCTGTGGAAGAGCAGGGGATGAGGGACCAAGGCCTTCTTTCCCACCCCTGGGGCACTAAGGCCCTTCCATGAAAGACCTGCCTCATGGATAAGTCAAATCAGGAGCCTTGATGCTTCCTGCTATACATTATATGCATCATGCCATCCACAGGCAAATTGCACAATACATTTAGACCAGCCACATGTGCCAAGTCAGAGCCATGCCATGAAACCAGCCAACCAGCTACAATGTTATCCTGTTCAAAATGTCTAACAGCTCTAGAGCTGTTTTTTCTCCAGCTTTAATTTGACAAGACAAACACTCAGAGGTAGAATCTGGCTGGATTTCAATGTATTGCACTGTGAAGCTTCTTGCAAAAGTCATAGCTACTTGCAAAAGTCATAGGGACCAGGTCTTGGTGGCTCCCCCTGTCTTCATTAAGCAATTCTTCTGGGATCCCCCATCCCCACTGGGATCCCCCCCATCCCCAAAACACTGGTCTCACCCATGCAGCTCTTTCCTCAATGGAATGAAACACCCACATACACCACAGATGGAGAAGATGTCCCCTTTGGTACAACAGGGCTGCAATGCAGAAGCCAGTGCGGTGAACAGAGGCAGTGTCCAAGCTGCTAGCTCATCAGTTTGCCTCTTCACCTCCACATGGTTGGTTTCCCATTGGTCCTACTTCTCCTCCAAAGCTTTGTCCAAGACTTGCTAAGTCCTGCCTCCTCTAGAAATGCCCAGGTGCATCTCAAACCACAGAGAGTGCAATGAAGTCTTCTGAAATTGAACAAGAAGTGAAGAAGAAATATATATTTGGGGGAGACAATGCCCCAGATGACACCTGAGGTTGGATATCAGGAGAAACTTGTTCACCAGGAGGGTAGTAAAGCACTGGAAAAGGCTCTCCAGAGAGGTGGTGGAAGCTCCATTCTTGGAAGTTTTGAAAACCTGGGTGGACAAAGCTTTGGCTGGGATAATGTAGTTGGGGCTGTTCCTGCTTTGAGCAGGGAGTTGGACTAGATGCGACCTCCTAAGGTTCTTCCCAACCCTTATTGGCCATGATTCTATGGGGACTGGGCTGTGCTAGCGCTCCCGCTGGAGGCTGCACCTGATGGTCTTATGTGGTCCCTTCCAGCTCTAATCTCTATGAAATCGTTTAAATCTTTGTGCCAAGTCATAAAAATGGCCATTCAGCTACAACAATGGTCATTCAGCTACAAAGAGAATCAACCAGCTACAACGTTAGCTCTTGAACATGTGTACCAACTCTAGAGCTGGTTTCTCTCCAATTCCGAGTGTTTCTCTCATCAGATTAAGGCTGGAGTCCAGCTGGATTTCATTGTATTGCATCATGAAGCTACTTTAAAAAGCAGTAATAAGATGAGCAGGTATTGATGACTGTCATCCCCCCACCTTCAGCAGTTCTCTCCCCCACTTCAGGTCACCCGCTATCACCAAAATACTAGGGTCACACTTGTGCAGTTGCCCCCTGCCCTGCCCATTGGAGTTGCAAACTCCATATTTATGGAAAAAATGCTCCCTTTGGTAAAATGGGGCTGCAACACAGAAGCCAACGGGATGGGTAGAGGAGTCGCCTGTGCCCCTAGCTCACTGATTTGCCTATTCACCTCCACACAAGTGGTATCCTGCTAGTCTTACTGCTCCCCAAACCACTTTCCAGGACTTGTTGCATGTTGGAAGCCTCTTCATCCAGAAACATTTATGGCATGTTGTATGATAGCTCCACAGCTATCTTCATCCCCAGAAGCAGCACCAGGCTGATGGAAGAACTTCACAGTCATCATCTTGTTACCTGTTGCCTCCCTCAGCTGTTTTCATACCAGCTCATCAGATCTCTCTCAAACCAAGGGGCAATGGATCACAGCCTTCAATACTTGCACACCCTTCCCAACAAAGCTGGGGAAATCCTTCAGGAAACCAACATCCAGGCCAAAGGCCTGGCAGTACTCAATTATAGAACTCCTCAGGAAGCCCACATCATTCTTAACAGAGAGACCTGGGCCAGGGACAGCAGCGATGACACAGGACTTTAAGGCTCATTTCCAGATGTGCTTCTACTAGGCTGTTTTTTTCATTTGCAAAATCTGCTCAGATTGGTTCGACAGCAGCAGGAGGAAGAGATGCCTTTTCTGGTCCTCAAGTTCCTGCCTCAAGGTTTTCTGCAGCAAAGGGAAGTCAAACTTCTCCACCTTGCAGGCTGAGAGGAGGAAAGCCCACAGGGAACTCATGCCCTCTTGTTGCAGGCTCTAGATGCAATCATTTCAGATCTTCTGTAGGGTCTGCTCCTCGTTGAAGGTCCTTTTCCTCCCCTCTTTCATCAAGTCCACATCCACATGGCAGCACATGACATAGAAAGACAGGAAGTTCTTGTAGCCAATGATGTTGAAGACATCGTAGCCAGCAAACCCAACGTCCTCCAGATAAGTTTGTGGCCAGAACCTGGGTGTCCCAATGCCCAACAGGTCCCCCCAGAAAACCACATTTGGGATCATTGGGTGCTTATAATGAGTTGTCATGTCAGTGGTTTCCATCACTCCTATGGCAGCAACTCCTTTATCATCATCAGCCAAGCCCAGAGGGTGTTGAGGAAAGTGGACTTGCCTGGCCCCAACTTCCCCCGTGATGGCAATGGGGAGAGCGATTTCCTTTCAGAACAGGTCAGCTTTGTTCACCACAGACGCAGATTCCAGGAGATGTCCTGCCTTCACAGCTGCTTTGAATCTGGCTGTTTGCTCCACAGAAAGGCTGGGGAGATTTCCACCAACTGACCTTTGCTCTGGAAATGAAGCCATTGGGCTGGAGAAAATAAATTCCACTTCCACTCACAAAAGGCATCAAATCACACTCACAACCAACAGAGCACAGTTAGCAGGGGGTGAAGCAGCTAGGGGCAGATCCATGCTGGCTGCACTGGCTCATATGGTCCCATACCCCCTTCACCCCTTTGATTTCTGCACTCCCCAAAGTTCAAAATTAAGTTCCCAAAAGGGGCAGCAGCATTTGGTCATTGAGAAGTGGGTCTAGAAAGGCTGTGGGGAGGGGGTCACACCTAGTCCAACCCCTGCCTGAGGCAGGATCATCCCTGTCCAAGCCAGCCCAGACACATCCATCATCTGAACTCTACATAAAACTACCATCAACCATGACACATGACTGTGGACTCTACAGGTCTCCAGCCTGACTTCTCTATGATGATGGATGTGTCTGGGATGGGTTGGACCAAAATGATCCTGCCTCAGGCTGGGGGTTGGACTATATGTGATCTTCCAGGTCCCATCTGTGAAAGAACTCCATCCCAGTCCCCTCTTTCGGACTTGTCTGTTTTCCCCTTCTCTCTCTGCCCATGTGTCTATCAACTTGGGTGCTTAGGAGATCCCCCTGCGGGGGACATCTTCAGCTCACTGAATCAAGCTGTGTACCTCTAGAATCCCCTGGATGCTGCTGTGAGTAGCTTATCTGAATTGTAGCCAGTAAGTCAGATTCACATGTTCTAGATTCATAACTCCTGGGCCCTTTGAGCCCCTTATCCTGTTTTGCTCAAGGCCATTTAATTTCAAAGTTCCTTTTGATTTCTATTCCTTCCCTAGGCCCTCCCTCTCCAATCAGTAAGTCATAGTAGCTAGGGTCAGGAAGGACCAGAACAGATCAGCTAGCCTGACCCCCTGCCACAGGCAGGAATGAATGCTGGGTTCACAGGACCCCAGACAGGTGATCGTCCAACCTCCCCTTGAATTAGCCCAAGGTAGGGGCGAGGACCACTTCCCTAGGAAGTTGGTTCCAGATTTTGGCCACCCTGACTGTAAAATATTGCCTCCTGATCTCTAACCTAGACCTATTCTCCATCAGCTTATGACCATTGTTCCTCGTCACCCCAGGTGCTGCTGGGGAAAAAAGGGCTCTGCCTATTTGCTGTTGGTCTCCCCTGATGAGCTTGTAGGCAGCCACCAGGTCCCCCCTTGGCCTCCTCTTGCTGAGGCTGAACAGGTTCAGGTCCTTCCATCTCTCCTCGTAGGGCCTGTCCTGCTGCCCTCTCACCAAGCGGGTGGCCCTCCTCTGGACCCTCTCCATGCTGTCCGCATCCCTCCTGAAGTGCGGCGCCCAGTACTGGACGCACTACTCCAACTGCGGCCTGACCAAAGTCGCATAGAGGGGGAGGATCATCTCTCTGGACCGGCTTGAGATGCACCTGTGGATGCATGACAAGGTCTGGCATTGGCAGCTCTTGTTCATCTTGGAGTCAATAATGACTCCAAGATCACTTTCCGCCTCTGTGCTTTCAAGACAGGAGCTCCCCAGCCTGTATGTGTGCTGTGGATTCCTGCTCCCCAGGTGCAGCACCCTGCATTTGTCTGTGTTGAACCGCATCTTATTCTCATTTGCCTACTTCTGTAGTCTGTCTAAATCTATTTGCAAGCCTATAGTTACTTGGGTCCTCCTTCCCCCCTTCTTAAAAATGCAGACCACATTAGCTAGTTTCCAATCCCCCGGCACCTGACCATGAATGCTGATACAGTTGCGCCAAGGGCTCTGCGATGACACCTGCTCCCTCAACACCCTTGGGTAGAGAGCATCTGGACCTGCAGTTTTAAAAATGTCTAGCCCTTCCAGAAGATCCCTAACTACCTCTGCACTGACCCAAGGCCTGTCAGCACTATCCCTGAGATTGTTTTCTTGAACAGGGACCAGGACATCCCTCCTGCCAGAGGTGGGGACAGAGACAAAGAAACTGTTAAAAATATTAGCTCTCTCATCTGGCGTAGCCACAAGATTACCATTTGCATCTTGCAGGAGCCCTACATTGCCTGGTGCCCTCTTCTTGCTCCCAATGTACTTGGAAAAGGACTTTGTTGTCCTTAATTCTGGACGCCAGCCTGAGCTCCATCTCCGCCTTGGCCTTCCTAATAGGCCTCCTACACTCCTGGGCAGAGGAGGCATACTCCTCCTTGGGGATAGCTCCTCCCTTCCACTGGTTGTATGCCTCCTTTTTAGTCCTCAGGCATTGCCGAATGTCCTTGCTGAGCCAAGGGGTTTCTGAGCACTTGTACCCCCCTTGCTTCTCTCAGGGACTGTTATCCTTTGGGCCTGGAGAATCACCCCTTAGGATACGACCATCCCTCATAGACTCCCATCTCCTCTACCTTCTGGGCCCTCAGTGCCTCCCCCACTAAACTCTGAAGTTAATTGAAGTTGGCCCTTCTGAAGTAAAGGGCTTTAAGTCTTGCTATAAGCCCTTGATTCCCTGTGCTGGATAATGAAATCCAGCAGGTGATGATTGCTATTGTCCAAGCAGCCAAGGATCTGCAGTCCCTTCACCAGGTCATCCCCCATGGCCAGCAAGGCATTACCCCTAGTGGGGCTGTGCACTTCCTGGATAAGGTGCAGGTCCTGTAATACAGCCAGAAACCTATGCGAGCCGTCAGGCCTGGCCGTAGTTTAGGTCACCCATGACAGTAACATCCCTTGACCTAACCACCTCCATAAGCTGACTGGAGAAGTCCTGGTCCAGCTCTCCCCCCTGGTTGGGTGGGCTGTAGTAGACACCCACCGTAAGGTTTCTTTTGCCACGCCCCCCTTGTAGTTTGACCCACAGTGTCTCTGCCCAACCCTCCTCTAACCCAAAGCTAATCCCTGATGTGTGGTGCTCTTTGACATACAGCTTGACCCTGCCCACCCCCCACCTTTCCTCTGTATCCCGTCCCTTTTATATAGGGTGTATCCCTGAATACCCACCGCCCAGTCATAGGTTGGGTACCACAAGGTTTCTGTGAGCCCTACTAAGTCTGGATTCTTACTCACAAATCAGGAGGCACAGTTCCTCCTGCTTGCTCCCCATACTACGAGCATTGGTATAGAGGCACTCGAGGCCTCCTGGGGGTGCATACACCTCCCCCTATTCCCACAACTGTCGTGCCCCCTGCTCCCAGGACTTTGTTGTTTAGCTGGGTGTCCCTTTCTCTTGTCACCCTGCGTGCTGGCGAAGCATCCTCTCCATTCAGAGCGGCCCCTTCCTAGCAAGCCTGGCAGTCAGTGATTGAAGGAATTGGGCAGGCTTTTTGCTCTTTGTGTGGTAAGGGCAGCTACTTTCTATGCTTCAGACTAAAGGAAGCATCAAGAGCTCATGGTGGCTTAAGTACCTGCAAGGTTTACAAGGCCTTGTACTCTGGGGGGGCACGGAGCCCTGAACAAAGACCAGACTCCAGGTGGTGGCAGCAGTTACCCCAGGCTTGTAGGTGTGCTCCAGGAAGGGGGTCAGGCAAATGTAGGTACCCCAGGGGAGGCACTTGAAGATTGGTTCTCTGTCAGGTGCAGTAAGGCAGGTGGCTCAGTGCAGGAGCACCTCCTACTGGCCTGCCACACCATCTAACATACTGTTCTAGGGTTTCTAGGCACTCAGCTCAAAGAGCCAAGCTGCTCGCCACCTCGGAGTTGGGGCTAAGGGATAAAGGAGGAGCTGACGGGAAATCAGGATGGATAGTGGTGGCTTCCCAGGCACCTCTAGCCTGGCTCCCACCTGTCAGCCCCCTCCAGGAGTTCAAAGCCTCTGATAAAAGGTCTGAGCCCCCAGGACACTGTGTTCCTATCAGCTCTGGGAAGGGGAAGGGGGAGTGAGGGAGGAGATGATAGGGTTAAAGCAGGGGAAGCCCAGATGCCTGGGTTCTATCCCAGCACTGGGAAGATGGGGATCTAGTGGGTTAGAAGGAGGTGGTGCTGGGGCCGCAACACCTGTGTCCTGCCCCAGCACTGAGGAGGGATTCTCATTGATTAGAAGAGAGGGATCAGGCCCCAGATGCACAGGTTCTCTCCCTTCTCCCCTTCAAGGCAAGCCATGAGTCACACCTCCCTCATTGTGCCACCATCCCATGTACCTTACTGGAGATGCAGGCTCTTCACAGGACTCTGGTTGGCTGGACCAGGGGGTGGTGCGAGGAAGACGACTGTAGGAGCTGTACTGCCCTGGATCGGACCCTAGCTCCATCTTGCCCAGTCTCCTGTGTCCCATGACCACAGGGAGCTGAAACACCAGGCAGATGCAACCATCCAGGCTGATGACTGTGAGGAAGACAACTCTGGAGTACTGGAAAGCCAATTGCCCATGAAGTTTGCAGAAGGCTCTCCTGAATGGCCAATGGAAGCCTATGGCCATGGAGATGATGCCAAGGAGGAGGAACAACAGGAAGCTGAAGCTAGCCATGGCCAAGTTGAGGAACCATCCACGCCACACAGAAGCAGGTGTCCCTGATGATCAGCCCATCTCCATCACACCCAGCAGGAAGGGCATGCTGTCCATGAGCACGGTGAAGTGGCTCAAGGTTGTCACGAGGGGGCCATGACCTGGACTTTAACTGGCTGTGGTGGGCACTGGGGTCCCTTCCATGCTGGTGGGAACTGTCCATGGTCCTACCTTCAACCAAAGGAAGATTGCCCATTCACCACATTCCTCCAGCCCCAAAGGGGCATTACGGAGACCGGGCAGGAAGGCCCCTCAGGAGGCCCCAGATGGTCAGCCCCAGCAAGGTGTGGGGCTGAGTGAGCAGAGGGGCAAGCCTCAAGAGTCAGGGCCCTCTGGAATTTCCATGTTCACTCGCTCTGGGAGAAGCTGCTCCCCAGGCAAGACCTTTGGGGCCTCAGTCAGACACTCCAGTGGTCTACCTCCTCTCACTGAGACACAGTGGATCCTTTCCTCTCAAGGGATTCAAAACATCTTCAGCCCCATCCCTCCCACCATAAGTATGAGATACCTCAGGCTCAAGCTCTTTTAGAGCAGGAGCAGGAGCAGGGAAGGGCCGCATGCAAGGATGCCTTGGGTCTATTGGGAGCACTAGGGAAGAGGCTGGCGTCAGACCTATGGCAGCAGGGCACTGGAACAGGGACTGTCTGCACCTAGCAGGTCAGGTTCCTAAACCTCCCCCTCCCTCCTGAGAGCCCACTCAGGTGGAGAGTGAACCCGTGTCCTGCCTCCCCCTTGCCCACAGTCCTCACCTGCCAGCTGTGTTTGCAGGCTACAGGCTCTGCCCTCCCTGCTCCTGCCCAGCAGTGGGTTCCTATAAAGCCACCCGGTTTCCAAGACTCTAGGGTAAGGTGTCCCTAGGAAGGAGCTCTAGTTTGTTCCCCCTCCACACACCTACATTTCCCACCCACTACCAGCTCACTTCCAAGCCAGAATCGCCCAGAGCCAGGAGGAAGGTGCTTGCTCCCAGCTGTGCAGGGCACAGATGCACCGCTGCAGGTCCCACTACAGGACTCTTTACTGCTATGGCGCAGACATGGGGCGGGAGGGAGGAGGCTGCAGTCTCACTGGCGAGGAGGGGCTGTGTGGGCATCATGTGGAGAGAAAGTGGTGAGAATCTCTTTGGTGGAAGGGAACTCTCTTAAAAGCAGCTGCCACGTGCTGGTAGGGGGGACTCTGGCATCAAACAGGGGCTGAGCAGAAGAGCCGGTTCTCTGAACTCTGCCACCCCCTCCCCCTCCCCCCCCCCCCCCAACCAGAGCTGAAGACAACCCAGGCATCCAACACCCCCTCCTAACCCCCCAGAAAATTCCTTCCTGAACCCTGAGCAGAGTCCAGGGTCCTGTAGCCAGGACTGTCGTCTGGAGTGAAGTGCGAGCAGGAGCACTGGCACAGCCCAGGTGCCACCTCCAGCCTGGGCCGCAGTCAGCACCCAGCACTTCTGGGGAAGGCTTAAAACATCTCTGACAAGTGTGGCAACCAGAGTAGAAAACCCACATGGCAACCAGCACAGCCTGGGACGCACCTGTGGGAAAGCAGGGGCACAGCCCGCCCAAGCTCCTTTTCCAACCTGTGGAACTAAGGCCCTTCTGTGAAGCAGCTGCCTTGCCTCAGGGATAAGCCAAAAACCAGTGGCACGGAGGTGCCTACTACACATTACATATATCATGCCCTATACGGACAATGAATTTAGACTGGCCAGATGTGCCGAGGCAGTACCATGCCATAAATGTGGCCATCCAGCTACAATGTTATCCTTTTGAAAAGGTGCAACAACCCCAAGACCAATTTTTCCTTCAGCTTCAATTCAACAGAAACACTCAGAGGACAAGTCCAACTGGATTTCAATATAATGCACTTTGAAGCTTCTTGCAAAAGCAGCAGTGATGGGAGCAGCCCTGGGGAATCTCCCATCTCAATCCACAGCAACTACCAACTGTGGAGAAACTGAGGCTGGAGATACAGTAGGTTCCTAAACCAAGGGCAGGGGAGTGAGAAGGAAGAGGTGGGGGAAGATGGCAACACTTGAGACCCATGGTTCGTCCTGCCCACAGAACAGAATGGGGTGGAGGGGAAGGGAAGAGATACGAGCTGCAGCTTGTTCACCTGGAAAAGACACGACCGAGGGAGAAGCTCCATCAAATCTTTGAAGCCCTGAAGGGCAACAACTGAGGACAGCAGCTGGTTTGTCCTCAGCACTCAAGTGTCCTGTCCCCAGGCCACCAACAAGCTGCGGCAGGAGAAACTGAGAGCAGGGAGGAAGAACTTCTTGCCTCCAAGGACACTCCGTGCTTGGAGACCTCCAAAAACAGGTTGCATGGGACAGTCAAGGTCAGGGATGACCCTGCCTGGAGCAGGGGGTGGGTGAGATGTGGTCCCCCTGCCTCCCACCCCGAGGAACCTGGGAAGGGGCAGCTCATGTAGCCATGGGGTTGTGGTCCCTCTGGGGATGGGGCTCCTGGGAGGGTTGTGCCAGCTTGAAGTCCCACCAAATCCACCCCCCAATTAAGGGCAGCTCGATGGACCCTCCCCTCATTAAGGATGACTTTCCGCTCCGTAGAGATGCCTACAGCTCAGCAGAGTGGTTAAAAGCTACTCTTACTGTATTTCTCAGAGGTAATGCACCCTGCGATTGCCAGCAGCTGGTTTTTGAGGGGCAGGGGGGAGAAAAAGTTGCATGGGGGGCCTGGGGAGGGGGCACGGGTGTGTGAAAAGAGTGCACACGCTACTCCATGGTTGGAAAACACAGTATTTAAAGAAAAACCTGACCTCCCCCTCTCAAGAACATGGCTCCCCAGTTGGGCAAAAGTCAGGGACCTCGGCAGTGACACGCACACAGAGACGGAGCCCAGGCCCAAGCAGAACTTACTGTGCCAGGAAGCTACACGGGAGAGTAGCGGGATCAGCCACCGAGTCCCCATACCCTGCCCTCCCACGCCTCCCCAGACGCTGGTGGGGGAATGCCAGCTCAGCTACCCGCACCTGCCCAGAGCCAGCCACCCCCAATGCTGCTACACCCAGCCCAGCCCTGCACAGAACCAGCCTCCCCCAGCGCTGCTACACCCAGGGCCAGCCTCCCCCAGCACCATTACACCCACCCCAGTCTCGCCCCCAAGTCAGCTGCAGAGTGTGGCTGGCTCTGCGCTTTCACACTCCAACAGCCAGGACCCCGTAGACGGACTGAGCCGTTTATTGACCATGGAGAGAAACAGAAAATAGTCAAACTCAAGTTACACAAAACCCCCCCCAACAAATGTAAGGTGACACTTCACTAATGGTGGGGATGGGACCGAGAACGGCCCGTGACGCATTCGTTCCATGTGTGGTCACCAGGGCAGCGGGGGGAGGGAAGGGGCAGATTCCCGGTGCCCTGGATGCACTATTCAACCTATTTCCCCTGCACAGACAAGGCCAGAGGCAGCTGCATCCCAGCACCAGTTCCATGGTGTACTTGGCCGAACTCTCACCCAAGAACTAGCTGCATCTTAGGCCTAGGATCCCTGTTCTACTCTGCTTCGCTCACCCCAGAGCTGGCTGCAATCAAGAGACCAAGCCCATTACACTCAGCCACGCTTCTGCCACCCCAGAACTAGCTGCAACTCAGCCCTAGGAGAATCCCTCTTCTATTCTGCTCCCCCCACCCCAGAACTAGCTGCATCCTGGTGCTGGGGACTCCCAGAAAGGAAGGCAGAAGCCCTGAACAGAAGATCATGGGAGGACCCTGAGCTGAGAAATGACCCCCACTCCCTCCAGCAGTGCCTGGGTCTGGGGCCAACCCAATCCTAGGATTAAGGAGACTTAATTAGCAACTGGGAAACCTGCCCAGGGGAGTTAGAGGTGCCACTGATCCTCCTCCACCACGAAGGAAAGGATCAAGAGTTACACTCACAAAGGGGAGGGTCCGGGGCATGCTGGAAATGAAGATGCTGCACCCCAAAGGTGGGTGCAGTTGGGCCAGAACAAGTTGGGGGGCAGGGGGCAGGGTTGATGCTGCTGCTCCCCCTGGTGGCCAGACAGGGAAGGGGGAGAAGTCATCCACATGCATGGGGATGGGAGGAGCCAATGGGGGAAGGGGCAGAGCCTGGAGGTCCCTGCGAGGGTGGGAAGGAGTCCTCAGCTTCAGGCCAAGGCCAACACTGCAGGAAGGAAGGGGTGTGATCAGAGCCCCACTTACTATTGTGGGATGTTAGCCCCGTCCCCACTGACCCAGAAGCCCCAACCCCCAGGTGACAGGGTGGTTGAGGCCCTGTCCCCTTCCCTATGGACCTCCCCAATGGCCGGCAAGGGCTCAACCCACTGAATTTGATGCAGGACCCCCAACCTGGTGGGCGGGGCCTAATGACCCAGGTAAAAGGGCGCAGAGCCAAGTCAAGTAAGCTCCACTCCCAAGAGGCTGCATCAGGGGTTTTGGGGGAGAATCCTCTCGCCCCCATCCCAGAGAAGCCAGGAGTCCGGGCCCCACCCCCGCACCTGTCAGGGCCTCCTGGGCGAAGTACTTGACGTCCACGTCTTGGTCCTGTGTCAGCTTCTCCAGCACCGGCTTCACCTCGTTCTGCAACGTGCTGGGGTGGGGCCGAGGAGGGGGCGGCGTTAGGCCCACCCGCTACCGAAGCCCCAGGCACTCAGGCCAGCTCATTCTCCCTTCCCCCACCCCTGCTCAGTACCTCGGCTCCCACCTTTAGCCCTAAGCGCCTCCTACCCCAAGCCCCACCCCCCCATTTAGCCCAGTCCTCCCCCACCCACTTCCTCCTGAAGCCTAGCTCTGCCCCTCCTACCACCCCTCCCCCCAAACCCACACAGCCTGACCTGGCACCAAGCAACAACTTCCTTTCCTAAGCCTAACCCCGCCACCCCCTGCCTAAGCCCCACCCCAGCACACTGCCCTGCCCCAGGCTGTCCCCCCCCACCTGTTGTCCAATATGGGGCCGATCTTCTGCAAGGACTTAGCCACGTTGAAGCGCACGTTGGCGACGGCATCGGCTGCCATCCGCAGCACCGTGGGCAGCATGTGCTTGGTGGTGATCTCCTGGCCACACACCTCTGACAGCACCTGGGGGGAGAAGGGGACCCAGGCATCTGGGTGATCAGCTCCTCTGTTGTGGTCCCACTGGCCTCCAAGAGAATCTAGGCATCCAGGCTTGCAGCCTTGCCCCGACCCCCAGCTGCCAGACCTAGGAGGGGGCCCAGGCGCAGCCCCCCCCTCACCTTCCTGCCCTTTACGGAGGAGAGAACCCAGGAATCCTAGCTCCAAGCTAGGCTCCCAGCAACCCACTGGACTCCACCCCCCTCCCAGAGGAGAGAACCCAGGTATCGAAGCTCCCCTGCTTGCCCTCCCCTCCCGAGAGAACCCAGAAGTCCAGATCCCCAGCCCTTTGCTCTAACCACCAGCCCCCTTCCCTTCCCAGAGAACCCAGGCTTTACGGTCCCTGACCCCACTGTACACCAGCCTGCCCCTACACTGCCCCCTCACTGTGACAACCCCCAAAAGGGTCCCGGCACCCCGCAAGAGGCACTGCAGTAGATCTAGAGCTCTCTAGTGAGCCCCACAGGCCACTGAAGCTGAGCTGATGCCAGTCTGGTGCCCTCTGGAGGTTCCTCTTGGCCACTGCACGGCCCCCCCAATCATTCCTCCCCAACACAGCACCAAGAGACATGGTGCTCAAGAGAACCCAGGTGTCCGGGCTCCTCTAGACCCCAGTGCTCACCTGTCTACCTCTGGAGCCTGGGGGAACCCAGGCATCTGGGTTGTCCCCCCACCGACAAACACAGGTATCTGGGCTCCCAGCACCCCAGTGCTCTCACCTCTCCACCTCTGGAGCCTGGAAGAACCCAGGCAGCCGGGCCCTTAGCCCCCACCCCCGTTCCCCTCCCCACCGAGAACCCAGGCACCCAGGCTCACATTGATGCAGAAGAGTGTGGTCATGCGGTGTAGGTAGTTGGGATCCCCAGCCATGGCCAGCACCTTGGGGATGATGGTGGCGTGGGCCCAATCCTTGCCAAATTTCTCCACCAATTTCTTCAAGTTACTGGTGGCCGCTTCCCGGATGGCGTAAACTGGGAAAGGGGAAGAGCAGAGGGGTCACGAAGGGACCCAGGCGCCTGGGCTCCCCACCCGCCTCGAACCCACGCTCTCCCTTGCAGACTGAAGAGAACCCAGGCACCCGGGATTCTTATTCTCCCATCTTGCCAGACCCTTCACAGAGAAGAGAAAAATCCTACCTTCCAGCATGCTCTCCTCACTGCCTCCCAGACTGGGTTGAGGGGGAATGTCTACCAGCCTCTGGCCCCGCTCTCATCCCCCAACCCCACTTCCCACAGTTGGAGGGAACCCAGGCACCCAGACCCTGCTGTTCTAACACCAGCCCCCCAGAGCAGCCTTACCTGCCCCCTCCCACCTGCCTAGGGCAATTAGGGGATCTGCCCCCACTGGTGGGGGGGGCAAGAAAGCTCACCATGATCCACCAGCCAGGCCATGCACAGTGAGTTCAGCTTCTCATCGAAGAACTCCACACCCTGCAGGGGGGGTGGGGGTGAAAGGCAGCCCCAGGACCCCCCCCCCCCCCCAAGGCCAGGAAGAAAAACTCAGGCGCCGGACTCCCACTTGCACCCCTTAGTACTCTCTTCTACACTGTAACGACTCCCGGAGACATTGCAGTGGCTCTAGCACCCTCTACTGGTCCACACCGGTCATTGCAGCTGGGTTGATGATGCTCTAGTGCCCCCTGGGGGTCCCCAGTGGCCACTGATAGAGCTCCCCCAGCCCCATAGAAAACATGCTGCTCTCCCTCCAGCGCTATTGTAGGGCACCTACCACCCCGTAGTGGTTCTCATTGACCGCTGCAGCCCCAGTTGGGTAGTTTTGTGCCCAGTGTCCCCAGAAAGTCCTTCATTAGGCACTTCACAAGACACCCTATTGCCACCCCGCCCCCAACCACAGCACCCCCATAAGAGCGCAGCACACCAGGGCTAGTATCCTGTAGTAGCCTGCATTGGCCATTGCAGCCCCAGCTGGGTTGAATGGCCTGGTGCCCCCTGAGAGTCTCCACTGCAGCCAAGCTGATGATGCCCTGATAGTCCTCGCTGGCCACTGCTGTTCAGCTGGTGATGTTCTGGTGACCCCTGGAGGTCCCCATTAGCCACTGCAACTGGGCTGATGATGTCCTGGCAGTCCCTGTTGGCCCCTGCAGCTCAGCTGGTGATGCAATGGTGCCCTCTGGGGGTGCCCGTTATCCACTGCAGTCCCCGGGGTCCATGTCCCATCCCTCACAGCACTCACCAGCTGCCCGGCCAGTAGGGGCATGTACTCGATGATGGCCAGGCGCACACGCCATTTGGCATCCTCAGCCAGCTCCACGATGGCGGGGAGCAATGACTGTGACAGCTGCCGGATGCCGATCACCTCGTTCACACAGTCCAGGTTGGAGATGATGTTGAGCCGCACCTCGGGGCACTGCCGGGAGAGGGTGGGGCCAGACCCAGGGGAGATGATCAGGGGCTTTCCAGTGAGCAGGGGCTTCCAGGCTCCTGGATTCTCCCATGCCAGCCCCTGGCTTTAGCTGTAACATTTTCCCCAAGCTGGGAGAGAACCCAGGAGTCTGCCCCACCCCGCATCCCAGCCCCCTGCAAGAAAGGTTAGAACCCAGGAGTCCAGGCGCTCTCACTCTCACCCCAACTCTCTCCTCTTCCCTGAGCTGGGAGAAAACTCGAGTCCTGGGCTCTCATCCCCACCATCCCTTGCCCCTCCCAGAGAAAAAAGGACAGAACCCAGGAATCTGGGTGCCCAAATTCCACTCCCGAATTGGATGCCTCCTTGGGAAAGCTGGGTATAGGAGCCCAGGGGAAGGCTTGCTGGGTATCCAGCAGCAGCCAGCTCTAGGGTTGGAACAGGTGAGGCACAGCCACACAACACAGCTCTAATGTGCAGCTGGGTCTGGTGCACAGCAGCAATATAGAACAGAAGGAGATCCTTCTTTAGGGTCTTGAAATGCACCCAGCGTGGGGGCGGGGAATCTGCCTATAAAACACAGCACCAGGGAAAGCTCTAGGTCCCAAAAATTTTAGCCAGCTCTGGGGTGGAGCATATCAAAGACTGCTATACATAAACAAGGCAAAAAAGGGATCCCTGGGTGCCAAGGTGGTTCCAGCTCTGGGGTGCGGCAGCTAATTATAAAAACACAGCAAAGGGAAAGCTCTGTGGGCCCCAAGATGCACCCAGCACTGGGTGGGGGGTGGAGAAAAGCAGCTATGTTTAACAGGTGGGGAGGACCAACCTCATCCTTGAGCTGGGCCAGGAAGAGGGGCAGCAGGTGCTCCACCGTGTTGTCCTTGCCCAGGATGGGTGACAGCCCCATGATCACTGAAGCCAGTGCTGACTTGACGTGTTGATTGGCATCTGACACCAGCTCCTGCAAGGCCAGGGCCACAGTCAGCCTTACCCGTCACCAGGGGATGCTCCCCCAAGCCACTGAAGCTGGAGAGAGAACCGAGGTTCCCAGCCCCACTCTGATGACCACCCACAAGACAGCTGAAACACCTCCTCCCAAGGAGGGCAGAGAACCCAAGTACCCAGGCTCCATGTCCCCCCTAGCCCCATGCCCTGAGCTAGAAAGAACCCAGTTGTGGCTCCCAGAGCCCCCTGCTCTCACCCCCAGCCCCTACTTCTTTGCCAAAAGGAGCTGGAAAGAACCCTGATGTCCAGGCTCCTGAGACTCCCCAGATTTCCCCCCCACCACGTCTCAAAAAAACCCTATGTATCTGGGCTCCCTAACCCACCTGCCAGCTCCCCTCCAAAAGAACCAAGGCACTCAGGCCCCTAACCCCACCCCACAAGTCTCCCAGCCCTACCCCAGTGCCTGGGCTCCCAGCCCCACATCCACTCCTGGAGGAACAGGGAACCCAGGTGACAGCACCTTTATGCAGGGCAGGATCTGGGTCATGATGACGTTCTCCCGGCAGTCAGGTGACAGATTCTCACAAAATTCTGAGGGGGGAGGGAGGGGGCAAAACAGGGTCAGGCCCCTAAAATTGCCCCTACCCCCCCCGAGTCCCCAACAACCCCCCCACCCCTTTGCAGAGCTGGGAGAGGACCCAGGTGTCCAGGCTTCATTCCCCTGCTCTAGCCCCCCTGCCACCAACCTGGCTCGCTCCCAGTGCCCCACATGGGGATGAGGACCACAGCTCTGCCCCCAAGCTAGATAGTTCAGGGGTTAGGGTGGGGTGGGGCTAACCTTTGACCTTGTGGGAGGCAGCAGCTCGCACTTCAGCCTCACAGTCCTTCATGAGGTTCTGGAAGGCTGGAACCAGGTCCGTCTTGGTGATCTCGGGGCCCACAGCCTTCTGGAGCTGGGGTGGGGGGCAGTGGGGCATGAGACATGGAACAGGAACCCTTGCAGCCTGGTTGGGTCCCCTTGCTCCCGACGCACAGCCCCTGCCCCACCCTGCCAGTGCCCCTCACTCCCACCCTGCAGCCTACGCTATTCAGTACCTCGGTGAATTTGTCGGCCACCATATACCGCACCCTCCAGGATTTGTCTTCCGCTGCCTGCCGTAGTGTCGGCATCACCAGCGACTCCAGGTCCTCCTGAGGCAGCAGCTGGGCAATGTTGACACAGGCCTCCACGGCCAGCAGGCGCACCGAGTCCTGCGGGTAGCTTGGGGTTAACACAGGACCCGACATCCAGGCTCCCAGAGGACAGAGAACCCAGGTGTTTGGGCACTGAAACCCCCTCATTCCAATCCATTAAGCCTCAATCTTTTAGAGCTTGTGGGTGAACCCAGGTGTCCAATCTGCTGGGTCTCACAAGCCCCCAGCTAGGAAAGAACTCAGGCATCCAGGTCTCCCAAGCCCCCCTGCTCCCAAAGCAGCAAGAGAACCCAGGTGTTCAGGCACCTAAACCCCTCTCCATATAATCCACTGGCTTGCAAACTCCTAAGGCTCAGGAGAGAACCCAGCTGCCCAGGCTCCCCACAACCTTCCTAGATGGGACCCAGGCATCCAGGCTGTACCCCCACCCACTCCTCCCAGGTAGGATGCTGGCATCTGGGCTCCTTCCCTGGATAGGACTCAGACTCCCCCCAACCCCCAGCTGGGACCCAGGCATTTAGAGGGGACCGACCTGTTCGTCAGAGGCCAAGCTGGAGAACATGGGGATGATCTCGCTCTTGACGTGCTCCAGCTCCAGCACCTTGGCGAACTCGCCCAGTTTGGAGGCGGCTGCACGGCGCACCATGGGCGTGTCATCCGAGCACAGGTTCCGGAAGTACCTGTAGAGATCAGGGTCAGTCCAAGCCCTGTCCCCCTGGACCCTTAGCCCTGCCCCTGGCTCCTCATCCCCACACCCCAAAATATCACCAGGTAACTAAATGGAGCCCACCAGCTCCTGCTCCCCACCCCAGCCAAGCCCCACCCCAACCATGCAGGCCCCGTCTTCTGCAACCAAGCCCCACCCCCAACCTGTCCTGCCCAGCAGTACCCATCCTAGAATCCTTAATGGACCAAAGTAGAGCTCCTCCAATAAGCCTCATCCCCCTTCCTGCCCAATTCCTGCCCCCAAGGACCCCATCTCCTGCCTTAGCCCATGCCCTCAATAGTCCCTCCCACTCCCAGGCTGTTTCCTCAGAACTGCCCTACCCCAACAGCCCTGCACCCCCTCCCTGCCTCAGTTTCTCCCCAATGGCCTTAGCCCAACAGCCCCGCCCACTCCCAGCCTGTTTCCCCCAAAATGACCCCCTTGTATCTGTTCCCCCCGCCATGGCCCTGCTGCCCCCAAACAGCCCCACTCATCTCAGCCTCACTTCTGCCCCCTGCCTCAGTGTCGTGTCCCCCCCGCCATGGTTGTACCACCCCCCAGCCTCAGTTTTCCCTCCCCTCCGATGACAGGCACTCACTGGCGCAGCTCGGCCTTGACAGCGCTGGACACGCGTGGGTAGCAGACGCTGAAGAGGCCGCAGGCTGAGGTACGGGACGTGAACCAGTCACCACCTGCCAGGCGCTTCACCAGGGGCACGAAATGAGCCTCCAGGTCAGCCGGCGAGTGCTCGTGGGACGTGGCCCGCAGTGACTCCACTGCCTTGTCCCGCACCACGGTCTCCTCCACTGTTGCCAGGCTCTCCAGCGGTGGCTGTGGGACCCAGACAACCGGAAGCTCAGGGCAGGCCCAGGGGGAACCCAGGCATCCAGGTCAGCTTCCACCTAAAAGGCCCTGCCTCCCCACCCAACAGTCCTGTCCCCTCTCTGCCTCAGGTCAGGGGAGGACCCAGGCATCCAGGAGGGCAGGCCCTGTAGAATCCTCCCCACCTCCCAGAACCAACACTCAGCCCAGGTATGTGGGAGATCCAGCCCCATCCTGGCCACACAGAGACCCAGGTGTCTGGGAGTACCATCACACCCCAGCAAGGGGAGCCCACAGGCCATATAGAGCTAGGAAAGGATCCAGGCATCTGGGACCACCCTCCAAAATCCCAGAGCCAGCCTTGAACCCAGGCATCTGGGCACCCTTGCCCAACTACGCTCCACTGCCCAAGTTCCCAGGAGCATCCCCCCCACCCCCCAAAAAACCCAGACATCCAGGGCACGTACCAGCAGGCAGTGCACGTACTCGGGCCCCCCGACAAGGGCGGTGAAGGTGCCCAGCTGCTCAGCCAGTGCCAGCAGCACTTCATCTTCATCATAGATAGTGTCTGTGGGGGGGGGGGAAAAAGAGAGACAGAAGCTGTTGACAGCGGCCGGAGGATCCAGCCGTCCGAGCCCCCGAAACCTGCTCTGACCCTCTGCCCCCCCATAACCCAGGCATCCGGGCTCCCAGCACCCCGGACTGTCACCCCCCAGCCTCTCCCCCCTCCCAGAGAACCCAGGCCCGTGGGTACCTGTGAGGAAGGGGAGGAGCTCGCTGCGGGTGCGCTCCACGCCCAGCGCCAGCGCGATGGTCGACAGCTTCTTGATGCTGTTCAGCCGGAGCTGGGGGGAGAGTGGGGATCACAGGGGGTGGGCACAGGCTCCTTGAGGTCATGGGGGCACCGAGGCCCAGCTGGCACATCAATGGTTAAACACGGAGGCGCTAGGTCACTGCTAGGGCAGGAGGGGAGGCCTGGGGGTACCAGCTAGGTTTGGGGGACAGGGGGCTGCGGGTCAGGAGTGACTGGGGATGGCGGGGGGAGGGGCGCACCGATTCAGGTTCGAGGATGAGCCGGGGGCTCCAAGGTGCATGTCCGCCCTGCAGAGCTGGGCCCCACCCAGACAACCTGGGTGCCCAGTGACAGACCAGTCCCACCCTTGCGTGGCTCCGCCCCTTCCTGTGTCACCGCTAGTCCAACCTGCCCAGCCAGTCCCATGTAACCCCACCTACCCCAGAAGCCCCACCCACTGGGACAGAGCCCCTAACTGCCCCCCCCTGGGGGGGGTATTTGCCCCTCCCCTCACAGACCCTGGGGAAGACTTGCCTCCCCCAAAGCAACTTCTGCTCCAGCCAACCAGGTGTGACTGCCTTGCCGGCCACGCCCCCATCCCAGGGAGGGGCAGGCACCTGAGAAGGCTGCATTTTATGGCTGAGAACTCCGATTGGCTGCTGCAAGCCCCGCCCTGCAGGAATATACCATGGGAGCCCAGCCAATAGCAGGGAATGCAGGGGGGGGGTCTGTCATTGGCAGCTGAGGGAGCCTCCTGCAGTCAACCAGATGAGGCAGAACACCGAGAAAAGTTCTGATTGGCTCCTAGGATGGATCTACCACAGGTGAACAGGCCAGGATTGGTCCCATAGCCTCCACCCAGCCCATCTAGAAAGAAGGAGAAGCCTTGCACCAGCCATTCATAGACAGGGTCCCATTATAATCACACCCTCCTCCCACCTCAAAAGGCCCCCTGGTGTGAAACAGCCCCTCCAATTGGCCCCTTGGAGGTACAGGGGTACAGGAAGAGCCAATCAGTCACCTCCTCTCAACCTGCCCACCCCCCCAATCCACACTTTGTTCCCTCAATGCAATAAGTCAGGCCCCCCCATTGGTTCTATAATTTCCAACAAACAGCCAATCAGAAACTGCTCTCAGCGCCTCCCCCAAAAGGAAACGAGGGGTCTCACTGGAATGAATGGGGGATGCCAGCCAATCAGGGGGCTCGTCCCATCCCACAAAAGACAATACAGGATTCGACAACAAACAGCGTCCCTCACTGACCCTAGTCCGAAGCTCTGAGCCAATCAGGGGCTTCCTCTCACTCACGCTGGAGAGGATCAGGGAGTGAGGGGCGCCCCGATAGGCGCTGCTCCGCCCAATCAGGGGGCTCCTCATTCCTCCGAAGGGGTTTCGGGGTTCAGACGAGCCCCCCCGATCCGTCCTCCCGCGTTCATTCCAAAGAGGAGTGCCGGCGGCCAATGAGGCGCCTCCTCTCATGCCCCAAACCACGCTGCGGCAATGAGACGCGACGCGTGATTGAGCGCCGGGCTGATGGCGGACGCCGGTGCGGCCTAGTGGGCCCCGGCGGCGCCAGTACCTGTACGTCCTCGTTGCGGAGCTCGTCGATCAGCACCGCGATGGGGTAGAGCGAGTCGTCGCCGTCGGCCGCCGCCATCTTTGCTCCCGGCTCCAGCTACTGAACAGCCGCGGGGACGCCTTAGCCGCCTTGCAGGGGTGGCTCCGCGGTGATTGGTTGGGCCGGGCCACTGTCTTGCCCTTCTCTCATATCACTGGCTGGGCTGGCGGTCACTTAACGTGTCTCCCCTCTCCCCCGATGTGATTGGCCGAAAGGGTGTGTCAGCCACATCCAACCACGCTCTAATTGGTTGGAATGACACTTGGTCCGTCCCCTCTGCGCTACAAGCGCCATTGGGTCTGGGGCCAGCGCACCCGCCTCCTTCGCAATGCCATTGGGCGAGAGCTCAGAGTTCCCCACCTTCCTTTAAATTCTATTGGTTGCGTCCCTCTGAATTCTGCTTTTTCATTGGCTAGATTGTTGCTGTCAATCTCCGTTCCCTTACACTCTATTGGGAAAGGAAAACGGCTCTCACTGTCCCAGCGCCCGCCTTCTCTCAGCTAATTGGCCACTCGATTTGATTGACATAGCACTAGTCCAATCCTAGTATAACTCTCGAGAACGACTGGGGCTTGGGTGGTGCTGAGGCGGGGAATGATATTTGTTGCCCTTAGCAACCGCAAGGTCGGCCATCTTGGCTCTGTCACCACAGCAACTGCATTGTGGGTGCCTTCATGATGCCACAGCGCCATGGGGTGACGTCAGAAAGCCGTGCGCTGATGAGGTCATACCCAAGATGACATTGCAGCCCAGGGGATGACATAACACCCGCTGTGATGTCAGAGCACCAGCTAGGATTGTTTTGGCCCCACAGTGGATGTTACCGGGCCCAGGACCTCGCCCGCGGCTCCCTGCCCCTCCATCCCCCTCTCCAGCCGTCCATGCACCCTCTTACGGACGTACTGCTGTAGACCCTAACCCTAACCCTAACCCTAACCCTACCCAGCCACGCGTCCAGCCGTCCGTCCGTCCGTCCGTCCCCATGCAGCCCTCCTCCTGCGCTGCGTCGGTCCCCTCCACCTACGCGCGTACCGACCGGCCTGGTCCCGCGCGCGCCGCTCTCTGCCCCTCCCCAGTGTTTGATGGTGCCTGCACGTCCCCCTCTCAGCCGGGGCCGCAAACGCGCAACATCTCCCCTCTCCTCCTGGCTTCCTACAAGACGCGCCAAACGCAAGCATTTGGGAGGTTTTTAACGGTGCCTGGGAAAGGAAACCGGCTCCGAAAGGGGAACCGGCACGTTGCTGCCCTCTTCCATCTACGTGGGCCCTTGCGGCTCCATCTTTCCTGAAGCCTGTTTCGTCCCCAGAGACCTGAGCGGGTCCTGCGCGTCGCGCCGAGGATTAACGAGCCCCTGCTCGTGGCCGTGGGCTGACCAGGGGAGGACAGCGGTGTGACGCGCAGGACCCGCTCAGGTCTCTGGGGACGAAACAGGCTTCAGGAAAGATGGAGCCGCAAGGGCCCACGTAGATGGAAGAGGG
>JAGPOW010003334.1:116272-134769 GCA_030014935.1 Caiman crocodilus | reverse complement strand
AACCTGGATTTGGATCCTCCTCTCCAGTCCTAGGACTCTCCTGTGCAGCTGTTACACTACTCTGCAGTAGCATCTCAGCACAATATGGCAGAATATTGTCGCATGGTAAAAACTATCAGCCTGCTAAACTGCACCTGGCCACATGTATACACATGGACCTGCGCCAGGAACAAATCTGCTCCTAGTGGGAGCAGTTGAGTGCAGGGCTGTTCCTGCCTATCTGCTCTGCTTTGCCACCCTGCAGCAGCCAGGGTGAGCTCCAGGCTTCTCTGTTGCCAGCCCTGGGCTGGCAGGGGGCACAGGGGTCAGGCCTGACCTTTGAGAGAGGCAGGAACTGTCCTGAAGTGGGGGACACCTCCCAACTGCATAGATCTTGGGATCCCAGGCCCTGTGAAGCTCTTGTCTTCTGAGCAGATTTGAAAGAAGCAGAAGCTCACACATCCCTGCTGCAAGGAAATACCAAAATCAGCCTTCCCTTGAATCAGACTGGGAATGGCTGGGGGCTGCACACGCTGTACTTATTTTGATCTTCTTTGTTACATGTGATCCTTGTTTCCCACATTGGCATGCTGATGGCTTCTTTAACAAACCCTACAGGAAAGTTCTGTTCCCACTTCCCCCTCATGTCTCCCCTCTCCCCAGTCCTGGCAGTGCTTATTGTCCCCCTCCCCCACTCCACACACACTTGGGCACAAGGCATCACCCCAAGCCAGCACCATCGAGCTGGACTGAGATCCTGATCTCCACACAGGAGCCATAGATAGGTCTCCCATCCCACCCCTGTCCTCTCTGGCCTCCTACTGCTGAGGATGACTGGGAGCAAACTGCTAATCTAATGCCATCTACTCTAATTCTGCACCCAGGAACAAGAAACTCCAGCAAGAACTGCACTGGAGTTCATTCGGCTGTGCTAGTTGCATGAATAGATGCACCCAGAGAGTAGCGTTCTTGTATTAGGACCAAAGATATCCTTGGAGGAAGCCATACTCTCCCTTCCAGTCCTAGGATCTTATGAATATTTTGAAACAGGCAAGTGAGTTTGAGAACTTAAATCTCATTTAAAGTAAGCACCAAACTTTCTTTGAGGAACCTTTTAAAAACCACAACTTGTTTGAGCATACATCTATGGCTCTGATTTTTTTTTTCCCCAGTGATGTGACAACCCTCCCTTACTATGATCAAAACATAGTAATGTGTTTTGTGATCAGTAGCAAAGTTGATCAGGAAACTTCCCTTAAAACACTTTTTTTTTTGTCAAGTGCTGTGTTAGTATCATTGCAAAAGTTCACAAAACCTTAGTTCATGCATATGTGAAGGGCTGGAACTCGAGTTGACATGAGTATTAGAAGGACTATTAGTTCCCATCTGTCTGTCTATCTTTTAAAAGGAAAAAGGAAAAAAAAAGAGATTGTGTAATAAGACACACAGTAATCCTTTTGTCTTTGTGACCATTCATTTGAAGTTGATGGTTTAAATCCACAATATAAATTCATGATGTTATTACAATGACAATTATAATGAACTCATAGGGCTAGAAGGGGCCTCAAGGATTCTGTGGTTCCACAGTGTGCACAAATGCAAGACTGTTACTCCTAAATCATTTGCAAGCAATGACTATCCTATTTTTGAAAACCTGAAATGAAGGAAACTCCACACTGTCCCTGGACAGTCTGTTCCATGTCCACACTGGTTTAGAAACAAGGGGGCTGTCCCCCCTGAAATCTAATCTAAATATACTTTGCTGTCATCTGAAGCTTGATGTCCTTCCCTATTCAACAAGGGAGAACAACTGTTCACCTTTTTCTTTACAGCAGCTTTTGGGTATTTCAAGACTGCTGTGCTCTGCCTCTTAATTACCTTTTCTGCAAGCTAAATAGTTCTGTCAATCTCTTTTTAACATGTCTTTCCAACCATTTACCATTTTTGTCACCTATATCTGAGCTTTTCTAACTTCTTCATATTTCTTCTTAAAATGTGAAGCCCTGAAATTCACATAGTAGTTTAAGTGAAAACTAATTAGCACCAAGTAGAATGGTACTATCAGCTCCCATGTTTTACATCTAATACTTCTGTTGTTGCAGCCCAAGGTGCATTAATGTTCCTGTAGCTACATCAAATTGCTGGTTCATGTTGAGTCTGTGATCAAACCCCACAGATCCTTTTCAAGAATCATACTACCCAGCCATTTATAACTCAATTTGTACCTATGCTTTTGATTATTCTTCCCTATGTGCAGCAACTTGCATTTATTTCCTTGGACTTCATATTTTGTTTCTAGCCCAGCTTCCCAGTCTATCCACATCCATCTGAATTCTCACCTTCCAGGTTCATCTCACTTTCCAAGGTTCATCTCACCTTCCAGTATCTGGATATTTGTCTATATCCAAATAATGGATTACACCAACTGGTAACCAAAACTCTTCAATTCCTCATCTTGCAATTCATGGCATTTATTTTAGGTGGCACAGTCAGTAAAATGCATGCATGAAACATTACTTCCCTGCTTCAACAGTTTTAACACACGATGACCCAAGTCAAGTGTCATTGTACATACAAAGCTACAGACTTATCCCACCACCTTCATGTTTTGTAAATAGGTTGTACACGATAGCATAAAGACAATAATTTCATCAGTTAATTATTTAAAAAAATGTAAGTAAAGCAAAGTCATGAAACAAAGATGGGCATATTGTTTTTGGAGAGGATCATGCCAAGTCTTCCACTTGGTTTTGTCACTTGGGGTGCCTATAGACATGCAGCAAGGCATGTGGGAACAGACTTGAGTTTGCTACAGCTTGGCAAATACCATGCTCCAACAGAATGCAGCATCATATGTATCATTGTCCCTGCACTGAAAAATGGTGGTCGAGGGGCTTTAACTAAAGCTCTTTCAATTAGCTGTAGTTAAAGAACCCCCACTGACATTTTTCAGCATGGGACACTAATTATAACTCCCAGAGCATCACATGCATCAGAATGACTCTTGAAATTACTCTATACATGTGCTTCACGGGGTGGTGGTGGTGGGGCTAGTGCTCGAGTGAAAGACCCTTGGTTTTGTCTCACACACTGCTGGACATCTTGCACACACTACATGGACTTTGGCAGAGCTGCCCCCCCTCTGGCCAGGCTAGCCTCTGCCTTATGCAGGATGAGGTTGTCCTGTCCTGGTCTCTCCAGCCTTAGACACTGGGCACTATCAGCAACAGGATACAGGATATGCTGGACTAGATGGTGAAGGGGCTGCTACAGGCAGGGAATGAGTCCAGCTGGGTGGGGCAGACTGTGAGTTCACAGGCATGAGTCAGTAGGAGATCAGCCATTGGGCCAGAGGGGCAGTGACCTCATAGAGGGCCTGCACAACCAGTTCCAGAGCCACAGGCCAGAGTCTCAGACCTGAACACACCTTCGTGGTGGCAGGTTTCCTGGCTGAAGCTGATACAGGTGAGGGAGAATCTGATTTCTATTTCTAGTCGCAGGGCCACCCATCTTATCTGCCCATCCTTCCTGCCCCACAGGTGCCACCCCAGAAGCTCTTGGGTTTGGGCTCAGCGGTGCAGATGGACCGCTCTCTCTTCTTGGTCCCCAACCCTTCATCAAGGTTCATGAGTTCAGGGCTGTGGTCCTTCTCAGTCACAGGCTGTAATTCAGATCCAGGTCACAGGACCCTGGCATGCAACAACACAGGGGTAACTTTGGTGTAAGAGCCAGTTGTGATCTCTGCCAAATGTCAGCCAGTTCAGGCCCCCTGAAATGTTTGGACTGGGGATGAAATCTCTAGTTGTCCCCTTTGAATGGGTGGGAGCTTTGATCCCCATATTCCTCTGCAGCTTTGTCCATCTGTCTAGCTGTCTGCCACTCTGACTTGGAGCAAACCTTTAGTTTTTCAGTACAGCAGCACGGAGTTGGACTGCTGCACATTGAGCAAGAGCTCCCCCCACTCTCCTCTGATATCCACAGGGGCCTTTCCACCCCCCCTTACTTCTCCCTTCCCTTCTCTTCCTGAATCACCTAGTCCTACCCCTGGTTGTGCAGAGCAGCTGTGCTGTGCTTGAAGGGATCTGGGGGGACTGGCAGGGTTCAGGTGGTTGGGCAGGAAGGAGAAGGGTTGGGCAAGAGGAGAAGGGGGTGAGGAAGTCAAGCATGTGGCTAGGGACTCTGTCTTTCTGTGCCTGACACAGGCAGTGCAAGTGAGAAGCAAGTGGTGGGGATACTTTTGGGGGTGACTTTTATTGGACCAGGTGTCAAATTTGGGAGCAGTGTTAGACAAAAACACAGAAGAAGGGCACCTGGTGCCCAGAAACTTCTCTACTTTCACAACTTTTTGGTGGGTCCAAGAAAAGATGTCACTAAAATCACTTTGATCCTTGCATATTGTCCAGACCACTGTGGCTACAACAGCACCCCAACCCTACTGAGAGGAAGGATATGGCCTTTATTCAAATAAGTCAGGCATAGCCAATCATGGGGCAGAGTATCTGATGCTAGGAAACAATGGCCAGGAGGTTGCTTGGTGCAAGGTGATTGTGACCCAATGGGATGTCCACCTCTCTGGCCACCAGTTTAGAGAGAGGTGTGTGTGGTTGGGGGGGTGGGACTTTATAAGTAAAGCTCACAGAAATTTGCTGAGAGCACAAGAGTGGTGAGACTCATGGATATTCAGGAGTCTGAAGAGGACTTCACTCGAGTGACCCCACAGCCCTGTGCACATTCTTTGTCCCCAACATGCCTGACCTCTGCTTAGGGGTCCCCTCCAACTTGACCTGGTCCCAGTGCCATTTTTCCTCATTCCTGACTCCCTGTCCAGCATCCAAGCACTCAGTTGGATATCTCAGATCCCACTGCAAGGCCTTACTCTAAAATGCATCCAGAAGGTGACCTAGAACATCTCCTAGAGAAGAAAGAGATGGAGCATGCTCCCCATCCTGGCTCATCAGGGGAAGGGGCATCCTTCCACTCTCATTGTGCCTTTGCAAAGGCAGGACATGGACCGTGTTGATTCATCAGCAATACACTCCACTGTAACAGTTTGCCAACCTTCAAGCTCTAGTTCACAAATGTTATTAGCAACTTTTTGGAATCTATTCAAAAAAGCCACAATCCCTTTAGCTAAAAGAAACCCAGGTAAACGGTGGAGTGGAACAGACACTGATTGCAGCAGAAGTGATAGTAACCCACCATTTTCTTGTTTCTCAGCAGATTCAGCCAGAGTTTCAATGGAATACAAAAACTCAAAAGCTTCTCAGAAAAAAAAAATCAGATGGACGGACCTAAAAAATGACGAAGCAAAAAAAAAAAACCCACAACATGCTTTGTAAAGCAATGAAGGTTAGAAACAAAGCCACAGTACAATTTCCATATATATGTATAGGTGTCATATACACCTTAACAAGGCAAGTGGTACATGGCTAGAATCAATAGTAGCCTATGGGACTGCTGGCAGTTCTATCTAGATGGTCACAAAGAAGTTGATGATTGCAGCCCCATTCTGACAAGATGCACGTGCCTTATTTCAAGCATGTCTGTGATCGTGGGGAGCTCAACAGGACTGGTCCATACTTGCTTCTTAGCACAGTGCACCAATGTTTGCAGGTTCAGGGTCCAACACAGAGCTGACTGGGCCCTGGTGTTTTTAAATTTGATGAGCAGAGTGCTACAATGCTCCAAAGTCCTGATCTCCTGGTATTGTCTCCACTATTGCATCTGTCTTTTCACTGTCTTTCCAGTAAAATGGTTATGTACCTCAGGAAAAACTCTGGTTACACCTAGTCATTGTTCAAACTGTCATTTAATTCAGTAGGGCTGAGCTTTTACCCTTACTCACCCCCAGAGTTGGGCTTTTGTAGCAAAGCCTGCAACACAAATTCCTAGACCTGCAAGCAGTATACACTCAACGGTTCGGACTGTCCTAGACTTTACTGCTTTTCATGTCAGGTAACCAGCAGCCTCAATTTGTGGCAATTGTTAATAAAGGCACAAACAAGAAAAGATCCTCCTCCCAGGTAAGAAGTCAGGGCATGAGGAGATGTCAGAACTGGAAGATGACCTGCACCTGCCATGACACGTATTGTTGTGCAGGACTTGCTCACCCAAATGGCATCGTTCCCCACAATCTTCCATGCTTTTTTCGGAAACAAGTGAGCAAAATATGGTGCTAGAAGATGTGTAGTGTTGGGAGGGGTTGTGTGACACATACCCTTTGCTTAACACTAAGGGAAACAATGGTGTGACCAAACTACCGAAGGCACTACAGCCCTATGGCCACAGATTAGTAGAAAGTGGAACTGGGTAAGCTGATAAGTGCAAAATGAGAGCAAAACTATTTTTCTCCTGCACTAAAGTGAGGGTGTTCATGAGGAAAAGCCTGCACTGTCCTAGAAAAACATAAAAGCTGCACAGCAGACAGTGTTTAGATGCCTCATTGCAAGGAAGAGCAGGGGCAGCACTGCCCAGGGAGAGCACAGCCTTTGAGTTTTAGTAGGAGATGGATTAAACATCTGCAAATGAATTGATTAATTTTCTGTAAGGGGAAGTGAGCTAGCTGATAAGTGCTTTCTCGGTGAAGGGGATGTGGGTGAAAATTAAGTCATCTCTTGGCTCCTGTGGGGGAACCCTGGCCCTGCCGAAATTAGTGATAAACCTCTCTGGGCCTTCAGGATGGTCACCATTTTCTTCCATGGTCTTCATGTCGGCCCTTCAGAAACAAGCTCAGGGAGAAGCAATGCTGACCCTAGTTGGTCTTTCACTGACCTTTTCTGAACTGGCTCTTTCTTTATTTCCTATATTTATTCTGTTATATTTATATCCCACCTTGATCCCAGCACTCTTTGTTGCATGGGCAGCAGATCAGACTTGGTGATTGGTTGAGGTCCCTTCTGACCCAAGCATCTATGGATTGAAGTCACTTTTCAATGGGGGGTGATTATTATTTATCCTAGAATTCTGTATCGCACCCAGGAGAGCACTGTTGCCCTGTGCAGGAGGGAGAATGAAGGAATTAATTAGCACTTTATTGCCTTTTCTTATTTGTTCCTGCTACAGAAAAAAAAAAAGACCAAAGAAATGACTGGTACAGTTACAAATATAATGACATGGTTTGTGGATGAGGTAACAGATATCCTCTATCCAGCCATAATGGACTATGGAGAGAGAAAAATAACCAAGAGAGATATGAGAGACAAGAATGCCAGTGTCAAAAAGTGTGTCTGCACAGGCAGAAAGATAACACCCAGCAGCTCATCAGGATGTGGGAAAAAAGGGAGTAGAGGAAAACTAACCTCACTTTTTTCTCAACACTCACCTGGCCTGTCTCCAACTCTTGGCAGAGACGTTTGGGAAGACAATATTCCTGAGATTGAACTGGCAGCAGTACCTCCTCGTCCAGCTAATCATCTCTCTAGTTTGCTCAGGAAGAGCACGTGCAGGGGAGTTCAGCTTGAGCATCCCAGGCAGACTTTCCAAGCTGAGTGATTTCCCCATGGCCAAAGGTACTTTCAATAAAAATCAACACAAAAAAAGGCCTATTAGAAACCCATCTCATTAGGGAGGATATTTCCTTTGATGTCACACTAGATTGCCCTAAAACAGGCATGCTTAGAAAATTATTTTCACTGATCATTGCATAGAAACAAGCACTCGGTTCTGGGGAACAGGTCCAAAGGGAAGGGCAAATGCCTCGACAGATTCAGGTCCCTGAGCTTGCAAACTGGCACTCAGGGGGCATCAGAAAGGTGCGTTACCATGCAGGAGCTCTGGCATTCAAACCTCCTCCCTCCCCACAGGACGTATTTATCAAGCCAGGGGCAGTCCAGTCCGGCACAACTCTAACCCAGCTCGGCATACAGCTTTCGAGAAAGCCCTGCTTGTCATCATGCAGGAAAATATTCCCTGAACAGGAAGCACCACTGCCAAGATACACCATTGAGCCTCAGCCCTGGCACTCACCTGCCGGTATTTATGCTGAAGCCTTTTTCCACAACACATATAATGACCTCAGGAACAAATGTGTCCCTTCCCAAAACTTCCTTGCTCAGGACAGCATGATCCATAGAAGTGATCCTTCATGGTTCAGTACAGAGCTGGTCCATTTGGTGTTAAGTAAGCTGTCTGGATGTCAGGCCACAGCCCGGCAGCCTTTGGAGGATCAGGGTCTCTTCCCTGACATAGATACCTTGATGGCCCAAATTATTCACTCCAGTTTGTTTGACCTTTGGAATGAAAGTGCTCCTAAAGTTGCAGCTTGTGAAAACAGGAAAAGTGACAACAGTGTCAGCAGAGGCGTTAAATGTTTTGAGAAGGAGAGAAATCACTGATCACCAACCCTTAACAAAAGCACCCCCTCCTGCTCAGTACAAACCTCTAGAGCCTGGGAAAATGGATGAGAAGCTTTTCAAGGATGCTACCAAATGCACCTCCCAATGCCAAATTCCCACACCATCTAGCGTCTGGCTCAGATATTTGGAAGATATAATCACCAGGCTTTTCTCTGATATTCTCCCTACCACCACCAGCACATCTTCCCCGAAAGAAAAGAAAATAGAGCTTGCAGGATTTGACTTGCTTCCCCTGAAGGTAATCAGAGATGTGATGGCAAAAATCTCTGAAGACAACGATTCTTGTAGCCAGCACACTGACCATCCGCATGCCAGAGAGGATGCTATGGTTCAACCCACTGCTGATTCGGTTTATGACAAGCTTTTGGCACAGTTTCAGTCTCAAGTCAACATGCAGAACTGCTTAAGAAATGGTGCTCGGTTCTTTCTGAAGCCCTTTGTGACTTGGTCTTCCAAGAGGTTTCTGGGAGTCCACTACAGAGCTCTCTTTCTGGGGGATCACACTTCATCACCATGCCGAAGCAGACAATATTGTTGGAGATACAGCCAGAGATGTTTCTGAGCTTCTGGAGAACTCAAACACCCAACCATCGGACCCAAGTAAAATAGTTCCTCTTATCAAAAACCTAGAAGGAAATCTGTTCATATTTTCTTCCCTCTTTCCCATTGTGGAGTTGGACGCAGAAAATACTTTGGTGCTGAAGGATGCAACTAGAACTACCGGCTTTGCAAGTTCTCCTCTCAAAAGAGCAGACCAACATGGATGAGCATATCAGTGAAGACCATCTTTTGCATGCTGAAGAGAGCCGTGCCATGGGAGACATATTCAATTCAGCTTGCGCAAACACCGCACAACCTGCTGACTCTGGCATTTTTGTAAGCAGATACCTAACAAATCGGAAAGACATTATAGCCCACAGGATAGCAGCTTCAATAGCAAAAGAAGTTACCAAACCTGAGTTACAAGCCGGGTCAGAGGATACCTCAGCTTCAACACCAGTAGGTATGAAGATTGCAGACAAACTCCCTAGTGATCTTGGCATGATAAAGGAGATTCCCCAACCAGTTCTAAACCCATGCATTCCTGCGGTACCCATGATGCTTGTGGGGGAAATATTAAGTAGATTCTTGGCAAAAGCCTTAATTTGAACAGCTGGCAGAAGCTCACAGCACCAGAGATGTTTATCAAGGGCTGAAGTGAACTCACTTGCTGAGAACCTGAACCAGGCTATGGAAGAAGGCCTGTCCAGACATCAAATCAGCCTTGTGCTGGCTACAGGGGAAGAGCCACCATGACATCCAGAGCAGGAAAGAGCACTTATTCCTGGAGGTCAAAAGTACTATTTGATTATGCCACAATGATCTGGATCCGAGCAAGATCTGTATGATGACGTAATAGGTTCTGATGCACATCTTCCACAAGATGCTGTTACCGTCATAATCGAGGGAGCAATTGGAGAGTTCCTTTTATGCATGGTGAGAGGCCGACTGAGCCAAAGTAGGACAGACCCAGACAGGCTTGCCGATGAGGCTCTTTCCCAGTTGTCTATTAGTGCAGGCCCTAAGTCATGGCGTGATGAAGAGGCAGTCCTGGGTACAAGTGCAGACAAGACCCCAACAGGGACAGAGGAGTTAGCCACACTGAGAGCTCTTCAGCCCAAGGTGGACCTCTTTGCACAACTCGCAGCTTGTTGCACTGAGGATGAGGTGGGAGAGTAGAGGGTGGAAGATGACCCTGAATCACAGCAGCAGTGGGAGGAGGAAGAAAAGCTGCAGCAGATTGAGGAGACCACTCCAGTGAAATCCTCTCTGTATTTGTGGAGCCTGTTGGGTTCATTCATGGACACTGAACCATCAAGGTAACTTTTTTCTGACAAAGCAGTGAGAGTGGGAGCTGTGGTGGAGGGGGATAATCTGGGGTCTCTGGACAGAGCAGTCCCTGCGTTAGACTGGGTTTGGTATGAAAGTGCACACAGCTCTGCCCCGCTCTCTGCTTGCTTGCAACCAGAGCATTTCATTAGTGCAACACAGTGGGACCAGATGGTGTCAGCAACTCTGCGCTTCCTCCATGGCTCATTTACTCTGCCACCGTCTGTGTGCTTCCTCCCCGTGCCCAGATCGTGCTCCATAGCCACAGCTGGTGGGAGGACGTGTTCAGCAGAGGGGCATTAGAGCAAGGGCATTTCTCCCAGCTACACCTCCTGTACATCCAGACTCCACTGAGAGAATACCCTCTGGGATGCTGGGGTCCCAGTCTTGACCCCTCCAATATTTTCACCGGCTGCTTCCAAATGTTTAGTCTGAAGCAGTGAATGCTTCCCGGTGTCGGGAGTGGAGACCTTTCTGTGTGCATATGTCCCAGCACACACGGGCATCCCTAGCAGTGTTGTCCCTGGGGCAGCACTGGGCCTGTTGAGCCCCAGCTCAAGTCTGGGATCAGGCCCAGTGTGCAGACGCCAATGAACACACCAGGGGTGGAAGTACAAAGAGAAGTTTATTGCTAGCAATAAATGGTGTGAGAGGAATAATTCATGTAACAAGCACACCCAAGTATTACCTCTGGATATTTTTATACAGAAGTTTGCAAGGTTTTGCAAATGTGCCGTTCAGTGATTGGTTAGAAGTGAATGATGCAAGAAGTTCTCTACTGAGCATGTCTCTATACCTGTGTTTAAGCCATGTACCTCATTTACATACATGTGTTTCATAAGCATACTCTTTTTTCCACCTAGGGGTGTGATTTTTAGTATTATAATGAGACCTTTAGCACAGTCCCCTGTCTTTTCTTGTTTTCTTTTAAACCTCTCTTACCCAGTTACTGATGTCTCCTGCTTAACATCACAGATGGGCATTCTTCACATAACAGTCTCTTCTCATCGTGTTTGGGTGGAGGTTTTCAAGGGTATTCCTTACATCTATTTTTTCGGAGCATTTTAATATTTATTAAAATTGCTCCATTTAATTTGGTCTAACACAAATTTGGTACTATCAGGGGTTTTTTGTTTGTAAAATTATTTGATTGATTCTAAGCTTATAGGCAGATATGAAAGCAGGTAAGCATTGTATACAGTGACAAGTCACTATACGTATGACAGAGAAGGACAACTATACTAAATGGTTGTTTTAATCATTTAAAATTGGGAAGCCAGGAAATTAACCAGGAAAAGTCTGGACCAGTTGATTTTCTAAACCTCTGTGCTAGTTGTTGTAAGGCACCAATCTAGTCTTTAATTTGTACAGAATTATCAGTGAGGTTGAAACAACACATTTAAAAAAAATGACGACATTATACCCCTGATTGTGTCGTAGTAAGAGATAATTAATAGTGGCTCTATTCTTGAAGACAGCATCTTTCAATTGGTTTGTTTATTATTTAGGGCCGAAAGAGTTTGGGATGTAGCATTTAGCCCTTTTGCTAGAACACAGGCAATTGCATTTAGATTTTTACTATTACTTACAACGAGGCCTGGAACTTCTACAATTGACGCGGCTAATAGGGGGAGTATTCGGCTTTGGAGAATAGCTCAGGGAAATCATTCTTATTACAATTAGTGGTGAGGGCAGGGTATGCTTGTTTATACTTTTTACCGAAAGGGGTTTGTTTGGGATGCATCGTGTTAGATTTTTTGGGGGATAACTGCAGTTACCTGGGCAATGGTGCATGGTCTTTCAGTAGCGTTTGCTGGAATGTATGAATAGATTATTCTTTTACAAAACAGAAACCATTCTCAAGGAAGGATGATATGTTCATATGCATAGGATATTTGACTGGTTTCATTACAGAGGATATTTTTCCTTTGGTTTAATTTAAGGCAATTATCAGTACAATTGATCATTAGGAAACATTTGGAAGTGTTAGCTGTTCTTTAAACACGTAAGGAAAACATGTTTTGGCTTTTATTTTTTTGTAATAGCTTTTTAATTATACATATCTTGATATGTATTTTTTTATTTATATTTTTTAGTGTAGTATATTTTTGTAAAACTTTTAAAGGGATTGGCACTGCCATTAAGCATGATGTAAAAATCAGGTGAACATTGGTTCTTTCTGCTAAGCAGAAATCTGTTTTATTTAAAATCTCTCGGGCCAGATAGATCCAGACATTTTTGAGGGGGATTAAATCTCCGTTTTAAAAGGTCCTATTTTACTATAAAAAGGAGTGGACAGGCTAGGACATTCAATAAGAGAATACTGACTAATTTTATAATGAGGGCTACAAAACTTGATCAAACAAGAATCAAAATTGACAGATTACTTAAAGTTCCTTTCTTTGAATAGGAATTTTAAGTCTTTAACTGGCTTTATTTTTTACTGTTCTTTGTTTTCGGTTTCAGAGTCTGCAGGGGTTTCTTTTTGCTCTGGTTCAGTCACTAGTTTTAGACAACGGGAATGTATTCAAGTCTTGATTTTTTTGAGCTTTGCTGCCATTGGGGTCATCAGGAGTACTCTATAAGGACCTTTTCATTTGGCCCAAAGCAGTTTCTTGTTTTAGTCTTTTACAAGAACATATCTCTCAGGTGATAGTTGGTTCTTCGGGGCAGGAGACTTGTCCTGCAACTGCAACACGTCTCGTACCTGCTGATGGATGGAAGATAAAATAGAAACCAGCGACCACACGTATTTTTTGATTTTTTTTTTATACATATGGTTGCTGCTCACTACTTACAGGCAGATTTAGTGGGTAAGGCTTTATATACATTATTTTAAATGGACTTAATTTTAATTTAGAATGCAGTGCCACTTTTACTCGCAACAAGGCCAAAGGCAAGGCCTCTGGTCATTTAAGTTGAGCTTCTTGGCAAATTTTTGCAAGGTGCCTCTTTAAGGTCTGATTTATACGTTTTACTTTTTTACTAGACTGGGGTCATTAAGGGGTGTGTAAGTGCCAGCTGATTCTCAGGAACTCAGAGACCTTTTGAGTAATTTGTGTGATGAAGTGTGGGCCATTGTCTGACTCTATTCCTCTTGGTAGTCTGAAGCGAGGTACGATTTCTTGTAGGAGTGCCTTGACCACTTCTCGGGCTTGGGCAGTCCAACATGGGAAGCACTCGACTCAGTTAGAGAAAGTGTTTACAAAGACAAGGAGATACTTTATCCCTTGTTACTGGGGTAACTCTGTAAAATTCACCTGCCATTCTTCTCTCGGCTTGTTGCCTATCCTCTGATGTCCTGGAATTTTTTTTGTCCTTTCTTTGGGTTATTTCTCTGGCAAACCTCACATGTTTCTGATGTCTTTTTGGCACTTTTTTTAGCCTCACTCCAGTCACATAGTGACTGATCTACATCACCAGGGCCCTTGTACCGTAGTGGGTGTTGTGATGAGCACTTTTTACTATTACATGGACTGAGGCAGCTGGGATGACGATATGGCCATTCTTTGTTACTAGCTACTCGTGCTCCCCCTTCTTTGTTTGAAGTTCTTTTATTAATTGTTTGTCTTTTTTTTTTATCCTGTGGTGTCACAGGCTGGTGTAGGTCTGGGAGGAGACGTAACGGATTATTTACTTTGGGTAACAGGTCTGTCTGAGGTCTCTTAGCTACTCTCTTTGCCATAGCATTGGCAAACCAGTTACCTTTCGTTGAAGGGGGGTTTTTTTGTTTGTTTTTGATGGATGAGCCTTACAATGCATTACTGCTACCTTCTTTGGCTTTTAGACTGTTTTAAGGAGAACTTTTATTTGTTTATCATGTTTAACGCTTGCTCCTTTAGCATCAAGTAGGCCCCGCTCTCTTCACAGCGCTCCGTGTGCATGTAAAACAAGAAAAACATATTTAGAATCAGTATAAATGTTGAAGGTTTTGTTGGTCGCTAACTGCAAAGCCTGAGTCATGGCAATAAGTTTGGCCTTTTGAGTTGAAATGGATGGGTTTAAAGGTCTCGCTTTTATTACGTCCTGTGTAGTTACGACAGCGTAGCTGGATTTTCGGACTCCATTCTTTATGCTTGAGCTGCCATCTGTGTAGAATTTCAGTTCAGCATTGTCAAGGGGTTGGTCTCTCAGGTCCGGCCTCGAGGAGTAAACAGTTTCTAGTGTCTGCACGCAATCATGTACAAGGTCTTGTGTGTTATTCACAGGAGGTAGCATTCTTGCTGGGTTTGCAGTGCGAGAAATGGCCAATTTTATTTCAAGTTTATTAAGGAGGATGACCTGATATTGGGCCATTCGTCCCAGGGTTAACCAGCTCTCTTTTTTTTGCTCCAGGACCGTAAACACTGCATGAGGCACATACATAGTCATTTTATGACCTAGGGTTAAGTTTTTCAGCTTTTTGTATCAGCAGGCAGGTGGCAGCAATAGCTCAGAGACAAGCAGGCCATTCGCATGACACAAGGTCTAATTGCTTGGAGAAGTATGCTACCGGTCACTGCCAATTTTTTAATTTTTGCATTAGTACTTCAATGGCCACCCCCCTCTGGTCATGTACAAAAAGTGAAAAAGGCTTACTCATGTTTGGTAGCCCTAAAGCGGATGCTTCAACTGGCAGAACACCTGCTCACGCTTTTCAGTCCACTTAAGCATCTTTTTATCACTTTTTGTGGCTTTATACCATGGTTTTGCAATGACTTCGAAATTGAGAATTCAAATCCTGCAAAAACATACTGTGACTAGAAAGTTGCTCCTTTTTTTTTTTTTTTTTTAGGGATGCTAGCCAGCATATAGGGTTTTTTTTTTGTTTTGTTTTTTGTTTTGTTTTGTTTTCAGCAATAGGGCTTTCTGACCAGGCTGTAATTCAAATTTTAAATATGTTACTTTTGGGACACTGGTTGCATTTTATTCTTGGACATCCAGTATCATTCTTGTCTCAGGAAATTAAGGAGGCTGATGCCTTATTTATTAGGCAGCTTGCTTCAGTGGTGGCAGTTAAAAGCAAGTTATTTACATATTGTAGAAGGGAACAGGACAGTGGCAATTTTAATCTACATAAATCTTTGCTTAACACAGTGTCAAATAGTGTTGGGCTGTTTTTAAACCCTTGGGGTAAGACAGTCCAGCAAAACTGAGTCTTAATATTTGTGTTTGGGTCTTTTTATTTAAATGCAAATATTTTTTGAGACTGTGACTCTACTGGTATATAGAAGAAAGCATTCTTTAAATTAATAACCATGAACCAGTTATGGGTCAGGTTTAAGGCAGACAGCAGGGTGTATGAATTGGGTAACACCAGGTATATACTCATGATCACTTTATTTACAGCCTTCAAGTCTTGAACAAAACAATATTTGTCACTCTTAGGCTTCTTTATGGGTAAGATGGGTGTGTTAAAAGCTGATGTGCACTCACGGAGAAGACCATCCTCTAGGAATTGTTCAAATAATGGCTTCAGTCTTTTCCTGGCTTTCATTCACATTGGATATTGTTTCACGCATGGAGGTTGGGGCCCTGTCAAAAGTTGAATCTTTACAGGATTAACATTTTTAGCCCTTCCGGGTCGGTGACCTGCCCACACCTATGGAACGACAGCATCAAGTATGGGTTGAGGAAGATCTGGCATGCTTTTCTCTCCGAGAAGGCTGAGAAGGCAGGCCTGCAGGTGCCAACCTTTCTCAGGTGGCACTGTCAGGAACATCTGTTCGTTCTGAAATGATAGCGTAGCTTGCAGTTGACAGAGGAGATCCCTTCCTAGAAGGGTAACAGGGCAGTCTGGCATGTGTAAGAACTGATCGGTGACTTCAGCCTGCCCGAGATTATAGGTCATTGGCTGTAAAAAGGGCCATGTTATTGTCTTTTCTGTGACTTTTACCACCAGCACAGTCTTTTTACTTAAGGGTTTCAATTTTTTGAGTTAAAACAGAATGAGTAGTATCTGTATCCACGAGGAATTCTATTAATTCCTTTTTGTCCCCTAGTTGCCTGTCAGTCTGATTTTGTTTCTTTAAGAGCAAACAGTTCTTCACTGTTATCTTTTGCCTTTTTTTTATTTCCATCTACTCCTTGATTGGGGCATTTTCAATTTCCATGTCCTTTTTTTGTTTGCAATAGGCATACTGATCTTTTTTTTAGTGGATCCCACCTCTGAGGCTGTCTCCGAGTCACCTCATTTCTGGGTTTTCTCATAATTGTAGCTGCCACTAGGCCTGAATTTTTTATTTTTTTTCTCCTCCTTCTTATTCTGTTGGGGTTTTTTTTGACACCTTCTCAGTTAGTAAATACTTTGTAAGCAATATTTACTAGTTGAGACATCGGCATACTTGCTGCTCCATTGGTTTTCTGCAATTTCTTTCTGATGTCCGGTGCACTTTGGCCTAAAAAGATCATATTTATTATGTGAGTGTTTGATGCATTCTCTGGTCCTCACGGGTGTATTGTCTGAAAGTAGTGTAGATTCTCTTTAAGAAAGCACTCAGGGTCTAATTTATTTTTTGTCCGACCTCGTACACCTTATTGAGATTCTGAGGTTTTTTGCAGCACTTTTTAGCCCTCAAAAGACATATTTTTGATAGGCACGAATGAAGGTCAGATGTTGGTCTGGGTTTTAACTAGGCTTCTGAGTGGAAACATAATTATCCATATTTCCATTCAGGTGTCCTGCGGTAATATTTTTTTTTTTTTTATACTCGCAGGCTTTGTTTATTACCATCCTCCTCTCCTTTGATGTTAACAGGACATCTAAAAGAGACTGAACATCTGCTCAAGTTGGATTATGGGTTTTGAAAATTATTTTAAACAGGTTTCAGACTTTTTTAGGATCTTCTTTTAAACTGTGAGTGTTATTTCACCAATTGTACAGCTCTAAAGTGGTGAAGGACACATGTACAAAAGTTCTTTGAAGGGTTAATTACTACTTGCTCCTTTAAAGGGGCCTGCACCACTGTCTGGTCTCTCAGGATACAAATTCTCACTTTTTTTTCTTTTTTTTTTTTTAAGAATGGGCTCCAGAATCTGTGTGGTGGCTTACAGGTACCTGAGGAGTTAAAAGCGGGGGAGGGGGGGAGTACTGCTCAACTACGGGGGAAAAAGCACAGATGATGGAGCAGGGAGAGACAAGGGAGAAAAAGAAGCAGGAGAATAATTCTCCGGGGTGAGTGGTGATCGGAGAAGGAGTGGTGAGGCTGGTGCGGGGGAGAGGGGGAGGACACCGAACACAGAGGTGGCGGCACCTCAAGCTCAGGGCAGTCGAGCACGAATCAGTCTCTTTCGCTACCAACTTACATTCATTTAAAACCTTTTGATTCCTATAAAGAGACATAAATGCTTGTGCATACATCAACTCCTTTCATTTATCATTTTGCCAGCAGAACAAAAATTCAAATCAATTGTAAGATGGTATTATAATTAACACTTCTCTCCGGAGGCCAATGTTCTTGATCACCTAGCTAATAATGCAGCCACACAACTTCACAGAAGAATTTAGCTTTCTTCTTAGTCATAGGCTTCTCATCAAACTCTGCCCAATGTCTTAATATACAGGAGAGGAGGGGTACATTCCCTAACCTTACTGTTAACTGTATTCATCTCGGGCTGCGTTTTTGGTTCTGACCATCCAACTTACCTGGGATCCAGGGGTCTGTTCTCAGTCCTCACCCTCACAGGAGAAATTCACTGATTTTGGACTCAGACCAGACAAAGACAGAATACTTACAGAAATAATCCCAGGTGAGCATACTGACAGTAGGCCTTATGCCCTTCCTACCCTCTTGTCCTGGTGCCTGTTACTGGTACTTCCACTCTATGGCATTGCACCATTAGGCTACTGCTGCCACAGTGATCCAGCTCCCCCTGAAGCAAAGGTCTTACCAGGAAAAGAGATCCCGGGGCGTGCCTGATGTTCGTCCAGGAGGAGCGGTTAGCCAGTCGTCAGCTAGTCCGGGCAAAGCCTTATCTAAGGCAGTCCCATCTCGGTCTCCAAAAACTGTTGAGCCCCAGCTCAAGTCTGGGATCAGGCCCAGTGTGCAGACGCCAATGAACATACCAGGGGTGGAAGTACAAAGAGAAGTTTATTGCTAGCAATAAATGGTGCGAGCAGAATAATTCATGTAACAAGCACACCCAAGTATTACCTCTGGGTATTTTTATACAGAAGTTTGCAAGATTTTGCAAATGTGCCATTCAGTGATTGGTTAGAAGTGAATGACGCAAGAAGTTCCCTACTGAGCATGTCTCTATACCTGTGTTTAAGCCATGTACCTCATTTACATACACGTATGTTTCATTAGCATACTT
>JAGPOW010003334.1:93310-105071 GCA_030014935.1 Caiman crocodilus | reverse complement strand
ACAAATCAAACTGAATAGTGATAAGTATAGTCTCAACAGAGGTTAGGGAGTCTTATCCCATTAACTGGCATGGCTTTTATAACCCCTATTGTCTCTGAATGGGTTAACTCCTTTGTCTATCCTTTGATCCTTTCAACTCCCTATCATCTCTCAGCAGAGCCCCTGCTTTCCACCCCTCTTTCCCCATCTTGGGTGTGATGATAAACTACATTCAAGTGGAAGGCCTGATGGCAACACAATGGGATCACGTGTGGTGGGGTAGCTCCCATAAACACAAGGAGTCAAATATGCCAGAATTCAAATAGGTAAACAGAACTTGGCACATCTTTAACCCACTGCAGGAGGCTTCTTTGCTGGGAGTTTTGCCAGGGAAAGTGGGACTGGATCTGGGGCCTGTGGAGATCTAGGAATTAAACACATGCTGACATGCTTTGCTAGATCAGTGCCTTGATCTCCTGGTATTCTCAGTATGATCTGCAGTGATTTGTCTTTGCCTTTCTCATACCTTAATAGTTACCACCACATTTGGTAATTATCGGCTTTTCATCCTTTTTCTTGTTGCTGTTAAAGGCCAAAGGTGTGGGAGAAGTTTGCATCGTGAAAGACACCCCCTGGACTGAAGGTACAGAAGGGAAGTTCTGCATAGACTCTGCATTAGTGGAGATACCAGAATGCAGTAAGTTAAGCACGTGAATAAGTTTTTGCAGCATTGGGGTCTATGGAAATGAGAGAAAGGGGGAGGCAATTATTTGGCCTCGTGGGCCATATAAGGAGTTTTGTTGAGCTGGTGTGAACTGGGTCAGCACCCCACCCCCTTCACCTTGTCCCCACTGCAAAGCAGCTCAACAAAACTCCCTGTGCGTCCCCACCCTGTCCACTTGTCCATGCACTCTGCTCATATTGGGTCCTGGCTGATCTCCGTGGAGACCCTAGGATTGTGGAGAGGCAAAAGCGTGGGGTTAGGGCCTGGGGCAAAGCCACAATCTGCTCTCTGCATACCCTTGCCTGGAGACCTGGTGTGCATTGCAGGGGTGTGTACCACAGGAGTGTACAGGAAGCAGATTATGTCTCTGCTCTGTGCTCAGCTGGAATAGGGCCATGGGACAGTGGGGAGTGGCATCCTAGAGTGAGATTGGCAGGCAGGGTTGGGACTGCAGGGTCCTAGCCCTGCCCTGTTGCTGGCCCACGATCCCAGCCCTGGCCCTGCCTACCCACAGCCTCATTGCAGGCAAGCATGAAGCAGAGCCATGATCCGCTGCCTTTATGTCCCTGTAAAGGATGCTGGTTCTGCAGGCCAGGGTGTGCAGGGAGCAAATTGCAGCTCTGCCTTCTCCCTGTGCTGTCAGCACCCCACAATCCCTCTCCATGATCATGTTTTCTAAAGACTTGTTTTCTAGAAATCAGGGTTAATAGGCATGTTTGTTATTACACTCCTTTAGTTCTTGAATAATCAGGTTACCTATCAGCTGTTCCTTTACCTTGCCTAGTGTAAAATCCAAACTGACAGGTTCATCCCATTTGACTGTTTTAAACTTTGCCACAACATTGAGTTCTGTACCTTCCTTTGCAAGTAGGCCAGGTGTAACAGGAGTTATTGGGAAAAGAACATCATTAAGTGTCTGGAGAGCTTCTTGACCAGCTTTTAAAGAATGCTTATGTGCAGGTTACCTGCACCTATTAATTTAAAAATGTCTAACTATAGTAGCTTCTGTTTAATATCTTCCTTAGCTGCTGCTGAAATGAAAGATATCTTATAATTAACTCCCATTATATGATGGTCACAATAATATGATGTGAGATTCTCCAGTAAAAATTGAATTGTTACACTGGGCTCCAGTTATTCCACAAAAACACATTGGTGTGTGCATTAGTTGAAAAATGTGTCCTGGAAGAACTTCCCTGGAAGTCCCAATGAGAAAATCAAAACTACAGCATTTCACCTGAACTTCCTCTTTTGGTCTCAAGTCAGGCAGCCCTCAAACAAATTAGTGCTTACAAGGCTAAGTGCTAGTGAAGTCTTCATATCAAGTATACTCTCTACCCATTATTTATGTGCAGTTCTCAGCAGAATCTGATCTTTTTGAGGGGACTCTAAGCAATAGTATAATGCAAATGATAAACAGATTCAGTAACAGTAGATGTCTGCAAAAGATTTTAGAACCCCATATAGTTATAAATAATATCTTTAATGTGCCTTGTGAATCCTTTACCTATCCATATAAGGAAGTATTCAAATCATTTTCTTACCAGGGTAGTGATGGTGCGTGATGCATTAGATGGTGTTAAGACAGTACGGTGATGATGTTCATGTAAGCAGACTGACAGATTGCTTGACCGTCACTGTCTTATTTCCTTGGGCTCCTCAATCTGTCCTCCATTATATACCTGTTTATCTCTTGTCACATATATGGATGATAAGCTCTTTAGGTCAAACATTTTGGTTTGACCTTTATTCCCTATCTTGCTCATTTGGGTTTTGGTAAGTAATTGGGGTTCATAAATGCTTCTAAAACACCACCACCATCATACAACAGCATTATGATGAAGATGTAATACCTCTTTGTTTGTTTGTTTGTTTTTTAGGATGTTCAGAGCTTTTCAGAATAGCAAAGGAAATCATTTTTCTAAGATAACAAAAGAATGTGAGCTCATAGGCCCTAATGCAGCCCATTGGAAATACAGAAGGACATTGATTTGCTGCTAAATGCTCTCCTCCGTTCACTTTGGGCATACATTGGGCAGATTCTCATGAGAGTCAAAGATGAAAGATGCAACAGGTTATTGACCTATGGGGCTAGTCTTCTGCAGTGGGTGGGGTTTTTACCCTGTATCAGTGCAATTACTCCCATGAATATGTATTGAACATCTGTTTTATAAATGTATGAAAAGGCTGATTTTTGAAAACAAAAGGCCACCTGGGTGCTTGTAAGATGCAGATTCACCCAAGGAAGGTTGTCGGTTATGTCCTTAAATCACCGTGGCTACACTCCCTGTAAGTGTTTGGCAGACAGGCTGCCGAGTGAATTAGCCATCACCACAAGGCAAGGCTTACTATCCTCTGCACTTATTGAGACAGTTGATCAGGTTTAGTTATGCAGCATGGTCTCAACTTTTTTTTCCTAGAAGATGTTTGTGATAATGCAATGTGTTTAATGCCACTTGGCCGAAAGGGAACCTGTAGGGTAGCATCTTTTTATAAAGTGCAGGTGTTACTGATCTTTACTAATCACGTGTTGCTACATGGCCTTTGGTTGGCTATGGCACGTAGATGCAACCTGCTGACAAGCCTTTTGCTGAGCCATGGGGTTGACAAATGGGGAGAGGGTTGCTAGTGTCACACCAGCTGACAAGATCTAGTGTTGTTCTGTTGCCAAGTTTTTTGTTTGGGTTTTTGTTATAGGGAGGTGGAACAGTTGCAAAGAGATTCATGAGCTAATGCTTATTACTTATATTCTGCTGCATTGGAACTTGAGCTGCCAAATTCAAGGAAGGAAAAGCATTTCAACTGAAAATATAAAAACAGGGGCTAGGAACAGACATTCAAAGAGCGTGAGGCAGACTCAATCTAAGATGCTATTTTGAAAACCATGCATAGATTAGATTAGCAACAAATAAAGCACACTTTTGCCTGGGGCAGGGGGGCAATAAGGCTGCCAGAAGGGCAAATACAACTCTGACATGCATCAGCCAATGTGTGACCAATAGATCCAGAGGTGCTCCTCCCTCTCTATTTGGTGTTGGTGAAGCCTCAGCTGGAGTCCTGCATCCGGTTCTGGGCACCACACTTCAAGAAGACTGGATAAGCTTGAGAGGGTACAAAGAAGGGCCTCCTGTATGGCTAAGGGCATGGAGGGCAGGCCCTATGAAGACATACCCAGACTGAACAGGCCTCAGTTTCTGGAGTAAGAGACAGCTGAGAGGTGACTTGATAGCTGCCTACAAGTATGTCAGCGGGGAGCAGCAAGAACTAGGAGAGCAACTATTCACCTCCAGGGAGGACGAGGACCAATGGGCATGAATTAATAGAGGGTAAATGCAGGTTGGACATAAGGAAAAACTTCTTCTCTGTAAGGGTAACCAGAATCTGGAACACACTCCCAGCAGAGGGTGCAGTCGACCTCCTTGGAGGTGTTCCAGGTGAGGCTGGACAGGTACCTTGTTGAGCTCATCTGAACCCAATAACTTTCTGCCCATGGCAGGGGACTGAACTTGATGATAGTCCTTTCTGGGTCTGTGTTTCTATGACTTTATGCACTGGCAAAGGCCAAGAGGCTGTGGAGTGCTCCTGCACACTTTCCAGGGCTCCCTGTGCTGCTGGAGATAGGGTGGCCCAGGCATTTGGCTGCCACTTCATCTTCCAGCCATAGGTATTTGTCAGCTGCAAGCAGGCAGCAGGAGTGGGCAAGGAGGGCATCTCTTTTCCTCAGCACCTGCATCCCTGGACCATACCTCTGCACCCCATGATGTACACGCAGACCTGACACAGAGCCCAGGAAAAGCCCTATGCTCCAGCGCAGCCCAACCTAGCTGCTGGGCATGGGTCAGCAAGCCTTCTCCAGATGCCAAGTCCTCTATCGGCTTCAGGCAGGCAGTGGGAGGAGGCATGCTTGTCCATGTCCCGCAGCCCAGTCAGGCTCCATGGGGCTGCACCCGAGCCCAGAGGTTTGTCAGGTCTGTGTACATTGCAGAGTGCTCCATGCAGCGTGGAGGCATAGCTGATGCCAAGGTGCTGGGGCTTGTGCCCAGAAAAATAGATGCCTCCCTTCCCCTCTTCTGCTGCCTGCCTGTAGCTGAGAGCTGACCAGAGGGAGGAGGCAGGGCTCTGGAAGGAGTCAAGAGTGGGGCAAGTGCTACTGCACCTCCCTGCGAGGAGGGGATAGCAGGAGTCACAATGGAGCATGGGATGCCAGTGGACAGTGACCTAACTTGAACCGACAGGGGATCTGGTACAGAAGTTAGATTCACTGGTCTAACCTAAATTGATTAAGTTTGAGAGCACATCAATCCAGGTCTGTCTTAGAGCAGGCTCCACCATTTTTTAGACCAGTCTATGTGCAGTTAACTTCTCTTCTTGGTTTCAGACTGGTTTCTTATTGCTTAGGGTATCTTTACACATGGTCTGGGGGTGGAGGGAGGTGTTTTTAATTTGAGAGCTGCTCTAATGAAAGCACCCTTCCCCATACTTCAAAATGGTGCTGGGGGTGCTTTAATTAAAGCATGATGAACTAATTAACATGCTCTAGCAGACTTGAGTCAATTATTCCGTGTATGTCTGCAGGCACCCTCAGACTGTACCTGGCCAGAATTTGCCATGCTTAGACCAACAGGGTCTATAGTCTCATGTTGTGTCACCAGAAGAAGGCAGCAAAAGAGAAACCTGCAAGAAATACTGATGTGGGCTATTATGAAATAATTTGCCTGAGGGACACTTTCCTATTATTTATTTGCACTGCAGTAAATATGTAGGATCCTATGTGTTAAATGCTGTCCAAAGTCAGATTGTGCCCTGAAGCACACTCGGTCTAGGTATTTATTTTATGATGGGACTCAAACTCCAGCTGAGATGAGAGCTCACACTTCATTCTGTGTCTACTGATGGTGGTGAATAATAATCTGGAGAGAATCATACTTCCATTATGCCCTTCTTTATTATCTCCTTGTTGCAGATGGAGAGCTGGGGCAAAGACAAATTGACTGTCCCAAGGTCACATAGGGCATTTAATGGCTGGTTAAGGCACCTAGACAAATTAGAGGGTTGGGCCAAAAGAAATCTCATGAGGTTCAACAAGGACAAGTGTGAAGTCTTTCATTTAGGATGGAATAATTCCATGCACCAGTTCTGGGGGTTGCAGGTCTGCAGAAAAAGACCTGGGGGTTACAGTGGGCAATAAGCTGAATATGAGCCAGCAGTGCACTCTTCTTGCTAAGAAAGGGAATGGCATTCTGTACTGCATTGGTAGGACCATTGCCAGTAGGTCAAGGGAAGTGATTATTCCCCTCTATTCGGCACTGGTGAGGCCACATCTGAAGTAGTGTGTTCAGTTTTTGGGACCTCCGCTATACAAACAATGTGGACAACAAAAATGGTTCAGGGGCTGAGGGAACTGGGCTTATTTAGTTTGGAGAAGAGAAGACTGAGGGGGCATTAATAGCAGCCTTCAACTACCTGAAGGGAGGTTCAAAATGGGATGGAGCTGGGCTGTTCTCCATGGTGGCAGATGAGGGAACAAGGAGCAATGGGCTGCAGGTGCAGCAAGGGAAGTTTAGGTTGGATATTGGGAAGAATTGTCTGACTAGGAGAATAGTAAAACATTGGAACAGGTCACCTGGAGAAGTAGTGGGACCTCCATCCTGGGAGGTTTTTGAAACCCAGCTAGACAAAGCCTTGGCTGAGATGATGTAGTTGGGGCTGGTCCTGCTTTGAGCCAGAGGTTGGACTAGATGTGACCTCCTGAAGTCCCTTCCAACCCTCATTTCCTAGGACTCTATGATTCTTGCCAAGTTGGGTTACATGAGGGCAAAAAAGTAATGATTTAAGATGGAGCTTGGTCATTTCATTAACAGGATTATGTGATGGGTTTGCTTGCAATAGTAGGGCATACAGCCCAGTGATCCAGCAGGTCATTTCCAGTCCTATGTTCCTAAAGCCCAACCTGTGCAATTGCTTCAGAACCATGCTATTAAAAACTGTCATTATTTTCCATTCCCCGTAATGGCCAATTTTATCCAATGTTTCTCTTGGGTAGAGCTGACTTAGAGAATGTGTTGGCTTCCTTCATACAGCAGTACCAATCACTTCCAATGGGCTGACAGTGGCTTTCACTGGAACAGGGACCTGTTGAGGGGGAACTTTCAGCTCCCATGTAGCAATGAGATGCTTTGAATGAGCTTCTCCAAGAACAGGTTGATGCTATACATCGTGTATAACCTGCCAAAGGTACCAATGCTGTTCCTACCAAGTTAGGCTATAGCTTAGTTTAATAGCAGGTGTATCATACATCCTAAGAATAAATCCACCTGTTCTTTCATCAATAACCTATTGCATCTACATATTTCATAGCCTCCTTGGCATTCAGAGCAAGCACTTTGTTTTGATCAGATTTTCTTCCTTTTGGATTTAAAGTGAAATAGTCATCTCATTGTGAATGGATGGTTTCCCATGCTGTTGTGTTTTATTCTACCTGGTGCGTAAATCAAGGTTGTCCAAGGCTATTAACACCCTGTTGGGAATTGGTGACATGACATAAATGAGATTTATTTAGTCTATTTACTTTTAGAAGTAACCAGGTCAAATAATATTAGGCTTGTCATGAGAAAATAATACACTAATACTTCAGTGTGTGTGTGTGTGTGTGTGTGCATGCATGTATTACACCTATAAACCTACTGTAGAATTATCAGTAGTCACTTACACACTCATGCAAAGCTCTGTAAAAACTGCTTGGGTGCGAGGATGAATTCTCTAGTCTGTGAATCCCTTAGTTGGCATTACACTGTACTTTCTTCAGAATACTTTTATTTATGAAAGCATTATGCATATTTAAGTTGGCTGGGGAAAAAAAGGCAGGTACAGATAGCCTAAGACAAGGGACTTAGAGTGATCAACCAAAGGATTTATAAAAACAGGGGCTGGAGAAGAATATTAGGAGAACTATTGTGTAGCCATGTTGAGCTTGAGTAGATGCCTAAACAGCTGGAGGAGATGCCAGGGTTAGGATTTTAATGTGGATACAAAGGCACTGGTTGGAAGAAGAGGAATAGACCTGTGAGCCATCAGCACAGATGCAGTAGTTGAATTTGGTTTGCAGATGAGATGGTGAAGAGAGAATGCCTATGATTTAAAGCATTGCATATGCACAGAATCACTGGCAGTGCTTCCCTAACAAGAGCTTGCAGTCTAAATAGATGAAAGAGACCGTGTCCCCATTTCAAAGATAAAGAAATGAGTCGGAGAAAATTTTAACTTGCCCACACTAACCCTATATAGGAGTCTGTGGCAGATGCACAAACTGAACTCCTATTTCAAGCCCTTTCCACTACCTTCACAAAACCGTATGACCTCATAGTCTAGGCATCCATTTTTTTCAGATGCCATTTCTACAGTACTGTGTCCATGTTCTTGATACCATAAGGGATTATTCATGCAAAGCTTTTGATGAATTATTTTTGAGAGAGTATCATAATCTGTTCACAGATGGAAAAAAATGCCAACTAAATTATTTTTAATCAAATTTTCACTCTTCTGTAGCATAAATAATCATTAAAATAAAATAAACAAATTACTTAGCATGGAATGACCCATTCTTCCAGATGCAATGTACTAATGAGTACATTGGTAAGTTTAGGGTTGGGTTTTTTCAAAGGGAGTGCAGTACCTTACTCCATAGCCAGGCGTGGACAACCCAACCTTAGCTTTTCTTAAAAGTAAATGCATGAAGTTACAGCAAGTTTCTCTCATATGCACTAATGTGTTGTATTAAGTGTCTCATTCAGAGTATGAGCTTTGTCTATTGCTTCTCCATGCTGGCTTGATATATAGCATTTTTATTTTATTTATTTTTTATTCTATTCCATATTACTCATCTAGCAAGTTCCTATACTGAACGGGTTAACACGAGCTTCCTGGCCTTATCTGGGGAATGCTTTTGCTCTGTTTCCTAGTTCTGTTTTGCTAATGTAATATCTCCCATAAATTGAGAGAAGAGCTGGGGTATGGTATGTCCTTTTGATAACTCTTACTGTGATTCCATAGAGAAACGGCTAGTATTCCACTTCAGTGTAGTTATTGGACATCAGTGGTCTGCTCCCTAATTGAGAAGGAACAAAATACCTCAGTCCTATGGTTGGGAACATGACTAGTCATTTAGTTGCTCTAGTAGCTGACACTTATCCCATAACTCAGCAAATAAACCATTGTCAAAACTGGTGAACTAAATATTTAAAGATAGGTCATTGAGTGGTGTAAATCAGTATTGTTTATATCAGTTTAAACTTGCAGAGGATCTGGTTTCTAGTGCTGGAGTCTTTTCTATCTTGAAATTAGAAGTAAAGTGCTTGGGTTTATTTTTGGAAGCACATGGCAGATTCCAGGGAAGGGTTTACTCTACCTGTGTGTTAATCTCTTGTTTTATGGTGTTTCAAAGCGTGACTCTACTCTGAATGGCCACACTATTAATTTCCATCAAAAAAAAAAGAGTTCGTTCATTGGTTTCTTTTTTAACACATATTACCAAAAAGCCTTCATATAAACCCTGGAAAGGTGCCATTTACATTACCACTCAAAACTAGCGTGAATTGCATTGATGCAAAACACATTGAACTAAATTGGGGAATCCAACACTAGTAACTGGCTGAGATGGGAACAAGGCCCTGAAATAAGTTCAGGAGCTTTTTTCTGTATCTAATGGTGCAATTATTTTCTCTAAGGGAATTTACTTCCATTTTCTCATGGCTTTCATTTAAATAGGTTATCTTATTCTAACTCTTCTGAAATGTATGCAAGCTGTTGTGCCTTGGCAGAAAAAGCATGCTCCTCTTGGGTGTGTTTTGTCTGAATGCATAAACTTGCAGTTATCTTAGCATATCCTATTATATTGATGCATTTCTCTGAAGCTTGGTAAGTGGCCCTAGAAAGTCATCTCTCTGGCAACATAAATATTCACACAAACAAAAGCAGGATATTAAATGGAGTATACACATCTGACACGTGCATGAGAAATGGGAGCTTTTGTATTGTAGAACAAAGCACAGTTTGGGGGAAGGGGAGATCTTCAAAAGGTCAGACATCTGCTTTACCAGAGTACAGTCTAAAGGCCCATTCATTGCCGTGTTGTTCAAGCAGAGTGACCATGAGCAGTTCCAACGGTGTTGTACAGGTATAAAAAGGATACAAAGCAGTGAGTCGGGCCAAGATCTGGAATCTGCCCTGGTGTCTTGGATTTCTGTTTCTCATATATTTTCATTAGCCAGGAAATCGCCTGAAATTGTCCAAGTATCTTCCATGTTGAAAACAGCCTGATTTGCAGAGGGTAAATGCTTGGTTCTTTCTGGAAAGAATAAAAAAAGAACACTCCTTTAAGGCACATACAATTGAGCTCCAAAAACTCCCGAGTCCCCTAGAAATTACATTAGTGACTTATAAATAGCTTGGACCTAGGCTTAAAATTGAACAAAAACAGGGACAGCATCTAGTTTTGCACCAAGGATTGAGCAAGTTTGTACCTATATTCAAAGTTTACATTTTTGACTATCACTGCTTTGTAATGCATGGGAGAAATAGACATTCTCTTACCCAAAGGATTGATTGTCAGACAAAAACCAATGACTCATTTCTACATTTTGCATGAGGCTTTTCCAGATCTTTACTCTCAATGTATGTTTGCTCGTTAAACAGTCCCTGGATATTTCATTACACCACTATGAAAAGTTAATTGAATTGATTAATGAGGTCCTGGTTTACTGCTACTACCTTATCATCTATCACTTGAAGCTCTCAGTCTGTACAGATGGACTGAATTCATCATCATTCAGTAGTCACTTGTCAGGCCAACCCACATAAATATAGTTAAGGCGCAGAGTTCATATAACTTCTGACCTTGTAAACAATGGGTAGGGCTGGGAAATAAATAAGTATAATGTATATGTAGTTATACCTTTTATAATAGCAAAATCACTAAAACATTAGATAATCAATGATGCATTCAGTAGCATATTTCACTGTTACAATATCTTAGAGAGATGGGAAACCTTTGTTAGAAGAACACTTTGACAAATATTTTGCTGTTATGCAGAATTACACTTCTGCAAAATCGCCTTCGATTCCAAATTAGGAAAATAAATCAAATTAACAACAACAATGACAAAAGATTTTCTTTTTGTGGGTAATACCTATTATTGGACTAGCTGGCCTGTTTGAAGTGTTACTAACAAGCTTTTGGTTCCTACCGTGCCTTCATCAGATCTTGGACCTCCCGAATATACACTCACAAAAATCCTCTTCCCTTATATTTTTCCTGGACCATTACAGTTACAAAATCATCCCAACACCACCAAAAAGAAAAGTGTAATGTTTCGCATTGCAAATACCAAAACTAAAATCCCCTGTGTTTTTTGTCAAAACAATTTGATACCTCAAAACAATCTTTGGTTTTGAATGGATGTGTCTGTTCTCCTAATTAGAAAATTGAAAGAAAAAAATAATCAAAAATTAGTATTTTCCCAGGAGAACTTCAGTTTGACCAAAACCAAGGTTTTCTGCCAAGAGACACAATTTTCTTTTAGTGAGTTGAGCAAAGATTGTAGACTATGCTTCTGGATAGAGCATGGTCAATGCAGAAAACCTAGCCAATCTTCATTTAACAAAAAAAATAAAAAAAAATAAGCATTTGAGAAGACTGGTCATTGGATGGTGTAAATCAGTACTGTTTTTATCAGTTTAAACGTGCAGAGGATCTGATTTCTAGTTCTGGAGTCTTTTCTATCTTGAAAAGGTGAGACTCTGACTGGAGAGAAATTGTCCAGTTACCAAAGAGGATACTGTGTACCCAAGTAAAAATGTATATCCTGAGCATGAGGATGTGTGTGCAATAGCACAGTGCATGCTGTTCACCCATCCAATACGTGTTGTCTCATTGAGGTGCCCCAGTTCTTGTTAGTGATCTTTGGGCAATGTCCAGAGGTTGATGAGCCTCTTCAAATCACAGCTGACAGTTTAGGCTTCTAGGTCAGAGAAAAGGGGTGTAAACATGGGAAATGCTAATCT
>JAGPOW010003334.1:55211-75174 GCA_030014935.1 Caiman crocodilus | reverse complement strand
TGAATGACGCAAGAAGTTCCCTACTGAGCATGTCTCTATACCTGTGTTTAAGCCATGTACCTCATTTACATACACGTATGTTTCATTAGCATACTTTTTTTCCACCTAGGGGTGTGATTTTTAGTATTATAATGAGACCTTTAGCACAGTCCCCTGTCTTTTCTTGTTTTCTTTTAAGCCTCTTTTACCCAGTTACCAATGTCTCCTTCTTATCACAGATGGGCATTCTTCACATAACAGTCTCTTCTCCTTATCGTGTTTGGGTGGAGGTTTTCAAGGTGTGGCGGCGAGGTACCCCTACAGGCAATCATAGGGGGAGAAGGGGAGCCCAGGGACCCCAGACCCTGAGAATGAGCCCTGGGAGGAGCACACATACTGGTGGAGAAGCGGGAACCGCGGCCACGTGAACCGCCATTTTGCCGTCTATGGTAGCAGCTGTTCCTGGCACAGGGAGGGGCTCAATCAATCCCGGCAGCCGGAGCAGCCACGGGAGAGTTGAAAAATGCCGGCAGAGTCAGCTCCCGGGAGGAGAGAGAGAGCACGGGCAGGGGGTTCGCTCCTCCAGCCCATGCTCGGAGAAGACAGAGCCCAGCCAGTGGGACTCTGTCAGGCAGTTGAGCGGAGAGCTGTGAGACTCTTTTAAGAGGCAGAGCTGGAGACACCAGGAGAGTGCAGGCTCAAGCACCCTCATATCAACCACCAATTGCTGAGGTTCGGGAACTCGGGGAGCTGACTGCAGCCATCCAGGTGAGAGGGATTGCTGAGGCTCAGGGAAGACCTGGGATCCAGGGGAAGTCCCAGGAGACCTCTCTGGACCCCGAGGAGTGCCTTTTTTAGGCAAAGTTGTTACAGCTCCCAAAAGGAGGAAGTGGTGGTGGGAACAAGTGAGGAACCATCTGGAGTCCCATACAAAGGTGCAGAACATTGTGGACACACCATCTAGCGGTTGGCATGTGGACGGGGTGTAGGGGAGGCGGAGCCCCATAGACCATCGTGCCAAGCATCTGTGAGTACCATCATCTGGCGGGGATCCCCCACCCAGGATAGATCTCCACTGAAGACCCCTCTCCAGGTACCCTATAACATCAAAATCGTGGCAGGTGAGTTGAGGGGAGGGAGTACCCCCAGATAGACCAGACGACACGGGGACCCATTCTCCACACACAGATATTCCTTACAGGCCAACAGGCAGGCCACACCTGGGGGTTTCTATGCTTCTGACTATGATACGGCTAGGACAGGGAGGAAACCTGAGGACGGTCTGCCTCTGCTTACCAGAAGGGCGTTAACTGGCACGCCCCCTTGCCTGGGAAGCAGCAGACATGTGTCTGAAGTCATGCCAACCCAGAAACAGCTTGAACCTCCTTTGGTTTTTCCCAGCACCCTGCTCTAATCACTAGGTCATAATCCAGGCCTTGCTTAGAGCTCTCTGCATCTCTCTTCTCCAAGCTTGCTCCCCTGGCAGCCAAAACAGGGAGGTAATTGGGGATATGAGATAGTCCAAGGTTTTATCCTAGTTCCCAATGCAAAGAAAAAAGCCAGGTATTAGGTAGCCATTTCAGCCACCAAATGTGAAGTTAAATTCAAATGGTGGTCCTATTCCACCGCTGAGAATTACAGTCCCAAACAATGTAAGGACAAAGCAATGTGGCTTCACAGGTGAACTGTACATAAGACTGGTCCTACAAGACCTCTGAGATGAAGTGTGTCACCCAAGGCCACCCAGCAGAGCAGTGGCAGAGTCCCAGGCAGCTTTCCAGTCTTTACGTCCCCAGCCATGTAGTATCTCAGCAGGACAGTGGCTCGCCTTCTGTTTCTAAAGCACATCTTTGTGCTGAGCACGTTTTCAGTGTGGAGAACAAGAAACAAAGATGAAAAATGCTATTGAAATGCTCATGTTACGGCCCTTTACTCCTGCTTGTCTCTAAATCCAAATGACTGTTTCCTTTTGTTTTTACTGTGGCTGTTGGAGGACTATCAGCATCATTGGAAGCACGGACATCGCTTGAATGTATGCAATTTGCAATTTTTTTAGGTTTTCATTTATTTCCCTTAAGGTCTTTACAATTGTCTATCACTTCTTTCATTCCTTTCATCTCAGTGATCCTTTGGCTGGTGAAATTCCATCTCCAAATACAGCAGCCTAGAGGATAGTTATGCTACCCATGTGGGGGATTTATCCAGAACAGACTTTTTCTAGCAAAGGGAGCCGTGTTTGAAAGGGAAGCTCATCACACCTTCCCCATGTTTTTCCTTCTGCCTGGCAGTTCCCTGCACAAACATCCCTGCTAACAGCCTGCACAATGACTCTGAAGTTGTACCTGATCTGTGGGTTTGGAAGAACTAGCTCGTTCATATAGCATCCTCCACATATGTATTGCTGTTAGGACAGAACAGCTGGGCCCTTGCTTCCAGGCACTAGGCAGTATACAAACATGGCCCAGAGGCAGCACCAAAACACATGAAAACAGAGACAAACCTGCTCCAGAGAAAGAAGAGAGCATGCACTGGGTGCTCCTAAGAACTGGCCATGCCTGTGTGCTTCAGTACTTCACCAGGGATTGAAGCAGCGAGGGTCACAGCATGAGCTCTGCACAAGCTGTCCCTCCCCTGCAAGGGAAATCAGGTGGCTTGTGTACATCGGGAGGCTCAGCCAGGAGCAAGAGCTGCCTGGATCCAAGCAGCACCGCACCGCTGGATGGGGACATGGCATCAGGTGGGGAAGGCAGCGTGCACAGAAGCAGGCACGGTGCACCTCACCGCACTCCTCCCTGCTGGGGCACAAGTGGTCGAGACAGGCCTGTAGGCACAAAACCTTGCAGGACACTGCTTTGCAGTGATGATAAAACAACACTAGAAGTGTCAGTCATGAAAGTGGAAATGAGTCCCAGGTGAGCTGAGTGTGCATGTGCCTTGGGTTACAGAGATGTCTGTGGACATGTGGCCAGCCTGGGACAGAGAAGACTCATTAGACATGGCTGTGGTAAGGATCCTGTCAAGCCTTGGGTAAAAACTCCAAGATGTTGGCCCACAAAAGGTCTCTTGGCTCCCCCAGCTGACCCCCTGCCTTTCACAGGCTCCTCACTTTTTCATTCACATCTGTTATCTTTTCCGTCATCTCTATGCAGAGGTTGCCTCTAGTCGTTTGGCACAGTCTGTTCCCCAGCCTGATTGCTCCAAACTTGCTATCTCTGAAGTCAAGGGGTCTTTTTCCACTGGTTTCAATAGGAGTAGGGCTGAGTGCCTTTTCCTAATCTCAGTCCTAACAGCAATTTGAGTGTGGGCCAAAAGCATCTCTATGTACAGAAAGTTTCTAATTGGTAAAGGCTCTTAAATCTTCCAGCAGTGACTGGAAGGTGTATCTGGACAGATTCATTCGAGGAATATGGTGCCCCCTATTTTCTTATTACACACCAGGTTATTAACCACAGGAACAACTTACCCAGGCAGGGGTACGATGAATTGTCTCTCACCTGAGGTCCTGAAATAAAGGCTGGGTCTCTGTAAAAGAGACACTAGAGCTTGACCTGAAATGAAGGATATCCGCACTGTCTCGTTTCTGCGCAGGCTGGCTGGTTGTGCAGGATTAGTGTGGAGCATCTTCCCTTCCATGCAACCTGCAGCTCGAAGCCCTACAATACAATGGGTAACTGGGGTCTGCTCCCTTACTGCTGCTCACAGCAATGCCAAGTGCCACACTTCATTGCTCAGGTGCCAGGTCCAAGAATTATGGAGATGGATTAATACTTTCTGACCCCGGCATTGCAATCTTCGCCACTCTGGACATGCACAGAAAGGTGCACAGAGGAGGTAGCAGAGCTCTTCTGGTAGGGAATGGAGGGTGGGCAGCAAAGGCAGTGGTAGAGCTACCAAGCATTTTCAGTGGGGGCTAACAAGCGCAGCAGGAGTAAGCAAGAGAAATCTTGAGGAGCACGGATCAAACAAGACCTGGCCTGACATTTCTTTTTTCCCCTCTTTCCATGGAACAGATGCCATCTGACAATGCTGGACCTGCCGTACCAGACATCATGGGGGTCAACATAGGCATACATGGGGAAGTGACACTGCCTAAGTTAGGTGACGCGCTCAAGGTCATGCAGGGAGTCTGTAGCGAGGCCAGGAAGTGACTCAAGGCCTCCTGAATCTGCATTCATTGACCTCCCAGGACACCATCATTGCTGCCCTACCTCCAATCTCCCATGAAGCGCTGCAGGAAAGAGATAGTTAGCACCTGACCTTCAGAGCTTGGATCCAGTCACGCTGGTTATCAGTGCCCCATCCTAACACACCTTCCTAGCACACACGGCTTGGTCACTACGCTTGTAGACGCCTTTGTGACTAAGTGCCAGGGCTGAGCAATTACCAGAGTGGGTTGGAAATACCAAGATATTTCCCCGTACAAACTAAAATCCTGTCCACAGGAGAGGCTTGTTTCTTGAGGAAGGGCATTGGTCTAACTGACCTTTGTGGACACCCTAGCTTTATTCTTCTATATTAAGTGACTGCTCTCTTTTCTCCACAGCAGCTGGTGCCAGCAGGCCAAAAAAACAGTCTTTCTTGTTTAACAACATACCAGATGCTCTGGCCAGAGTGTGCTCACTCCTGTCACGTTGCCTACTGCACCCCAGGAAATTTCAGAAAATCGCACCCGAAACTATATTGACTTGTTAAATTTGTTATAGGAAAAATATAGAGTTAGAAAAAATGGGGTCTGGTGGAAGCTGCTAATTGTAGTTTGTGAGTGTTTGCAATTTTATTCTCATGTAGTTAGGAGGGTCTTTCAGGGTGCATTATTCGGGTAAGGTGTGTTCCCAAGCGGATGGCTGTACCACTGGAGGGGAGTTAGAGACAGAGGTCAGGAGCCAGCCAAACCAGTGGGTCATGCCACAAAGGGCCAGAGCACTCCTTGAGATAACATGGAGATGCCACCTAGCAAAGGTGGGGAATTAAAACCAGCAGACAATGCCATTTGGAGAGGGCCTCATTCTCCACCTGCAATCACTGGGTCATCAGAAGGCCTCTGAAATCAGCTACAGCACCGGGGGTGGAGCTCAAGCTCTCTAAGCAGAAGAGCAGCATGGCACAGCTGCCTGCGGGGAGCAGACACCCAGGACTGAGGACCTGCTGGCATCCCTGACCTCTGCTTACCCTTGAGAGCTCAGGGCTACCAGGGGCCACCTATGAGCTCCTGCACAGTAGCATCATGGTTAGTGCCCTGCACACTATGTTGCCATACCTCATTGCTACTGTGATGGGGCTTTTCATGTCGATGTGCCCAGGGAGTAGCTACTGAAAGGGAGAGTGAACAAGGCACAACCAGGGATTTTTTTCCCCATAATTTCTCTCTTACCTCCAGCATTTAAGATCCAGGTAATTCAAATTCAGAGGCTGTGCCCCTAACTTCTGTGTCTGCCACTTGATCACTTGGGGCACCTATAGACATGCAGCCAGCCTAGTCTGATGTATTCTCATTACCAGGGACCTCTTTGATGTATTGTCATTACCAGGGTTTTCCGTTTCCCATGAAAAGACGGAGTTAACCCTGGATCTTATCTTTTATCAGAAGCAAACATGGATTTCTTGTTTTACAAGAAAACGGCATGGATTTTGCCTGCAGGCTGGCCATGAGCATGGACAAGCATGTGGCCCCAGGCAGCCTGCAGACTAGCTGCAACAGGTAAGGGTGGGAGGGAAAAAAAAATGGGGATTGAGGCCCCTATAAGGAGGGATCTGGGTCAGGCTGGGGCTACTGCCTTGCTGGGTAGGGATTGGGGCTCGGGGTCTGGGGCTCCTCTGCTCCTTGCTTTGCTGAGTCATGGGGGGGGAAAGCAGGGCAGCATGGGGACACTGATGCAGGTGATGCTTTGGGAGCTTTGATGACTGGCTGCTCAGGGGCAGGTAAACCCCATTAGGGATGCAGCCCAGTCTACAGGGGGACAGTACCTCTTCCTCAGGCAAACCCCAGTGAGGACTGAGGCCAAGGAGGTGTGTTAAACACCCCTTCCCCTGCTCAAACTTTCTGCAGGCTGCAACCATGGTCTACAAATCTCAGAGGCACCTGGAAGCAGGAAGAGGAGGTGATGAGCAAGCCCCAGCATTACAATGAAAGCCCATTCCAGTCTGACAACCAGGTAAAATCCCTACCTGACCCTTGTGGCAGCCAGCAATGCTCCGAAGCATGAGAAATACCCCACTATGGCAAAGGCACAGCTAATTCTAGTTATCCCTGATGAAGCTTAACCTTCATTTTCTTGAATACCTCCAATGAATGAGAGCCCACAACTCTCCTAGGCAGTCCATCCCACTGCCTCACTCATGCCCTTTCACTGATGAGCTGATTACCCCAAGCGGCTCAGTCCAAGGCAGCAATGGGGGTCACGATTGCCCCTCTGAAGCAAATCAATCGGCCCCTCTCTCAGATCAAGATTTAATTGAAGAGTAAGACAGAAGCAAATTCTTTTCATGACTGACCCAGGTAAATTCAAAGCTCAGAAGAGCCTTCCATGCCAACCTATTTGCATCCTTTGCCTTTGATTCCTGGGTCACAGTCACACGACTCAGGATCCTCTATGAACCTTGACCTGTGTTTGGGTTGCTCTGTCTCTCTGGGGGGAAACATAGCATCCTGCCCCATTGAACATTCACTAGCCCATCACCACAGATCCACATGAGGTCACCGGGTGAGGCCAGGCCAGCAGCAAGGCTGGCTACCTTTTGACATGTGCAAGGAGGGTTTCTAGCATTAGTCCTACAGTCTCGGTGCATCACCCTTGAACAGAGAGTTTGTGGCAGTGTCTAAGGTCCAGGCCCTGGGAATGGAGAAGATGAGGGTTAGCAAGGACATGCTGGGGCAGGATGAGGTGAATGGTCTGAAAAGCAGGCTGGTTTCCACTGAGCAGGATCTAATTCCACCCTCCATTATTCCCCATCGCAAAGCAGCGTGGCAAGGAAGCCCACTTGGACGTGCCTGTTGGTGATGGATGAGCTGGAGTGCACTCCCGTTGTTAGTGTGATTGTTGTCATCAGAGCAAAACAAGACAGCTCTCACATACATGGGGCATGGGGGGCGGGACTCCCCAGGCAGCCCCTTGGCAATGCCCCCAGTCAGTCTGGTTTTGCGTTGCACTCCACACTACAAATACTGCACCAGACTGTGGGGCAATGGAGCATTTCATGGGGGGGAGGGGGGGCGACTGGCTGTGTGGGAAAGGATCTCTGCAAAATGGAATACTGCACCAGACTGCATGGCAACAGGGTATCAGAAGCGGGGGGGACCGACCAACTGCGTTGGAAAGGATCTCTGCAAAATAAACCCATACTGCAGAGTGTTGGAGAGGAATGACTGAGGTCACCTCCCTGTGACCTGATACCTGAATGGGGAGGGGGTGGTATCTGAAACAGACAAACAGGTACGTAACTCTTTTGACTTCAGAGGGTCTGATGTGTACACTTTTGGTTGTGAACGGAAATGCTGAAGCTAAAACTGGACCTCCCCCAGTTAGGCTGCTGAAGATCAATTCCAAGTCTTTTTGCTGGCAAGAGAGGGAGATTTGGAAGCCAGTGGATGGTAAATGGAAGACTTCTGGTTTCATTGCCAGTGGACCTATCATTTTCAGAAAAATTAACATTTGAAAAAAAAAAAAGCCTTAAAATAATTCTGATATACATAACCATGCTCTGTGCTACACTGAGTCAAAAGCGCTTCAGGAATAGGTTCTCAAAGATGTACCTATTTCCATCCCTTCCTGGGGAAGTAGAGGGAAGTCCAACTGCAAAGTCCTTCCAAAAACTGACTTCCAAAAACCTGACTGTGTCAAGTCAAGGCTCTGTCCATGTCCTGTCTACTCCCCAGCTGGCAGACCATTAATTTCCAACATACAGAGAAAATGTATTTGGGTGTTTGGTTAAGGTGTCTTTGTTCCAAATACATTGATGATGCATTCTGAGTTTCTCAATCTTGCTTCTCTAGTTGAAAAATTTGTTCCTTATTTACACCAGTAAAAAAGAGGAAAAATTGAGCATCCACTTATTTTGCATCCCATGGATATTGAAACTCTTGAAAGAAAGAAACAAACCAGTGAAAGGGTACATAAGACAGGCTCTCAAGATGTCTTCCATTGCTAATTAGTTGCTTACCTTACAGAGGCACAGGCCTGGAAAGCAATGATGTATTAAAGCAAGCAAGCAAGCTAGATCATTGCATTATTATTATGTAAGGTGTTGAAGGGAATGGTTGAGACTGCTACTGAACACCCACAGCATAAGACAAATCTTTAGTGGGTGTGAAGTGGGAGAGCCAGTACAAAGTTCATGAATCCATGTTGACTTTCACCAGCAGATGATCTGGCCCCACTCCTTTTTAAATGTTTTACTTTTGTGACACTCCAGTGGCGAGAATCATCTGTCAGAAATGAAAAGCTCAAAGGCACTTTCCACACATTCATCCTTTACAGATCATTTTTATCTTTCAGTGTGCCACCAGTTACTTCTCAGCTGTCTTTCTAAAAGGAAAGAGCCTGCCTATCACCTGCAGCATTATATCACAACCATCAAAACATAAACAGCCCTTGCTGTTGCATTCGTTTTCTTGTTTGCATTATATGTACTTTTTCCCCCTTGTTTTCTAGCATTAAATGGGTGGAAAAGCCTCTAATTTAGGTCAGGTTATCTGTGTCAACTCGTTCTTTTGATCTGTGAAGCTCAGAAGAAGCTGCAAGGTAAATTACCTGCTTTTGCAAAAAAACATTTCATGTGATAAATACCTAAAGGCTGGAGCTTTCTAGAGCTTTCACTGCACATGTCTCTGGGGTCTTGAGAAGAGAAGATGAACATAGCACAAGTGAGGCCAAAATAAAATTGTTTGTCAAAAAAAAAATGTGTTTTCAGTTGAAGTTGTATGGGTACCAGCTTCCACAATCATCTTCCTGGGTTTTACTAGTATCGGACAGCTTGACTTAGTTATTTTATTTCAGAATCAGGGCTTCACCAACTGTGTGACCTGATGTTGCACGGTGTTATTTAATTAACGGGTCTTCTTTTCACACAATATATTACTGGATATTGAAGATCACCACTCTTTTGTGAGAGGTCGTAATAGTGGTGTTAGCTCTAATGTTCTAGCCATATTCCAGTTATAGCCAAGCAATTTTTTTCTGAAGTGGCATGAATCTTCATTTCAAGTCTTTGAATACTAAACATCACCAGTGTACATCCTCCAGAGATGCATAAAACCACTGAGTTACCATTCTGTGCTGGAGAGAATTGATATGTATGAGATGTTTAACCCCCAAATTAGCTGGTGAAGTGATTTAAAGTTTGTAAAACCTTTAGCATGTCTTGGTGCCTTTTAGCTAAGACATGCTCTAAAATTAATTTGATGTCTGATGTATCAGTTTTTGGAGGAATGCATGTTGAGCTTGCCTTGACTGAAACAGATGATCTAACAAGTCTTGCTAACTTTCTTCTGTGATCCTACTGTTGGTCACAGCTGGATGACACTGGTGTAAAGACTGCTATCAAGAAATTAAATAGACTACTTTGGGGAATAGACATCATTCCTAGTATCCTCCTGAAGTATTGGGCCTATAAATTATTCTATTTTAGCCAAATTGTTTCATGAACTTGTTCATTGCATATATAATATATATGAGCAGTGAGGTTCCTGCAGTATTGACCTTTGTTCCTTTATGAGCTTTATTCCTGTAGCATAAAGGAGTCCAGGGTGAAACAATTATGCTTACATGGAGGCAAGGTTCTAATTAAACCAATGCTTTTGACTTAAGCCATGTTATATTCTTCTTTCTGTTTGTCCTTGTCATGCCAGTACTCTGTTATACTTTGGATTTTATAGATATTAGTGTATTAATTTTGAGTGATTTATTTCTTGAAATAAATAATGAATTGTAGCCCATTGAGAGCATTCCCCTGAAGTTTGCAAATGACTGTGTTTATCAGGATTTTTATGAGCATACTGCCTTTCCATTAAAGAGTACTTTTCACTCTAAGCTATCAGAAAATGCAACATTGTTTGGTGTATAAAATATTAAAAAGAGGATCTGAATACTCTTCCTAGGCAAGGAAAAAATTCTGCACAATGAAGAGTGTCTGAATTTTGTTTAGTTTTTTTGTTTGTTATTTCTTCAAATTGCTTTCTTTCTTCAAAACCTCAAGTTTTCATGATCTCTCAAAGTATAACCCAATGGAAGTAATGCACAGAGTGGAAGAAATCAAACTTCGGGTTGTGGTTGTATTAAAATTGGCAGAGCCATCTAGGTTTATTTAAAGCTACACAAGTGATCACAGGAAGAGTTCTCAAAGGAACTCTGACCTTTACAAATTTACAAGCGTGTTTATACTTTAGACAGTGAGAAAAGATGCAGGGTTCAGACAAAGCAACCTTGAGAGAAACAGAAAGATTTTGATCATTTGTTTGTCACACAGAAGCAGTTTACTTTTTTAGAGAAAAAAAAATGCTATGTTTTGGGAACAGTTATCAGCTTCTGGCTTGACGGAAAGGAGGAGGTTAACATCTGCACACAGACAAAGCAAGGCATGAAGGTTTTTCCATATCTTAGAACATTTTAAAACACACAGCATCAGCATTAGCATCTTTTTCTCTTCTCTTTCTCTCTTCTTAGTCAAGTAAGAGGCCTGGTTAAATTTATTTCCACAACAGTAAGACATATTAAATAGTTGCTATATTCAATGTGGACTAAAAAAATCATCTTGAAAATCTACAGTGTTAATCCACCACTTGCTTTACTAAAAAACATCTCTGATATTTGCAATATATTTCTCCAGCCCCTTTTCTATTCCAATAGTCTCTCTGTAAAGCAATGCAATTATGTATTATACACTTTGTTTAGGAGATTGACTCTCACCAAGTCTCAGGTGCTGTGATTATGAAAAAGGAAATTGAAATGTAGTGGTTCCATTATTTCCAACCTATTCATGAGATGCAATCTTGTCTTCTGATAAATGTGTGTTAACAGCTACTTCCATGCCATTAGCGCTCCTAACCTGGGATTCCCTTTTTTATTTTCAGCATTCAGGATTGGCCTTAAACTGCATGGTTCAATATATTTAAAATCCTTGAAATCCACTAATGTTTTTCTTCCCTGGACTTCACCCCAATGAGTAATAAAGAAACCATTCTCCATCCTCAGAAATTGGCAGGAAAAGAGTTAAACTTCTTCCTTGGGTTAGAATAATGGCCACAGGTGTTCCCTCTTGGGGCTGGAGAGGTGATTTGAACCAGGTGTGGGGAATTTAATTAATTAAGTAGTTTGTTGTGTTTGGAGCTGGGGGTTGAGCACAGCAGTCTGTAGGAGAGAAATCCTCAAGTGTTTGCTTTTGATTGCTCTGCAAATACTTTGCCAAGGTGAGGCACAATTTATAATACTGGTGTTGGGATTCAGACTGAAGGAAGCTTGGTTGCATTTATGTTTGGACATTAAAGGGCAGGAGCTCTTTCTGTTTTGTGAAAATAAATCACAGTGGTTTTTCCCTTGAATCTCAAGATTCAAGGGAAAAAAGGGAGATCTCAAGGGAAATCCTGGTTAGCTTTGACTAGCTTGGCATGTACCTAATCAGTTTGGGCCTTAACCTTAGCATGTGTCTGTTGCTCTCCTAGTCTTCTCTCACTTTTCTTATCTTTTCATCCATTTTCTTTTCCAACACACTAACTGGTACCTTACAAAAGACATATTCATCCTTCAGCATTTATGATGGGTGCTCATGGTCCTTGTGGTGTTTAAATAAAACATTACTTGAGGTACAGAGAGATCATAAGCAGATTGAGGATTTCTTTGCCACGGTCTATTCATGCACAGGTAAGCTGTGTACAAATCTGCAGTAACTTTGTATGTGAACACTTTTAGCATACTTTTAAGTTCAGCTCAATGTAATGCAGCTAACTCCAGAGATCCTCTAGAATTGTTATGGTTCTGCTTAACCTCAACATGTATTTCCAAGCACTACTTTTACGGTAGGGACTTGGGTGGGGTTTGCTAGTTGAGTTTGGGGGGTGGGTGGGATTAAGTAAATTTTGCTTTGTTTTTAATTGAACTGAGCTGCATAGAACCCATGCTGGATCTCTTTCAAATTGTCCATAATGGAAATCAGTGAAGAGTAGTTGGTATGCTGTTAATTCACACCCTGTCTTCCTAGGCAGGCACACAAGCCCTGAGCATTGAAAATGTTAAAGGGAACGTTGGTATTGATGTGGTAAGATTTTTGGCTTTCATGTTTTCTAGCATGTCCACACTTCATCTTGATGCCGAGTATAAAAATGCCACCTTTAATCTTTTACAATTGTTACTTCCCATTTTGGCATTGGTAGTGCAATTTTTTCTCCTCATCCACATGCTTTTAATTGGATTACCCAAATGAAGGTTGTAAATTTTCCCCAGGTTGTGGGCTTTATATCTTTAGTTATTGTTGTTATGATTTGCTTTGGAAGGGACAAGGTGCTTTCTCTACGTTCAAGAAAGGACACTCCAGGAGAAGGAGGCAGATGTTTAGAGACGCACGCATGCACATCTGTGTACAAATCCCCAATATTCACAAAGGCAGCAGAATAGATTTTTAGAGGAGCTGAACACCACAGCTTGCCTTGAATGTTGTTGGACTTGTGTTTGTCGGGTACCTTGTCAAGGAATTAACCTAGAGTAGGACTGGTTGACAGAAATCTGACCTCTGACTTGTGTATGAGGTATGGGAAATGGAATAGTTTGAAGTACAGCTGCCTAAGCCTGGAGAATTCAGCCTGGCAGGTGTGGCAAACCTCCTCCTGTGTCTAGCAAAGTGAGGTAGTTAGCTGTGTTAGTCTGAAGTCAGGCAGAAAGCAAGGCAGGGTTGCACCTTCAGGTTTGTGCAGACATTTGCACCTGGCCTATGCTTATGTATCTTCCTGTTAAGCTGTGCTGAGAGAGATCAGGAGCAGCAAACGCACACCTTAGCTGGTGCCAGGAATGCCATGAAGGTAATTTGGGGTGGATATAAGGCCTAGCAGGTGGAGGGAGGGGAGAGGGAAGGGCAGATGACCCTGTGGTGGGGAGGGGTGTTGATGTGTCTGTGTGGGGTTGTAGTTCCAGGGCTGGGGTGATTGGGGAACTAAAAACAGCCTAGTCAGAGTTGGGAGGCAGGTAGGAAGAGTGGGGAAGAGTAGCTGAGCTTTACCAGCCCTGGTGCTGTGCTCCAAAGGTGAGCAGACATTCAGTAGACCCAACTAAGCCATTCCAGGTCTAAGTTGGTTCACCTCCACAAGTGAACTAGTTTAGATAGGGCCTGGTATTTTTCAGTTCAACTGAATCTCCTCTAATGTCTGTGCAGATGATCATTTAGCTTAACCTAACCCCAGTTAGGCCAATCTAAATGTAATGTTTGCATGTACCCACTGCCCCATGCTGTATGGGGGACTCTGTATGAGCGACCTCAACTCCCCCCCCCCCCCCATGGCCCCCCTCATGGCTGCCCCCCCTGCCAGGGCTCTGTCCTTTAAGGAGAAAAAAAGCAGAGAAAAGCCCCAGGGCTCGTCAATTCTGGTGCAGCCTCTGGGCTTTGGGGACTCTCGGGGGGGGGAGGGGGTCTTAAAGGGCCAGAGGTGGCCTGTGTAGGACGCCTATGAGATGGCTAGGGAATGGGAGAGCCCCCCCCATGCAGTGTGAGGCAGTGGGGGGGGCAGAGGGGAGCACCACTTCCTGCCCATCAGCACCTGTGAAGCCAGGGCTTTTTTCCCCCAGGTTCTGGGAGCTGGGTGGGGCAGGGCATCCATTGCTGGCCTGGGATAGTGGGTAGGGGATGGGCCTGGCCTGGCTGATTCAGAAATTCGGCCAAATCACGACTGATTCAAATCACCAAATCAAATCACTGTCCCCCAAATCAGCTGAATCCAAAGCTAATGCTACCCACTTCTCACAGGCCTGTTGCCTAACAATCCCTGCAACTGTTGGTTTGCTTCAGTATCAGTGCTTGGCTCCTCCAACTGGGAACACTTTTGGTTCCTCTCCTTGGCTGCAGTTTGTTCAGGTTAATTTGTAGAGTGAATCATTACAATTCAGAAGTGTATTTCTTTTGTGGCTTTAATGTGGCACTTACACTTCTGTTTGTTCAAAGGCATAATGCAAGTTATTACACTTCTTGCACAGCTACACTTTAAAAGACTGCTTTATGAGGAATATGTCAAGGGATCACAGCCAAGTGCATGCAAATGGTAGTCAGAGCAAACAGGCGAGGCAACAGGTGCCCGCCAATGTCTTCTACAATTGATTTTTCCAGTCTGAATTGGCAGCCTCAGACACACTTCCTGCCCCTCTGGGGGTTCATTGGAGTTCTGCTGCTGTTTCTTCCATCAGAGAAAGTGTCCCTAGGACTTACTTAAGTTGACAGCTGTTTGCACTGCTTCAGTATAGGCAGGAAGTCTGCTTTACTGCCTGCTGTCTTAATGACACTATGCACAATGCTACCAAGTGGGGTTAGAAATATGATGTACAGGGACTGACTTTCTGGAATGGCTTCCAGTTTGTCTGGCATGTTTTTGCACTTTAGATGTGTGGTTCTGTGCCCAGGTTTGTGTGTGTCCAAGCTTCTGTAGTGCGTGTTATGTGCATACTGTAGATCCAGACTTCCAAATAATCCCAGGAATACCCTTCCAAATGCTATATCCTGACTCTGCTTATCTTGTACACCTGGATTGCCCTCCACATTCTACAGTAGGTGTAATCCTAGAAAAGGGATGTCTTCAAAGCCTACTGAAGTCACTGGATGAAGTCTTTTCACTGACTTGAATGAACTTTAGGACCAGCTCTTACAGTGCTTTTATTTTCAAAGGCTTTGAGCTATTGTTGAGGTTCAAGGAAAGCAAAATGCTCTTGCTAATTCCTTGTTTTAGACTCATGTTCTATATGGTGCATAAGTTGTTAAGCTGAAGGAAAGAACCAATCAAATCCTATTCTTCTAGTCTCTGAATTTCCGTTACCACTGGGAAGTATTCTATGCTGTGTGGCTAAGAAAAACTCATTCAGAAGGCCATTTCTTTCCAGGGGCTTGTTATGATGCTCACTGTTATTTTCAGTATTGCCATTCCAGATCTTCATATCAGACCTCAAAATAAGCAGACAAGCATATTAGAGGTCCAAAATTGTCTGCTCATGGCTCTTTTAAATGACTGTGGGAATGTTTATTATGCAGATAATAATAGTGAGTACAGCCAGAGTACAACCCTTTCAACTCATTTTGCACTAATGTGTTTTCCTATGTAGTTGCTTTAGGTAATTGTTACATTAAGATTTTGCAGCTAGGAATCCCAAATTGAAACCTAGATCTTTCTGAGTTTGTGGGTTTATTGTTGGCATGGTTAGAAATGCACTGTAGAAACTATTTACAATTCTATTCAAAATGCTAGTCATTCACTCTCTTTTTGCAGAAATACCTGCTATGCAGAAATAATGTATGCCCACAGAATGTGGTGCACATGCTTGAGCAACATCAGTAACTTTGCCAGGTTCACTCCTGTCATTTAGCTGTCTCCACCCACGGTTACACTTCACTAAGTATGTAGGAGCATTGTATTAATGTATAGCCTGGAAAATAGATGTACATTAGCATTCTGTAAGGCTTCACTCAGAGGCCTCCTTCACCCATGGTGTGCACTTTGGTTGGTGTCTAGAGCCTGAGCCTGAACTGATTCAATCTTTTCAGTTTAGTCTAAACTGCGGAGATTGAATTGATTTGCAAGTGGATAGACAGTCACTTTTGAGTCATGAAATACAGACACATGCCTGCAGTGGCTCAGGGTAGAAGCTGGGGGCGCTAGAGCAAGTCCTCCCTTCCCTTTTGTTGGTGAGGGGCATAGCCAAGACCCAGCTGGATGCTATGATAAGTGAGGACATTAAACCCCAACCCTGGCTACATGGGTGACTGGTGCCTCCTGAGTCTGATGTAGCACCAGATTACTGATGGGGGTTGGGGGCTCCCAGCAGCTGATCGCTGACCAGGAGGTGGTCTCCCAGTGGCCGAGCGCCAAGCATGGTACCACCAGTGGTGAAATTGGAAGTGCATTTCCACCGGTACTTCCAAGGGGGGCACGGCCAATCTCAGTGGGTGCACATGCATCCCCTATGCATTGCCAGTGCTAGCCTGCACAGTGCCCAGCTGGGGTGTGCCTGGAGGGGGAGAGAGAAGCAGCCCTCACCAGGCTTTTCCCAGCTTGCTGCTCAAGGAGCAAGAGTGTTGTGAGATCCTGGCCTGTGGCTAGCACTTGAGGCAAAAATGGGTGTGGGGAGGGAGGACTGTTTGTGTAGAGTGTATGCATCTGTTGATGGCACTGAGCTTTTCATACTGTCTGCAGCAAACTGACAGGCACTGCATTCATTGCAAACTGAGTCATTTCTTGCATCTTTCTGTCCCTTTTTGAACACTGACAGATTGCAGCCTTTGAAGCAAGCTAGAAGGGCTTATCAAGCATTATCAGCCCATCAAGAAAAGAAAGCATCTCTCATTAGTTCAAGCTCTTCCAAGGCTTTTATGAGGAAGAAGACAGGGACACTACCAGCTGACCTACTGATTAGTTCCAAAAATCCCTAAGCAGACACCATTCTGTCTACACACACACACACACACACACACACACACACACACACACACACACACACACACACACACACACACACACACACACACACACACACACACACACACACTCCCATTAGCTTATGTAGGGGTGACATGGTCAGATGCTGGCTGGTGTTTGTGCCACTGGGGTCCCTCTTGTGGGAGCGGAGGGGTCCCTGCTGGAGTAGTGAATGAGGGGAGGGTGGGGCAGGGGGAAACCAGGCAGATGCTGCTGTGCCTGCAGTCCCCCACCTGCTTCGCAGCCCATCAGAGCTCTGGCTAGGGAGGAGAGGGGTGGGCCCAGCCCTACTCTCTGGAGCAGACAGTCCAGATGTGCACTGAACATCTGTTCTGTTACAGGTTGAAACCAGTTTCTGATCTCTTCAACCAGTTTGTGTAATTTCTGTCCTGAGCCATAGTCTTCATATTCATCAGTGCTGATTTTAATTTGGTCTCAGCAGCATTTTTCTGGATTTAAGATGCAATCTGACCTCTAGGGCAATAGTTAGGGCAGATATTAATTTAGAATGAAAATTACCCTTGGGCAAAGAATCCTCACAAGGCAGATGGTCCCCTAATATCCCACTTGATCTCACAAAACTATGCTGTGGCTTTCTCTTGAGCTTCTCCAGAGGTGCCTTTTATGTTTTATGCAACATGCAGCTCAAGTCTTGGTTTTATATGTAGGTGCCAGGTGGTAAGTGCTAGCAGTTCACGTCTCATACCTACATATTCCTTTCTTGCGGACACGTACTCGTGTAAAAGGTTGAACTCAGCTCTCGATGTCTCCTAGCCCAGGAGTCAACTAGCACTGAGAGGCATTGGGTAGAGATAGGGGCAGGGGAAACAGCTTTTCTGGGCTGTGATTTTTTTTTTCTTGGTTTTTTTTGTGTGTGTGTGGACATTTCACATCTGGTTAAAATTGAAACATTTTTTTTCTTTAATGAAAAAATCCGACATAGGGGCATGAAGTGAGAGACTTCATTAAAGTTGGCTCTAATTGCATGAAATGTGTCCTTTATCCTTTGATTTTTTTTTAGTAGACTGTTCCTGAAAAACCCAGTTCAGTCCAAGTTGTGTCTAATTGCACTTTCCTGCAAACCATGTTTGCAATGTTCTGGCCAAAAAAACCCATGCTGAAATATTTCCAGCATGCTCCAGGTTTCAACATCTTTCACTCCCATGCAAGTCCTCAGATAAGGAGTGAATACAGCATTTCTCAAAGGCAGGTCATTTGATAGGCGGAGCCAGACATTGATCTAATTCCAGGTTCCAGATCAAATTCCTCTCACTTAATCCTATTTTGTGGCTTGATTCAAATGTGTACTAGATTCCAAATACTGTCTGTGTTTGGCATAACAAGACAAAGTTAACTTTTGGGAGGGCATTTCTACCAGTACCGATTGTAAATTCATTTGGTATTGTCATCATAATGTATTGTACATTAGGGGTCACATATTTAGAAGAGCCAAGGTCTCCTTTAGGCTTTGGATAATGCCTCAATTTGGAAAACAACTCAGAGCCCTGTGGCTCCCACAGTGACACTAATGGACAATATTTTCAAAAGAGTTAGGCACCAAGGCACAGAGCTTTTTTGAAAACCTGGCTCCCATGAAACTATATTTGGTCTGAACTGCATTTTGTTTCATTTTTAGATCCTAGGTTGTGATTATATTTCCTTGGGAACAATCCTTATAGGACATATTTCCCGCACACTCATGCTGCTTTAAAACTCCACCTGTCTTGCAAGAGGAATGTCTCTCGATTTTTTTTTTTTCCTAAGAGCTTAGTGAAGGTGCTTGGAAATGCCCATGATGAGACTATATAAATGCCTATAGATGAATGTTATTCAGTCGACAGGGCAGGTGGAATTTTACAGCGCTTGGTTGCAGAGTCAAATTATTTTGAACAGGAGACCTGGGGCTCTCCAATACATAAATCAGCTTTCTAAGCAGAGCCACAGAAACAACTGTGAATTTAGCTGCTATGATTTAGTTTGAAGAAAGAGTTAGAGTTGCTCCTGTGATTCTGACACACCTGGAACTAGTCTCAGTTCCAGTGGATGTTACCAAAAGCTAAGGATGCGATCACCTGGTGATACGTGGAGGCCGATTTCAAGCACAACAGGCCTCTAATCCAGGGGTGGGTGAAATGTGGCCCAGGGGCTGGACTTGGCTTGCAGGCCAGTCAGACTGCCAGGCCATTCTCTTCAGCCTATTGGGCCCCTAAAAATTTAGAAAATGAATATTTCTCTGCCCCTGGCTGCCTGTCATGTGGCACTTGATGGCTTGCCAAAACTCAGTAAATGGCCCTCTGCCAGAAATAATTTCCCGCCCCTGCTCTAATCCTACCCCAACCCCAACATTTCATTCAAGCTGGCTCTTGCTTTTACAGTAAACTGGTGCAAAATAGTCATGTTTATAATAGCTGGCTGTCTTTCTAATATGCCAAGTCAAAAGCTTGGCTTAACACCTGTGAAATATTGGAGTTGTGGAGGTTCATGGGTAGGAAGGTGTATGAAATCCAAAGCAGCATGGTGTTACATAGGCCCATCCATTCTAAAAATATCCCATGGTAACAAAGTCAGACTTCTTTCTGCCTCTGTGAAGACAGCATTTTTGACCTTTCATTTTCTATGCTTTTGGAGATGCCACCTGCTGCTAGACTAATGGAAGAATTAATTTCATCCTGAAGTGTCCACCACATTCAGAAAGCTGAACTTGGAAGTCAAGGAGTGCCTTGGGTTGAAATGCAGTCAACTCCCCAAGTAAGATTACCCTTTCACAGCTTCCTGAGCAAGCAGGCATTTTAATGTGAGCCTCCTAAAAACAATCCCAGGATGTAAGGGATATCAGGAATGTAAATGAACCATTGTTTTCTCCCTGGCGCTGCTGATATTGTTCTCAAGCTTCTGATAAGGCTTCAGATTTCCTTGCTAACATGCTCTATCTTGGGCCATCTATAGCTGCAGAATGAAGAAAGAGGCATTGGGCAGAGCAGACCATTTCCAGATGATATGGTCAAGATTAACATTTCGAGATGATTAACAGGAAGAGACTGTGGGGTCTGCAAGGAAGGGATACTGGCATCACTGTTTGAATTGCATGCACAACTCTGCCTTGTCTTCTTCAGAGGATGGTACAGAAGTCAAGCAGCTATTTCCCATTTCAAACCAGCCGCAGTTGCACTTCAGAGTACTTCATACGTGATGTCTGTCCCTACTCTTTCGAAAGTATCATGTCATTCAGCTCCTATCAAAACCGGGGAGAATTTTATCATTGGCTTCAATGGGAGACATTAGACCAACACTTGGCATTCATGAAACCCAGATCTACCAGGCTTTTCCAGCACT
>JAGPOW010003333.1:48992-79316 GCA_030014935.1 Caiman crocodilus | reverse complement strand
GAGTCCACTTCATCCCAGGGCAGCCTCCTGCTCCGTGCTGGCTGGCTCTCCTGCCACCCAGTGACCAGGCCCTGTAACGGCGCTGCCGGCCGGCACTCAGCATGGGAGAGCTCATTCACCGACTGCAGAGTTAAACCCCGGGGTAAGGTCCCCCGGGAGCAGTCCTGCCGCGAGCCGGAGCCCACTGACAGTCACTGGTACAGGGAAGGCAGCAGACAGCCCAGGGGGGGCTGTTCATGTTGTGGGGGGCAGAGCTGGCTGGGCCCCAGCCCCACACAATTCAGCTTCATCCAGGGCTTGCTGGACCCAGTCTTTATTAAGCGCAAGGAAAAAACACAGTGGGCACATCTACACCTGTGCATTTACTGCTGAGAAACCAGATTTACTCCCTAGTACGGGTGCGTGTCTACATGTGCATGCCTATCCTGCATAGTAAATATGGCGACTTACGCCAGCTTGAGGGTAAATTTGATACTTGCATCATGCAGATATCACATTTACACCCGATTATTTAGTGCACCGTATTGCATGTGTAGACATCTTACTGCACGGTTACATTGTGTGTGGACTGACTTGGGACTAACTTTAGGGGTCATTCAGGATGAGATGCTGCCTGGGACGCACCAACCCAGTTAGGTCTGTTCTGCAGCCTCCCCTCCTCCGCTCTGCCCCGGGGAGGGCTGGTCAGGCCCGTCGGGTCCAGCGAGGGGGTCTGCGGTTGCCATCCGCGCCTCGAGGGTTAGGACAGCCTGCTGCTGCCCCCAGCCCGGCGGGCAGGGCCCGTTTCATCTCTGTGCTCCTCTCTCCGCAGCGTACCAGACCGTGTGCGGAGTCAACGGGCCGCTGGTGGTGCTGGACAACGTCAAGGTACACCCCCCAAATCCTTCCCCAAATACCTCACCCAGGGAGCCCCTGACATCTTGAGAAGCCGAGAGGAGGGTGAGGGGGGGAGCAGGACACGCTGTGTGCATGGGCTGAGGCCCTTGGCTCTGAATCCCAGGACAGAGGAGGCTGCTGAGCCTGTTGGGGCCCCCACGGCCCCCTGCTCACACGTGGGGCTGAGGTGTGCATGGCCCCTGCACCCCCTGGTCTGGTCTTTCCCTGACATGGCATGTGGCGCTTGCTTGGAGCTCCCTCCACTGGCCGGATAGAGCCAAGCGTCAGGGTGCCGGTGACGCCGGACGCGGGTCCACGGGGAATCGGGTGGGCCGTGTGTTTGGCTAAATCAGCCACTAGGCAGAGAGCATATGTGTACACACGTGCGTGTGGGCATGTGTTAGATACATCCAGGTGGAGAGACACATATATGGATCTGCCTCTGTGTGCCTACACATGTGTGTGCATGTGGATGTCTGTGTGTGTGCATGCATGTGTGCATATGTTAGAGACATCCAGGTGGACAGAGATACATGGCTCTGCCACTGCATACGTACATGTGTGTGTGCATGTGTGAGAGACATTCAGGTGGAAAGAGATATATGGATCTGCCTCTATGTCTACACATGTGTGCATGTGCGTGTGCATACATTTGTGTGCCTGTATTAAATACATCCAGGTGGACAGACAGAAACATGGATCTGCCACGTATGTATACACATGTGTGTATATGCATGCGTGTGTGCATATGTGTGTGTGCATGTGTTAGCTATATCCAGGCAGACAGATGGAGGGATCTGCCTCTGCATGTATACGTGTGCACGTGTGCATGTACGTGCATGTTTGTATATGTATGTGCGCATGTGTTAGATACAGCCAGGCAGACAGACAGATGGATTGCTCTACGTCTGTATGTGTAGGCATGTGTGCATATGCATACATGTATGTATGTGTGTGACTGTGCATGTGTGTGTGTGTGTGTGTGTTAGATGCATCCAAGCAGACAGGTGGATGTGCCTCTGTATGCATATGTGTACATGTGTGTGCATATGTGCATCTCTGTGCTTGCACATGGGCATGCGCGTGTGTGCATGTGTTAGATAGACCTAGGTGACCAAATAGATGGATGTGCCTCTGAGTGTGTGTACTTGTGTGTATGTGTGTACATATGCCTAGAGGTGTGTGAAGGGTAGCATGATGCCTCTGCATGCCTGTAGTCAGGTGCATGTTACTTGGGTGTGTTCACATAGTGCAACGCCTGTCTGGGGGTGCCACATCCCCTCCACACGCCTCCACATCAGCGCGTGGCACCTGCAGGCCTGCTAGCCAGGTGTCTTGGGTGGGGAGAGGCCATGCACATACATTTACGTGGCAGCTTCTGTGTGTGTGTGTGTGTGTGTGGGCTCACGTGCCAGTACGTGTGTTACTGATGCATGACCCCTGCCTGCAGATATGAGTGCTCCAGACCCTGCCGGGACTGTGCTAGTCCGCCCACCTCCTAGTGGCTTCTTACCTGCCCGGAGCTGGGCCCTGGCATCTATCTCAGGAGACTCATCTTCATAAGCTCAGTGCCTAACATGGGGCCATCAGCCCCTTGCTGCCTCTTACCCACACTCCCTGCCAGGAGACCCCAGGGCAGGGGCGACCCCCAGCCCCGTAGAGCCCCTCGAGCTACTGGGCATCACAGCTAGTCCAGCCTCTGCTGCAGGCAGCAGCAGCCCAGGCACGTGTTTCTCCCAGCCTTGCAAAGGGGGTGTAGGAGGTGCGGCACAGCATCCCCCATCATCACATGGTTTTCTCTTTCTCGAGAGAAGCTTTACTAATGTGCGAGGGGGCTAGCGCTACACTACTCAAAGCAAAAACACATACAACTATTGGAATGTGCACAGATATGCCGGATTATATATGACGTTTAAAATAAAAATCACAACCAAAGCGAAAAAAAAAAACCCAGTAGAGTCCAAATAATCCAAAGATATCGTGTCATTAGTCCCATAGTGGATACAGTTAAATGTTCATCTCTTATTCTGATCCATAAAACCAAATCTCACCTTCTTGAGCATCCTAACAGTGCCCCAGCAGCTTCGCTGTCGGGCATTTCTACCCCCGAGTTAACATGTCTGCACTGGAGTGAAGGTTTTTAGCTAGAGACAGAAGCAACCTGGCGGGCTGTGACAGAGGAGACATGGCCAAGGCGGGCTGACAGACAGCGATACTGCAGAAGAAAGGCTAGTCTGAAGAGGGGAACATCAAGGCCCTTAAAAAGGAGAAAGAGTCGTTCACACGTGTGGAGTAGAGAGATGAGCAGGAATCAGGGAGAGGAGAAGGAGCCATGAAGTCTGTTGCCTGGAGAGAAATGGGGCTGCCATTGCCAGCAGTTGGCTTTCAGGTGTGGGTGGGGAAGGGGGTGCGACGGCAGCCCTGCACCCCCTCCGGATCCACCCCTGTCTGGGGCCAGCCCTCGTGCACAGCTCCCAAGTGCGCTGCCCAAGACAGCAAGTACACCATCGCCTGCCCCAGGTAAAGCCGGGGGCCGAGGGTCCTGCCAGCGTCCAGCCAGGATAGGGACAGGTGTGTTGGGACCCCAAGAGACCTGGACCCCCCTCCACTGGGCACAGCAGAAGCCCCCATTGACAGCCCCACCCCGTACCCCGCACTCCTTATCCCCCAGCCAGCAAGATGCAAACCCGTGGATGCCTTTCCTGGTATGACTGCCTGCAGAGCCGGGCATCTTCCCTGGGTATTGCCCTACCTGCATGTCCCAGGCTTTGGGTCCCACAGTGTTTCTCCAGCACCGATCCTTTGGCTGCACGGGAAATGAGCCCAGACACATGCCTGGGAGAAAGCAGGGCCTTCCCATTACCCAGGGCCAGTTCCCTTTTCCACCCAGCAACAGGCACCATCGGCTGGAGGTTGTGGCAGAACAAGGGCCCTCTTGTGAGCACTCGTGTCCTGGGCCCGAGGGCATCAGCCCAAAGCAAGCCCAGCTGAGACCTCTGGCTGTTGGTGTTGGCTATGTTGGGCACCACATGCACATATGCATGCATGCACACACACGTGTAAACATACAGAGGCAGATCTATATATGCATCTCTCTACCCGGATGTATCTAACACATGCGCACACACACGTGTGTATGCCCATGCTGTCTGCCTACATAGGCCTGGGCATCCCAAAGGCACTGGGTCCCTGGGTTCAACACAGCCCCCTCTGCAAGGGCTTGAATACATGGCATCCCTGCCCTGTGTGCTCAGGAGTTAAAGGCAAGTGCCTGGGAGATGCATCCTTCACCCTGTCCCGGCCTGGCTGCAATCCTGGATTGCACTGGTCAGTGCCAAGAGACCAAGCTCCGTGCTAGTTCTGGGCTGGGAGGAAAAGGAAAACCATTGCACCTAGGGCTGCATATGTGCCGTAGAGGACTTCCCTCCCTCCTGCTGGTGCAGGGCTCAGGGGGGTTTAAGAGGCATCGAGTGCTGCTGCAGCCCAGGCTGGGGATGGGGACTGGGCTGTGCCAATGACCAGCCCCGCAGGGTCCTGGCTGGAGGGGCTTTGTCGCCATGCTCAGGCTCAGACCAACACGGCACCGGGGCAGGAAGGGATTTCCCCCCTGCTCAGACTAGTCCGGACTGGGGGGGTTTGCCTTCCTCTGCAGCGGGGGCACGGCCCTGGCCTGGGGGTCTTTCGTGTGCTTTTCACAACCCGTGCAGTTTCAGGACATCGACAGCGCTCTCATCCCCCTGCTTTACCTGTGGCAGAGGCAGGGGCTCGCAGCACCAGTGGGCAACAGGCCTGGTCACTGTGCAGCAGGGTTGTTGCATCGTTTTAGGAATAGGATGGGGCTGATTCTGCCCTGAGCAGGGGGCTGCATCTGAGCATGGACCAGGACCCCCAAAGGTCCCTGCCAGCCAGGCTGTGCTGTGATAGCGTGGCTCAGGGGAGCAGGTTTCGTGGGCACACAGAGGAGACCAGTGTCCACCGGTGCCAGGTGGGGCAGCACCTAGCATAGCAGAGGCATCCAGGGCTCTGCCAGCCTGCCCATGCTTGCATGCCAAGGTCAAGTCCAGCCAGGCTTCGGGGGTCACAATCCATGCTCAGATCCTGCCTGTCCCCGCTGCAGATGCGCCTGGTGCTGGGGTGGGGGGCAGAGCCCTGACGTGCTCTTATGCTTCAGGCTGCTTCCAGGGTCCTTCAGAGTCCGAAACAGCCTGCTGGGACCCTTCCCGTGTGTGCCCTGACCTGTCTTCCCCGCAACGCACCCGGGATGAGATGCACAAGTTTCCCGCGACGGCTGGGGTGGGTGGGATAGCCCTCCTGCATCCACACAGGCGCTCAGACCCAGCCTCGCAGCCCAGTACGGGGCAAGGGGCTGCAGGTGTATGCAGACCACCGTGCATCTGGCCCTGGGCACGGATGCTGGTGTCCTGCCGGGAGAGGAGCTCCCAAAGGCCCCGAGGGACACTGCCTCCCTGGGCGCCCGGGGGCAGGGGCAGGTCACAGGGTGAGGCTCTCCGGGCCGCGCGATTCAGGTCAGGATTATTCTGGGCCCTTCTGACCTGTGGAATCTGCTTAAATCTCTGGCTGAGAAGCTTACCGGTGCCAGGCTCCCCGCACCACGGGCTGCAGGCAGACGCTGCCAAGCGCGCGCGCCCCGGGGCACCAAACACCCCCTCGCCCCGGGCGCTTTCCTGCGGTGCCCGTCCTCATGGCATCCGCATGCTGCAGAGAGCCAGCTGCACATCACTCCGGGGGGACATGGAGACGCTCTGAGCCTTGTGTCGGGGTGGAGAAACTGAGGCACGGAAACATGGATGGAGTCTGCAGGCTCGGTGCCATGTTACCCATCGGTGTTGGGGCCTCAGGGTGTAGGGACAGGCGCATCTTTCCTGCCTGGCCCCTTCGAGCTATGCGCCGGGAGAAGAATGACCACTGTATTCTCTCCCCGGCCAGGTGCCCACGCACAAGCCATGCACCTTGCTTTCGAAAGGCAGCGTGTCACGGCCCAGTGCCGGCCTCTTGAAGCAGCGTTGCAAAGTGACCGCCAGCCTTTCTCCTAGCCAGCAAAACCGAGGGTCTCTGCCCGCCGGCTGGGAGAGAAGCTGGCAGCCTTTTCACAGCATGTTTCTGTTCTGGTAAAGAAAGCCACCTCCCTCGCCGACACTGTGGAGGGCTGATTTTATGGGGGCCGGGGGGAAGGTGCATGCGCAATGCAAGTCAGTGCAGCACGTGCAGGAGGGGAGGGGCTGGAAGAGGTGGGAAGCGGGGTCTCTGTGGCCCGGCACTGTGCATTTGTCGTAGCAGAAAGGGTCTCACTGGAAGGGGACTCCAGGTCCCTTCATTGCATTCGGCTCCCTTCATAGGGTCATAGAGTCCCAGGGCCCTTGAGGGGGTCTGGCTTGACCCCTTGCAGGGATGCAGGATGCTGCTCCTCACCCTCCCCACCCAGCCTCCCCTGGGAAACCTCCAGGGAAGGTCACTCCTGGGCCCTTTTGCCCCTCTCCCTCCCTACCTTGGGATCCCAGTGCTCGCTGAGGCCCAGGTAGAGCTGTTTTGCCCATAGGGCAGCGAGGGAGAGAAGAAACTTTCCCTGGGGCGCTCAGGAAGTCAGTGGCAGAGCCAGCAATGGAGCCCCGGTCTCCTGGCTCCTGGCCCAGTGCTGCGGGAGGAGAGGAGGGCATGGGGTGGCGGGAAGGAGAGTGCAGGTGGATGCAGACGGGGGCAGAAGGGACTTCCAGCCAGGCTGGGTCTCCCCCGTCAGTTCCCAGTCCCCCCAGCACGGGGTGGGCTCCTGCGTGGGGCCGGAGGGGCTCTAACCCTTGCCTCGCTCGTCTCCCTGCAGTTCGCCCAGTACGCGGAGATCGTCAACTTCACGCTCCCCAATGGCACGGCCAGGAGCGGGCAGGTGCTGGAAGTGGTGGGGTCCAAAGCCATCGTCCAGGTAAGGCATCCCCTCCCAGGCTCAAGACATCTACCTGAAGTGATTCAAGGGGAGAAGAGGTGCTGCAATCATTCGACTTTATCCCGGGGGAAAAGAGAAGTGGACCCAGATACAGCCTCACAGCGGGGTCAGTCACCCCCCTCCGGGGCACAGTTATCCCCTGGGGAAGTGACTCTGCCCTGGTGGAAGTTACCCCGGGGTAGCGGCTGTGTGCCCACTCCCCTACGCTGCTTCAACCCCAGGGTAACTGTTTGCTCTGTAGAAACTGCTTTTCTCCCCACTGGGCTGTGCTGGTTGCTGTATGGGGTGGAGGGGATCCTGCCCCCCACCTCTTTCTGCTCCATGTGTCAGGGGGCTTGTTAAGCCTCCCCCAAAAGTGCTGGCTGCAGCCCAGGCTGGGGATGGGGCAGGGTCAGTGTGATGTCTATGTGGTGTTACCAAGAGCTTGGACATGGGTTTGTCTGGGCTGCTTTGGGCAGGGCTGATCCTGCCTCAGGCAGGGATGGTGTAGACATGAGCTCTGCAGGCCCCTTGCCACCCCACGTCTCTAGTATTTCTATGGTCCGCGGTGACGGGCAGCTGCCTGCAGCCCAGGGATGGACAAAGAGAGTGGACCCCGGATCTTAGGGACCTGCAGATCTAGTCTAACCCGTGCCTGAAGCAGGATCGGCTCTGCCCAAACCATCCCAGGCAAACCATAATCTATACTGTACCTATCTACCCTCACCCCTGACACGACATAGACCTCACACCCAAATCTGCTACAGGGAAGGACCACAGTAGGCAATATCCTGCTTCTATAAAAACAATCAGTGCCATGGGATTAAATGCATGAGGAGCTCTGAGAAGTGGGGACCAGCATCTGTGCGCTCGGGAGCTCAGGAGATGCATGCACCATGGCCTGGACTGGCTGCAGCCCCGTTCTTGCAGGAGGGTCTGCATGGTGCAGCCCCCTGTCACACCCCTGCCACCAGCAGCAGTCTCTAAAGCCATGCTTGGACTTTGCACACCATGAACCAGCATTGCCCTGGTGTGAGGGTGCAAGGAGGGAGGTCTCAGAGACATGGCAAGGGTCTTCCTGGGGGCTGGGGAATCTGCAGGGGAAGCATGAAGGTGATGGGACAGGGACAGGGGAAAGGTGTGTCCATCCCCAGTCCTGCAGGGTGGGTGACCAGTCATTCATTCTGCTGCCTTTAAAGGACTAGATGTGACCTCTGCAGGTCCCTTCCAGCCCCACTTCTCTATGACGCTGGCTGTTGCCTTGTCTTCACAATTTGTCTTTCCATAACTATATAGTCTCATTTTCTGCCTGTGCTTCTACAGCACTTTTCCACTTCTTTAGTTTCCAACCTCACTTAGGACCTTTCCCCATCTTCACTTTGTCATAGTCAGGCCAACAACTTGTGATCGGCTTGTAGTTGGTCTACGTACAGCTAGCTATGTCCATAATAGTTTTACTTGGGGTACTTGCTCCAGAAGCCTTGTCATTCTTCATCTGCCTGATGGCCTTCTTCAATTTGTGAAGGGTTGGAGGGCTTCTGCAATCGTCTATGGGTGCTGTGAGATGGAGTGGAGAACACGCTCATCAACAGCAAAGTCTTGGTTGAGAAGACCTTGAAGGGCGTTTGTACACGCCACGAGATTTCCCATATATGCCACCGCAACTGCGTTTGTGTTTGCATGACTGGGATTTCCCGCCACTTTAAAAGTCTTTTTGGCGTGTTAAACTAATGCTTCTTCCAACAAGCATGATGGCTCCCCTTCCTTTGATCAGGTGTCCTCCATCCTTGGGTCCCAAGGGGTTGGCCCCTGAGTGCTCAGACCGTAGGTGGCTGACATCGATGAAGAAATCCAGCATTGGCTCAAATGTATGAATGCAGTCTTCGGATGCCTGAGGAAATGGGCGTTTGAAGACCGTGACGTCCAAGTTCTTGTCATGATCCCAGCCTTGCTGTGCAAAGCTGAGACATGGACAAGGTACAGGAGACGCCTCAAGTCACTGGAGCCATAGCATCAACACTGGCTCTGGGAAGATGGATGCACCAACTGTAGTGTCCTCTCACAAGCAAACACCACAAGCATCAAGGTGATGATCATCCGACGTCAGCTTCACCGGGCCGGCCACAGCACCCGGACGTCCAGCTCCAGTCTCCCAAAGCAGATGTGATGGATACACATGAGGGAACATCCCAAAAAGCTGGCAGCCTCAGGACAGCCTATGGAGGGTGCTGGGACCCGGGCTGGGCTGGGGGTTGATTGCCCAGCCCTGTGTAGAGGACGAACCAGCTCCCAGAATCTCACCCGGATGGTTGCTTGCCATGGACCCATCCTCGCAATGGACTGCACTATGTCTAATTCGGGGCTTCACATTTCAGATAGTGGAGAAGTGAGGAAGGGTCCAGAGGCAGGCAACAAAGATGTCCTACGGGGAGAGGCCAAAGGAGCTGGTGGAGATGATGCTGAAGAGGGGACATGGCAGCAGCCTGCAAGTCCCTGAAAGGCTGCTAGAGAGACGAGAGGAAGCACCTCGTGTCTCCTTGTGTCTCCGGCTGCAGAGAGGAGGATGCAGAGCAACAGCCTGAAGCAGGTTTCAGTTGGAGATCAGGACAAACTCCACAGTCAGAGCAGAGGCCGCGGGAGATGCACCATGGACCGGAGAGGCTCTCCATCACTGGAGGAGAGGCTGGATAGGCACTGGGTGGGGGGGATGATCCAAACACAGCGATGCTGTGGGGATGTCCCAGGCTCTGGGCTGTGCTGGATGCCCCCCACCCTTGCTACTCCCTACATCAGGGGATTTGTAAGCCTCCCCCAGAGGCGCTGGTGCTGCTGCAGCGCAGGCTAGGGATGGGGCAGGGCTGTGCCCATGCTCCTGCTGCACCGGCCCCGCGGGGTCCTGGCTGGAGGGCATTGCCCCTGCGCTCAGGCTCAGCCCGATGCTGCACTGGGGCAGGAAGGGATTTCCCCCCTGCTCAGACTGGTCAGTACTTGGGGGGTTTGCCTTCCTCCGCATCCATTAACAATCTTTTATAGAAGCTGATGTTGGCTGCTGCAGGCCCCCTGCTTTCCTTGTGGCAGGGTCGGATGCGATGTCTTGGGCTGTGTCAGGGTTGGCCTGGGACTGGATGTGACTCTGCAGGTCCCTTCCAGCCCCACGTCTCTGATTCTGTGACCCGATCCTAAAATAGTCCCCATGGGGAGGGGCGTATGGGGTTCGATCCATGCATGCACGGCTGCAGCTCTGGGGTAAAGCCCTGTCCCTGCCTTTGCGAGGCCGGATCTCACTGCACCTATCAGGCCTCCTGCTCCTCCTTGCTGCAACCCTGGAAAAGCCACTAATGATCAATCTGCTTTTGTAACATGCTGTTTTCTGAGCCTTAAACCTGAGCCGCCAGGAGCAGCGAGGGAGGAGACAACCCACACGCCTTTGGGGCTAATAGTTTCCAGGGTGGAAAAAGACTTGCATTTGGGCGCTAAGGACCTCTTAGGTGCCCATAGATGCAGTAGGATCTTGGCTTGGTTTTGGGCACCCTAATGATCCATCGGCATCTCAACAGCACTGCTTATCCATGGGCCAAGCCTGGTCCCCACCTGCAAGGGCAGGGCCCAGGTACGGCGCTGGCTGTGGAAAGCAGAGACAGGCGGGTACAGCCTGAGTGGTCCATGGGGTCAGCTTCGGGGGGGCTTCCCAGAGCCACCTACGGCCTGAATCCTAGAGAAGTGGGGCTGCAAGGGACCTCTACACGTTACCTAGTCTAACCCCCTTCCTAAAGCTGGATCAGCCCTGCCCAAATTAAATCCAAAACTGGCAGAAAAATGCATACACAACCAGGGCTTTCTCTGAACGCTCCCAGCCCCCATCGCCTCCCTCCCTCCCCATCCAGCCGTGACCGAAGGAGCTCAGGCATTGAACCCAGGGAGCAGCACTGCTGACCTGCCCGGGACCTCTTCCGCTGGTGAGCTGCCAAATTTCACTCCTTTAATGCCCCCGGGACCTTTGCGGCGCCCTTTTAATCCTATTAGGGAGTCAGCCACAGAGAACCTGAGTCTTTTACAGAAGCAGCTTAGGAAGGGCCCTGGTGCACATGCACACACACACTCATGTGCACACACACACACACATACACACACATTCATGAACCAGGGAGGGAGAGTGCAACCCCCCACCTCGCACCTGCCAAGCTGCAGATGTGCAGAGGGGCCGGCCTGAATGGGCCCCATTCTTCCACCCTTTGCAAGAGGCCGCATAGATCCAATTAAAGCCGCGGCCTGGAAGTTAATTAAGACAAATGGTGTCAAATATTATCCTCATCAAAGTGCTTTTGGTCCCCTGTCTCCCCATCTCTGGGAGAGCGCGGTGCTCTGATCAGAGCTGGGGACAGCTGGGAGCCAGCCCGGCTCTGCCGCCCCCCCCCCGAATTGCTGGGATCCACGCAGTGATGGGAGTGCTTTTCTGCTGCCTTTCCAATGGGGTGGGGAATAGCAGCTGTTTCCAGTTTTATCTCCCTTCCAATTGGCTTTTGCAGACACAGCCACGTTTCCAACCCGCCCTTGCTGTCTGCAATAGGCAGAGCGGTGTAGCCGTGAAGGCGCAGAGACCATGTGAGAAGCAGAGGCGATACCATTTATTGGGTTAACGATACCATTTATTGGGTTAACTGTCCTGTTGGGAACCTGGATGCCTCTTTTTTTCCTGGCAGGCGCCAACGTCGCAGGGTCTCTGTCAGCTAAAGAAAGGGCACTTGAGTACTTGCGAGTCAGGGAAGTTTCTGTGAGAGGGGGGAACATGTCCATGTGTATCTTGGCTGCAGAGCCAGAGGCTCAGCTCAGGAAGACCTTGCTCCCTGCCAAAGAGACGTGGCACAGGGAGGTGTAGAGCCTCTGTCCCTGGAGGGTCTCAGCAGAGGCTGGACGGGGACTTTCTGGGGTGGGGTAGGGACAGGATGTCTCGCTTGGTACAGTGGCTGGACTAGGTGATGCTGGAGGTCTGTATGGATTAGGGCATCCACCTATCTATCTATCTATCTATCATACTACTTTGGTCTATCTCATAACTTCTGTGTATGCACATACCAATATATGCACAAATACATGTATGTATGTATCTACAGAGATATAGATATATACAGCCCTAAGCCTGAAGTCAGCTCTGCTCAGATGACAGAGTTGCAGTGTCACAGAAGAGCAGGGCCGGAAGGGACCTCCAGGATCAGTCCTGTCCAAGCCATCCCATACAAATTCATTGTTCAACTTCTTAGCAGAATGACAGGGTAACCCCTGACGTAACACAAGTCATCACACCTGACCCTGCCACAGAGCAAGCAGGGGGGCCGCGACAGCCAACATCCTGCTGCTGCAAAGGTTAATATATGCTTAAGAGATCCCAGGCAGAGGCTGTGCCCCTGCCCCCTATCAGTCTGTACTAATCTGCCCCGGGGGAAAAATTCCTTCGTGACCCCAAAAGCAGCATGGGTCTGACCCTGCTAGCCAGGTCCGTCTGGGCATGAGTCGCAGCAGGAGCACTGGCACAGCCCAGTCAGAGGTGGGTGCGCTGGTAGATGCACTTCATGGAGCAGAGCTGACTTCACCATCAGAGCTATATGGCTACAGCTGTGCAGGTGCGTGTGCAAGCATGTGTGTGTGTATATGTGTGTGTGTGTGTGTGTGTGTGTGTGTGTGTGTATATATATGCGCACACATGCAGCCCTTACTTGACATCAGCTGTACTCAGATGTCCCCGTTCACAAGAGACCTGGCCTGCATTCGAGGGGAGAGCGCTGTCTGCAGCAGGAAGCAGACCCCCGGGCAGGCAGCCAAGCGGCCACCGTCTCCCCAGCCTGAAGACTCAGGAGATGCATCCTGGCCTCCAAAAACCATGCCCAGTGCCTGTGTCCCCAGCCTGGCTGGAACCCCGCCATGCTACAGCCGGACTACTGGTGGGACATCAGGTGCAGCAGCAGCAGTAGGCTTTTATCCGCTAGTGGATCCCAGTGCTGAACAGAGCAGGAGAAGCACTTCACAATAGTGTCACATTGCTACTGCCGCTGATCTACCCAACTAGCGAGCATGTGCAAGCCTTGCCGCAGCCGGAGAGCACGCAGACACCGCACCAGGGTTGCGGTGGCCCAGAGCCGTCCCGTGGCCAGAGCCTGGGGTGGCTGCAGGCCTGAATGGAGCACCCGGCCCCGGGAGGAGGAGCCGGCCCCGGATGCGGGCGTCAGGGTGCTGGGACAGGATGCATGGAGAATCCAGCTGCCCCGTGGATGGCCGTGACCAAAGCACGTGGAGACCGGTGGAAAAAATCCCACTGTCTTTAATGGTCTTCGCAGCAGGGTTTTGACCATTCAGGACTGTGCTTGCCAGGTGCTTTCTCACCCCCTCTCTGAACAGGCACAGATTGGTCCTCAGCCCTTTTAGTCTGAAGTCAGGCAGAAGCCAGAGCACAGTTGCACCTTATGGACTGACTCATTCAGAGAGGAGTAAGCTTTCGTCAGCAGTCGCTCCCTTCATAGAAATCGCAGAGCCGCGGGGCTGGAAGGGACCTGCGGGGTCTCATCTAGTCCATCGCCTGCCCAAAGCAGGATCAGTCCTGCCCAAACCAGCCCAGACAAACCACCCTCTAAACTCCCTATAAAAGTGCCACGAACCCTGACACAGCACCAGGTATCACACCCAAACCTGGCACAGGGGAAGCAGGAGGCCAATGTCCTGGTGCTGCAAAGGAGGTTAACAGATGCTCAGGAGACCCCAGGCTGAGGCCGTGCCCCTGCTGCAGAGGAAGGCAAAATACCCCAGTTTGGACCAGTCTCAGCAGGGGGGAAATCCCTTCCTGCCCCAGTGCAGTGTTGGGCTGAGCCTGTTTGCCGGGGTAAATCCGTCCAGCCAGGACCCTGCAGCGTTGGTGCAGCAGGAGCATTGGCACAGCCCCATCCTCATCCCCAGCCTGGGTTGCATCAGCACCAGCTCCCCTGGGGTGGGGGGGCATAAAACCCCCTGAAAGAAGGAGCAGAAAGGGGAGAAGGGGGCAACCAGCAAAGCAGCCAGCACAGCACCAATCACCTACCCTGACCTTCCAGATCTGCGCCCCGCTCCATCCATCTGGACCCTCCCAGCCCTCTCCAACCCTTTGCTGTTCATCTTTGCTGATTGCTGCTAATTATGACCCCCGCCTCATCTCTGCAGGTATTCGAAGGCACGTCTGGGATCGATGCCAAGCAGACCTCCTGCGAGTTCACGGGGGACATCCTGCGCACGCCTGTTTCCGAGGACATGCTAGGTACGTCCAGCCGGCGGCTGAGACTAGGCTCGGCTCAGTGCAGCGGTGTCAGGGATGGAAAAATAAGCATTGGTGGAAAGACAGGGCAGGCTCCCCCAGAGCTGCTCTCCATGTGCCGGTGCTCTCTGTATGCCCCCTTCCAAGGGGGCTTACTGCTAGGGACCCCCCATTGCAGATATCACTACCAGCACCCCGCCAGCCACCCCACCTGGGCTGCTGCCTGGCATTTCTTCCATTTCTTCTTCTTTCTCCTCTTACCAGTATATAATCACCATAAAGCAACACCCTCCCAGTTCTCCCAGTGCTCAGAGGCTACTGGCAGAACCAGGAGCCATGACTCCGGGAGCTGCACGGCCTCTAAAGACTAGATGACAGCAGGGATTTGTTCGCTTCTCAATGCAAGCCTCAAATGACCTCCAGTGTCCCCTGTCCGAAGTAGCAGCACTGGGGTGATAGCTATATGCTGGGGGTCTATTAGCCAGCCCCACACCAGGGAGCTCATGATTTCACCCCAGACTGAGACTCTGGGAGGGGGAAGGGAAAGAGACGAGTGAGAAGCCCAGCAGCTGGAGATGGAGATGGTCCAGAGAAGGAGGGGGACCGTGCTGGGGAGGATGGAGGAGCAGGTCCCTTAGGGACTTAGCACTGGGGGGGTGCCCCAAAGCTATTGCATCTGGCAGGGACCATGAGGCACAGCTACAGCTCCATGGCTGGGGTGTTTCAGAGAAGCCTCCCAGGTGCAGATCTGGGCTCTACTTACAACTTGGGGCAGACCCATGGGCCAGGTGCAGTCTAGGGGGCAGCGAGTAAGACCCCGCGACCTGAAAGATCCCTCGCAGCCCCACATACCCTCCTCCGATGCTCCCACCCCCCTGCAGTTTGCAATGGTGGAAGCAGGGAGGAAGGAGGCAGGACACTCCTCCATGGTTTGTCCACGCCTCCATTTTTCCACCTCACCGGGTTGCCAAGTGTCAGTAAATTTCCTGACTGTTAGTAAAAAAAACAGGCGGAAAATGGCTGTCAGAATCAAGTCAGTGAAAAAACTTAAGCTGTCAGTAAAAACACGAAGCAGCTGCAGCTCGATTGAAGCTCTGACAGATGCAGCACAGCCCCCTTCTTCGGGCTTAGACACACAGTATATTGCTTCCAGTGTAGAAGTGCCCCAGGAAATAGCTGGGGTAAATCTACCTCCTCCCCGCCCCAGCAAGCTACCCTGGGATAGGTGCAGTGTGTCCACAGCTTATCCCAGGGCAGCAATTTGCTCAGAGCCAGCAGGTCACTCATGCTCCCTTGCTCCCTTGCATGAAGGTGTTGTAATTGCTGCCTCTTGCCAGCCCCTGCCCTGGAGCAGATGTGAGTCTGTCCACTTCAAGTCTGGAAGGGGTACATGTGGGGACACTAAGCTGAGGCTGGTCCCCCAGTGTCCATCCCACGTGCACCGGGCAAGAGCCCACCCAGGCATAGGCCCACCCTGCCGTGACTGCCCGAGGACAGAGGCTATCTTGCATCCGACACTTGCCCGGTGACTGGTCCTGCATGCCCAACGAGGGAAACCGTCCCACCCAGGCTCCCATTGGGGCAGGTGCTCTGTTTTCTCGGCTTCCTCCCCCTTATCCCTCTCCGGCCCCTTTTCTGGAGCACCGTCTCGCCCAGCCGCGTGCCTGAGACGAAGCGATGCGCCGCGGATGCCAAGGCTACTGACCTTTCATGCTCCGCGGCGCCCTCTCCCCGTCCGTCCCCGCAGCGGGCTTGAGCTTGATCGGCTGTGACAACGACAACGCTTTCCCCGTCCCTCTTAAAGCACCGGAAGAAAGTCCTCGCAGGTCATCCCCGGCACGCGGGGTGAGAGGAGGGAGGGCTGCGATGGGCCGAGGCGAACACGGGCTGCGTGACACTATCGATCCCCAACCCCGTGCTGCGGTGCCTGATGCCCGATCTATAGAGCAGCTCCGGCTTGAGCTGACAGGTGGAAAGTGCTCCAGAGACACTACAAATGTTGCCGCACTCCCTGCCTTTTGCATGCACTCAGATTGAAGGCAACCACTTTGCAGGCAAGCTGGGGACGGGGGCTGAGCTGTGTGGGGCACATCGGAGCCTCCTTTCTCTTGTCTAGACCTAGGGCTATGGGACCAGAGAGGGACCGGAGTGGAGCCTCTTTCCCTGGAGGTTTCCCAGCCCAGGCTGGATGAGCTCTGGGCTGGTGGAGAAGCACGTTGCATGCATGCAGGGAGTCAGGCCAGACACCCCCCATAGCCCCTTCCAGCCCTGGTCTCTCTGCCTCGATGCTGCCTTTGCTGCTTGCAGGAATTTCCCTTCCTCCCCAGCACATTACCCATGCAAAGGGCTGTTTCCCCAGCAAAGCAAGCTCTCAACTCGGGTGTCCAACTGCCTGGGTCTCTCCAGGAAAGCCATCTTCTTTCCTAGGGAGTGACCGTGGGGTTTTCACCAACACCCGTGCCCAGAGCCTGTGTTGACTCTCTGGAGCTCCCAGTGATACTGGCTTTGACCTTGGCTTCCACTTTGCTAAACCCCTGACGTAGCACGAACACATCACAGGCAGAAAGGGCTGAGCTCCCACCCTCCCAACTGCAAGGATGTCTAAGGCATCTCAAACTGAGCACCTGGGAAATGGGAGTGCCCAGAAGAACGGCCTGAAACAAAAGCAGAAGCCAAGTGGGAGAAACAGTGCACCCGGTCCCACGCAGGTGATAGCAAAGATTCATAAAGTCCTAGACAAGGAGGGTTGAAGGGACCTTGGGAGGTCACGTCTAGTCCAACCCCTGCTCCAAGCAGGACCAGCCCCAACTCCATCATCCCAGACAAGGGTTTATCTACCCAGGTCTTAAACGCCTCCAAGGATGGAGACTGCACCACCGCTCTGGGGAGCCGGGTCCAGTGCTTTACTCCCCTCCTCCTAATACCCAGCCTCATCTTCCCTTGCTGCAGCTTGAGCCCATTGCTCCTTCTGTCATCTGCCCCCACTGAGACCAGCCCAGCTCCATCCTCTTTGCAGCCCCCCGGCAGGGAGGTGCCCCACGATCATTTTCATTGCTAATTCTCCCATGTGCCCACATCCTTTCTATAGTGGGGGTGCACAGCTGGACACGGGACTCCAGATGTGGCCTCCCCCGTGCTGGATAGAGGGAATGAATCACTGCCCTCCATCTGCTGGCAATGCTCCTACCAACGCAGCCCGGGATGCCGTTGGCCTTCTTGGCACCACGGGCACGCTGCTGGCTCCTATCCATCTTCTCGTCCCTTATCACCTCCAGGTCCTTTCCTGCAGATAGCAGCACTGAGGCTTGTTAGCAGGGGCTTGGCTGAGGGATGCTCCATGTGGAAAGGTGCTTTGCAAAGTCAGATTTGACCCCATTCCTCTTGGAAAAGGAAGTCAAGCGGGTCCCTTTCACTTTCTCCTCCTGGCCACTTTCACTTCCAGGTTCTCAAGCAGACTTCTGCCAAGAAAGGCAAAGGCTGGCTGGTTTGCAAACAAACTTTTGCAGTGAAAACCCCTTTTATCTGCAGCCATGAGGGCCTGTGTTCCTGGGATAAACTTGATGCCTGTATTTCAACTGAAATGTGGATATGAGCATAGGTATTAGAGAAGCCAAGGAATAACTAAGTGGACATCAGGGTCTGTTATGCTGGACTCTGCCCAGGTTGTAACAAGCCGCCCAGGTTGTGTACTGTACGGTGTGGGCCCCAAGTAGTGGGGAATCACTATTATTTCACGGGTGGAGAGCTGAGGCTCTGAGGTTGTTATAGAAATCCTAGCGACATGGGGCAGGAAGAGTCCTCAAGAAGCAGGATCAGCCCTGTCCAAACCTGCCCAGACAAACCCAGCGTCTGAGCTCTTAGCAAGAGGATTGTCACCCCCAGCACAGCACCAGACATCACACCTGCCCCTGCCCCTGCCCCAGCCCCAGGGGGGCCACAGCCACCAACGTCCTGCTGCTGTTAATACAACTCCAGAGACCCCAGGCCGAGGCCGTGCCCCCGCTGCGGAGCAAGGCAAAACCCCCCAGTATGGACCAGTCTGAGCAGGAGGGAAATCCCTTCCTGCCCCAATGCAGCGTCAGTCTAAGCCTGAGGGGCAAGACCCTCCAGCCGGGACCCTCTGGGCTTGAGTCCCAGCAGAAGTACTGCTGTCAAGAGCTGGCTGAGGAGGAAGCCCCTCTTGGAAAGGCAACGTCAAAGGCTCCTCGGGAAACGTGGAGCCAAAGACGTGCCGTTTTCCAAAACTGCATCCTTCCTTCTTGCCCCCTCGCCCAGCTCAACCCAGGCTTGCAGAGGTCAGACCCAAGCTGCATTTCTTTAGGGACCAATCCAGCGACACCCAAAAAGTTCCCGTGAGCAGAACCCCCCTCTCCACCCCCGGCCCCCGGCGTCATCCATAAAGCTCCCCTTCCTCTCTTCTGTCCCTAGGCAAACAGCCTCACGGCTGTGCCCAGGACACAGGGGTATAAGCTGCATTTCTCGTTGCAGGTCGGGTGTTCAATGGTTCGGCCAAGCCCATCGACAAAGGCCCTGCTGTCATGGCTGAGGACTTCCTGGATATTAATGGTAATTAACCCCCATGGTGGGTTGACGTGGCATCCACCTAGGCTGCTAGAACAGGCCACAGGGCGTTACTTTGGTTTAATTCTCCCTACACAAAAGCAGTGGGTTTTTAAGAGGAGGCTGGCTCTGCCCTTCCCCACATCCTGGAGGCACCCGGCGTGGCCTTTTTGCTTGCCAGACAGGGCAGCGGGGGAGGTCTGAGCGGGGCTTAGAGACTGAGGACATACCAGCAGGCCCAGGCCAACTCTCCTCCTTACACCATGCACACAGTTGGCCAGGTAGCCCAGGTTAAAAAACCAGCCAAGACAAGGTTTTCATTTCGAGTTCAGCTCTGCTGGCTTCCCATGCACTGCAAACAGGGTTCACCTGGTTCCTGAACGGCTGCTTCTTTCTTGCCCAAGCAATGAAGATTTTGCAAAGCTAGGTGTAGTGACACATACAAAACAACATGGACTCAGACAAGCAGGGTCAAGCAAGCAATGGTTAACGCCAGGTGAAAACAAACTAGAAGCTTTACTAATAGGCTCCAGGCCCAGGGCTGGATTGTGCAGTGTAAGATGAAAGCAAAAGTAAATAAGACCTCACTGCAATGGGTTAAAAATGAAGTGTGCTGGGCTGTGAAATAGGAGTGTTGTGACCAGGAGCAGCTGAGGACCACAGAAGAAAAGCGAGCCTGATTGGGGGAACATCAAAAGCATTAAAAGGAAAGAGGGACATTCACCCCTGTGGAGTAAAGAGATTAGCAGGAATCAAGATGATAAAAAGCTATGAAGTTAAGTGACTCCTTCGATGCTGCCTGAATAGAAATGCCACAGTTGGATTTAAACTTTGGGTGCAGCAGGAGTCAAAGCGGGCTGCAATTGCCCAATGCGCCCCACATCCCCAGGTGTGCCCTGTCTTCCCTGGGTTCGAATCTCAGTGGGTAACGCGGGTTAGCCAGCCTGCCGTAGGAGCGCCACATTGCAATATGTACGCACCCAAAGCCCTTCTCGTTCCTTCTTTCTCTCTCTCTCTCTCCTCTCTGTGTGAATGTTTCCCCTTTATTTTCCTGGTCCAGCCCAAAACCACCCCGATCCTCCGAGGTCCCAACACCCGTGGTAGCAAACCCAAAAAGGCAGCCTGGCCTCCTGTCTGACTCCATGCCTTCCTCTTCCTGCCATCCTGCAGGGCAACCCATCAACCCCCATGGCCGCATCTACCCTGAGGAGATGATCCAGACGGGCATCTCGCCTATTGACGTCATGAACAGCATTGCCAGAGGCCAGAAGATCCCCATCTTCTCCGCAGCCGGCCTCCCACACAACGAGGTAGGCCCGGCTCCTCCCAGGAGCTGCTTCTGCAAGGGAGATGGGGGCAGCAGGGGCAGAGAGCAGGCACTGTATTAGCATCAGAGCAGCTGCCGGTTGTGAGCTGGTCACCGAGTCCCGCAGACGCCGGCACCTGCAGGTATTGGTAGCCGAGTCAGGTGTGTCTGCGGGACCCTGCACCAGCAGAGCGGGGCCGAACGTGCAATGCTTAACACCCTCCAACCCCCCATTGCACTGAACCAGCTGCAATAACAATACCCCAGAGGAAACCCTCACGTCAGGGCTCCTGGGCTCTGATGCTGACCCCTGCGACAGAAGGGGAAAGCCATGCCTCTGCTCTGTGCCTCAGTCTCCCCAGCTGTAACATGGGAACAATGGTGCCTGAGCCACCTGCGTATAGCAGCTATCCCAAAAGCTCTGAGACACTGTGATGGAAGGAGAGCGTCGTGCTCTCTGTCCGCTTCGGAGTTAGTGGGGTCCTACATCCCAGAGGCAATCTCTTAGGGCAGTGATTTTCAACCAGGGTGCCTTGAGATCCTTGCAAGGGTGCTGTACATAGAGTGCTGTACACAGGGCATAGGGTGCCCCGGCTAGGTGTGCAAACACGATTCACAAGAGAAACCCAGAGGTTTCGAACAGAAATCCATAGCTGTGGGCTTTCTGAGTTCTTTGCAGCAGAAAAACAGCTCTGTTATTTTTCTGTAGGCAAAAAAACAAGTGAAAACTAAGAGCTGGCATTTTCTGAGGGGGGCTGTGAATCTATCCAGGGTGCCTGGGGGCTATCCAGGGAACCCTCAAGTATATCCAAGGGCCCTCAAGTATATCTAGGGTGCCCTGAGTCTATCCAGGGGCCCTTGAGTTGATCCAGGGGAGTCTTGAGTCTATCCAAGGGGACCCTCGAGTCTATCCAGGGTGCCCTTGAATCTATCCAGGGGGCCCTCGAATCTATCCAGGGTGCCTTGAGTCTATTCAGGAGGACCTTGAGTCTATCCAGGGTGCCTTGAGTCTATCCAGGGGGTCCTCAAGTCTATCCAGGGTGCCTTGAGTCTATTTAGGAGGCCCTCGAATCTATCCAGGGGGCCCTCGAATCTATCCAGGGTGCCTTGAGTCTATCCAGGGGGCCATCAAGTCTATCCAAAAGACTTTGAGGCTGTCCAGGGAAACCTCGAATCTATCCAAGGGGACCTTGAGTCTATCCAAGGTGCCTGGAGCCTATCGAGGAGACCCTCGGGTCTATCCAGGGTACCTTGAGTCTACAAAGGTTGAGAACCGCTGCCTTAAGAGAACCGAGCTGGTGCTGCTGGACCTCTCCCTCGGCCACGTGTGCTGAGCTGGGCACGGCCCTGCACAACCAGTCAGCTCGGGCGCTGGCGCCGTGGGGGCTGAAATGCCAGGCCGTGCCCCCTGCTCCCCGCCGCGGTCCCCGGCACTGCTGCGAATGCGATGCATTGAGCGGATCCATCCGTGCAGCCGAGCAGCAGGCGTGTTGGCCCCCTCTCTCCTCCTGCGCCAGCCCCACACGCAAAGCTGGGGCATGAGGCTGGGCTGCAGCAGGGTGGAAACCGTCCTGACGGATGGGGAGTGACAGGCGAAAGGTAATATCATAAAGTCGGGGGCTAGTCCGACGCAGGCGAGCCAGCGGTGCGTGGAGCAGGGGAGCTGGGAGCGTGGCAGGCTGAGATTGGATGGCTGGTCCTCTCCCCTGGGAGTGGAGGGGGGGCTCTAGGGCATCTGCTTCAGGCCTGAAGGGCTTGGTCATGGCTTTGCAGAGGGCTAAAGCTGCAGGAAGGATAGGGCTCCTCTGTGCTCTCCGGTCATCCCTTCCCTGGGGGTCTTCTGCATCAACCCAGAGCTCCCCACTGGCTTCATTGAAGCCTGGGCGTTGGGGAAAGCGATCTCTCCCCAGGTCAGGCTGCTAGTGCCTCCAGGACCACCCCATCCTCTCCCTAGCAAGGGAAACCTCAAGGACTTTGCTCCTTTAAGCCCTCTGTCCCCGACCAGGGGGCAGGGAGCTGTCCTGATTGCCCAGGTACGTGCAGGAGCAGGGGACCGCAGGCATGCAAGCCCCCGCAGACATGCTTGTATGCACACATATGTACACGCACATGGTCAGGGAGGAAGGGAACAGTGGGCATCTGATCACACAGGCATGTGCCCACGTGCACCAGCACACACACAGGACAGGGAACTCCCTGTGGCAGGGGGGTGGGAGGTGAGCTAAAACAGGCACACATGCTTGTACGCATGCTGGTGCACACAGCCCCCGCAGGGGTTGCGGGGGTGGGCTCATGCACACGCACACGCATGCATGCACAACCTGCCACGCACACACAAACAGGTGGTCCTGTGCACCAGGGGCTAGTGGAGCTCACGCACACACATATGCCCACAAGCAAGTGACCCCATGCACGGGGTGGGTGGGGAGACGGGTCCAGGCTGCAGAAGTGAGGGCTCCAGAGCGGGAGCCAGACTCCAGCCCTGGATCGGGGCCCTTCCTTATGTGCTGACCTCTCCTCTTTCCCCCCCCACAGATTGCTGCACAGATCTGCCGGCAGGCCGGGCTGGTGAAGAAGTCCAAGGACGTGATGGATTACCATGAGGAGAGCTTTGCCATTGTCTTTGCTGCCATGGGTGTGAGTCCATGCAGGGGTGGTGGCTGGGGGCACCGTGCTGGCTCAGGGGTGCCCTAAGGCATGGGTGTTTGCTGGCAAAGCCCCCCACCAGCTCACCCTGAGCTGACCACCCCCTCAGGGAGGACCCAGCTGCCCCCCGCTTCTGCCTGCAGCACAGGTCACTCATGCTACGACCCTGCAGCAATGCGGGCCAGCCTCCCTGCCTCTGCATGCCGGGGGCATCGTGCGTGGTCCATTAGGGGCAGGGGAGGGCAGCTGGGTCTGTGGGGAGGCTGGGCAGGTCCCAGGGCTGGCACAGTCTTCGCTGTGCCCCAGGGGCTCCATCAGCAGTATCAAGTGCTTATCCCCCACCGTGCAGCCAGCTCTGCTCCCTGCCTTCCCCCCTGCCAGCTGCAGGAACCACAGTGCCGGCCACCCCAGCGCCCACGGGCACCCAGCGGGACACGCCGAGGTGCTTTGTGTGATGCAGCCACTCACCGCGCTCAGCAGCTGCACCCTTGGGGGGGGTGCATGTATATGGGTGTGAGCATGTGTGCGTGCGTGTGTGCAAGCATGTGTGTACATGCATCTCTGTACATATCTATGTGCCTACATACAGGTGCTCATGGATAAGTGTGCATGTGTGTGTGTGTGTGAGTGTGCATATGCATATGCATGCATGTGTGCATGTATGTGCATGCATCTATGTGCATATATATGGGCATACATGTGCATGCTCACGTGTAGGTGTGTATGTGCGCAAGCATGTGTGTGCATGCATCTATTTGCATATATACATGCATATGTATGCGTGCGCATGGGTGTCTGCATGTATGCATGCATGTGTGTGTGTGTGTGCATGTATGGGTGTGCATGCATCTATCTATGTGCATCTATATGTGCATACGCATGTGTGCTCACGGGTATGTGTGCATGCGGGAGTGCATGTGTGTTCATGCATCAATCTGTGTATGTACGTGCATATGTACATGTGCTCATGGGTGTGTACATGCATAGACACATAGGTGTGTATTTATTTGTGTGTTTGTGCACGTGCATGTGTGCAAGCCCCTAGATCATGCACAAGCAGGAAGAGGGCAAAAGAATGCAAAGAGCAGGGGCTGAGCTGTGGGCCTGGAGCCAACCCTATCCCCGCCATCCGCTTCCCGAGTTCAAGCCACTTCCTGGCCCCCTGCCTCAGTTTCCCCTCCTATAAAATGGGGGCAGAGAGACTGACACAGGTACATGCACACACACACATGCCATGGGCCTCTGGCAGGTGAACATGGAGACTGCCCGCTTCTTCAAGTCGGACTTCGAAGAGAACGGCTCCATGGAAAATGTCTGCCTCTTCCTCAACCTGGCCAACGACCCCACGTGAGTGCCCCCCTTCCTTGCACCCCACCCCCAGCAGAGTGCAAACCCCCAGAGCAGGGTGCCTACACACCCCTGCTGCTGGGACCCTGGGCCCAACCTGGCCCTGGGCCTGCTCACCCTGCCCCGGGGTAAATCCGGAGCAAGAGATATAGCTCGAGGGTAAGGGGATGGCCGAGCAGTCTGGGCCCAATCCAGCATCTGCCGCTCCCTGTGTCCTCCGTGGCAGCCAAGGGTGCTCAGCACTTTGCACGTGCCCAGCCCCACACCTTGCCTGGAGGCAAGACACCTGCAAGGAGACCTGGTGCATTGGAGTCGGAGCATCTGGCGGGGGACTCCCCAGGTGCCCCGCGGGGCCTGAGCGCGCAGCGCTGGGCTCAGGTACATTGTCGAAAGCTAACGGCACCGCTGCCTGCTGCTGAGCAGACTCAGCCATGCTCCTGGCATGGTGGGGATCATGGCCCCCCTACTGCTGCTTGCAAGCGGCGCTCCTCCCTCCAGCCCGGGGCTCCGCGTAGCAGCCTGTGGCAAAGGGGGCAAGGCTCCTCTCAGCCCCTCGGGCAGGGGAGGGTGGTCCCACAGCCCCGTCGCCCCAGGGCAAGGGAGGCTACAGAGGCCACCTTCTGCCTCCCTCCCACGCAGGATCGAGCGCATCATCACCCCCCGCCTGGCCCTCACCACGGCCGAGTTCCTGGCCTACCAGTGCGAGAAGCACGTCCTGGTGATCCTCACGGACATGAGCTCCTACGCCGAGGCCCTGCGGGAGGTCAGTGCGGCACCGGGAGGTGCAGGGACCAGAGCTGGGCACCGGGTTCGAGGTGCGCACGCCCCAAGGATCCCTTCTGCTTTGCTTACAATTCCTGTCTTCATCATCCCTGCTGAATTGTTCGCCTTTTTGACGGCTGCCGAGCTGAGGCTTTTAGCGACCAGCCGTCTTTCCTGCCCAAATGCGGCCGTGATCTTGTAAGGTCCCCTCCAGCCCCTAATATCTATGAATCTATTCCCACAATGCCCAAATGTCCCGACCCCGTGGATCCTGGTCTCCTAGTCCAGCTCCTCTGCCTCCGGTCAGGCCCGATGCGCCGCTAGAGACGTGCACGGCCCATACGGTGCCGAGCCGGGCTGAGTCCGTGCTCTGCTCGTCCCTGCAGGTATCGGCCGCCAGAGAGGAGGTGCCTGGGCGCAGGGGCTTCCCCGGCTACATGTACACGGACCTGGCCACCATCTACGAGCGGGCAGGGCGCGTGGAGGGCCGAAACGGCTCCATCACCCAGATTCCCATCCTGACCATGCCCAACGACGGTGAGCCAGGGGCGTGGTGGGTCCGGCCCCAGCGGCCCCGACAGGTTGCAGCTGGGGAACAACCTCGGTGTGGTGCTTCAAGAAAGGGATGGTCCCCGAGCCCAGAATAGCTCATTTCGGTGGCTTTTCAGTTCAGCAACCCCCCCCCGGCCGCTTTGCACGGGGTCAGCTCACAGCCAGGTTTCTTGGTTTGGGTTTTGGGGCTGAGCGGTGAAATCAGCCGGTCCTCACGGGGCTGGTGCTACCGAGGGTGCACGGGGTCCTGCTACAGCTTGCAGAGGCGCGAGCTGGAGCTGGCCTCTCCTTGCCTCCGGAGCCGGGATGCTGCGCTGTGTCTATCACCTCGCCGCCATCCTGCTCCATGGGCCTTGAGGCTGGCTGCAGGCTCAGGCTCCTCCACGCCGCCTGGGCTGTGCATGGAGCAGGGCTGGGGTCCGGGCGGGAGCAGGGAGGAGGCATTGCCCTGGCCTCAGGGGCTGTGGGACCCATCTAACCCCCCTCCTGCAATGGGCAGTCCTTGCACCATTCCCCTTAGATGTGCAGCAGCTGCCCCGCTGGGCTGAGTTGCACGCGTGCCCGGGTTGGTTGAGGGCTGTGCGCTGGGCGTTGTGTGGGGGTCCCCGAGGAGGTGGTCGACATGCCCCAAGAGCTAATCCTTGCTCTGCCCTTCCCTCCTCAGACATCACTCACCCCATCCCCGACCTGACGGGCTTCATCACCGAAGGGCAGATCTACGTGGACCGGCAGCTGCACAACCGACAGGTCCCGGATGCCAGCTCCCTCCCTCCTCTCCCCGCGCGGCCGAAGGACAAGGGTGCTGGGCAGAGGCAGGATAAGCCCTGCAGCGCCAAGCTGGAGGAGCTTTGCCTGGGGTGCTCTCTCTGAGAGGGGAAATGCAAGAGCCTGCAGCTGTGGGGTGTGAAGGGCCTTAGCTGGCCCCTAGTAGCCTCTCTATGGGATGCTGCAGGCTGAATTACAGTCCCAAGGGTGCGGGACAGAGTCTCTTGCAGACTCAGTTGTCAAGAGGATGATGGTTGGGAACGAAAGACAGCGGCATGCAATGCTGACCCTATCACTCCCCCTCATGAGCTGCCCATGCCTTGAGCCCTCTTGCAGGACCCTTTGGGACCGGCTGGGAGAGGGACCCACAGGGTGAATGGCATGGCTGCATTGCAATGTGGTGCCCACACATCCACATAGCTCCCATCCTGCCAGCTCGGGCCCCCGCGGCCACCCCATCCCGACAGTCAGGGGCTCAGTTTGCACTAGCCCAGCCCTGGCCCCGCTTCCCGGGTGCATTCGGCATGCCGGGTGCTGCCGTGACCCAGGACGGGGCCTGCACAGCCGCAGCAGCAAGTGCAATACAGCCAGGCTGGGCCAGGCTTCAGGAAGGAGGTGGGCAGATTGGAAAGTGCCCGAGGCAGAGCAACACAAATGATCAGAGGCCTGGCAGCAAGATGCACGAGAACAGCTGGAGGAGCTGCGGCGGGGGCTGAGTGCGCAGAGGAGAGGATGACAAGTGTGCAGATGACACCAAGCTGGGGGGAGTCGTGGACACGCTGGAGGGGAGGGCTAGGATTCAGAGTGACCTTGGCACATTGGAGGTTTGGGCCAAAAAAGGAAATGGGTTGATGGAGTCTGCAGAAGAGAAGACCGAGGGGGATTGCATAGCAGCCTTCACCTCCCTGCAGCGGGGTGTACAGGGGGTGGGACTCGATGTGACTTCCTGAGGTCCCTTCCCACCCTCGTTGTCTACGTTTCTGTGACTAATGTGCTCTCTGCTGTCACAGATCTACCCCCCAATTAACGTCCTGCCCTCTCTGTCCCGGCTGATGAAGTCGGCTATCGGGGAGGGCATGACCAGGAAGGATCACGGTGACGTTTCCAACCAGCTGGTGAGCGCCGCAGGGCCCCGTCCTGTCCCTTCTCCCCTTGCCCCAAACCTTCTCCCGGCGAAGACTTGTGGCTGGCAGACAGGTCGGGTGGTCTGGTGGGGTCACAGCTCCAGCAGAAGCTGGGGTCACTCCCCACCTCTGCCACATACTGTCTCCGTGGCCTCGGGACTCTCACTTAGCTGCCCCATCTGTGAAATGGGTCCAGGAGCCTTGCCCTGCCTCACCCTGCCCCTCCCTGCCCTGCAGTACGCGTGCTACGCCATCGGGAAGGACGTGCAGGCCATGAAGGCGGTGGTGGGCGAGGAGGCGCTCTCGGCCGACGACCTGCTCTACCTGGAGTTTCTGCAGAAGTTCGAGAAGCAGTTCATCGCCCAGGGTGAGGAGAGGGTTCATCGCGCAGGCACCTGTATTGCAGGCCAGGGCAGGGAGGGGGCAGGGATGTGACCAGGGCCGTGCAGGAGATGCCCGCGGCAGAGAGCAGCGGCAAGAAAGTCACAGTCAGAGGAAAGAGGGACCTGCAGGGTCCCATCCAGCCCAGCCCCTGCCTGCGGTAGGATCAGGCCTGTCCAACCCAGCCCAGACAAACCCCGTGTCCGACCTGACATCGCCCCTGCCCCCAGGAAAGCAGAGCATCGCTCTGCAACCTCGAACCCAGATCCGGCCTCACGGAAAGGGAAGCTCCCTGGGCCTTTTCTAGCCCCTACAGGCATCCCTGTCCCCACAGCCTTTCTCCTGGGCTGCATATTTGCTCCCTAGCACATCCCGGAGGGGTAAATCCCACCACTGCCGTGTCCTAGAGCCCCCCCATGCTCACCGCGCCACGCTGCCACGCTCCCCAGGTCCCTACGACAACCGCACCGTCTTCGAATCGCTGGACATCGGCTGGCAGCTGCTGCGCATCTTCCCCAAGGAGCTGCTCAAGCGCATCCCCGAGAGCATCCTGGCCGAGTACTACCCGCGGGAGGGCCGGGGGCCGGGCTCGCAGCAGACCGACACCGCCCTGTGATGCCTGCCCGGCCCCAGGGTGCAGGTGGGGGTACCGAGGCACCCGGCAGCGTCCCCGGGGAGCACGCTGATGTGAAGAAACCACCTAATTTTCACCGGAGTGGGTCGTTCCCGGGTTCCCAAGTGGGTGGGTGGGAGGCAGGGGTGGGTCCAGAGGGGTGCAAGCGCACCCTGCTTTGATTCCTGCTCTACCCAAACTTTGAAGCCTGGGAGAAAAAGCAGCCAGCGAGTCAAGTGCCTTCAGGGCTCTTTATGATTCCTGCTAATCTCTTCACTCGGTGAATGGCCCTCTCTCCTTTTTGATGCCCTTGATGTGCTCCCCTGTTCAACCTCTCTTTTCTTCTGCAGCTTTGCAGTCTCTTAGCCATGCCTGGGAGCTTCTCTCTTCTCTTTCCCAGCCCTGCAATCTGCTTTGAGCTCTAGCTAAAAACCTTCCCTTCATCATGTTAAAGTCAGGTGTAGAAATGACTGACAGTGGCAGATTGGAGGCACTGTCAAGATGTTCAAAACAGTGAGAATTTGTTCTGTGAATCTGAATGAGAGACGTACAATCAGCTATGATAATTATAGACTAGCGACACAATATCTTTGGACTATTTGGACTCTTTTTTTTTCTGGCGTGGTGCGTTGTGTTTTTTTAAACTTAACGTATCATCTAGCACATCAGCGCACGTTCCAATACTTCTGCGTGGTTTTGCTTTGATCTTACGCGGAAGACTCTAGCGCCAGCCCCCTCGTGTAGTAGGAAAGTTTCTTGTTTCTCTTTAACGGGAGCAAAATAGGTGTTGCTTTCTATGCGATGATGCACCGCACCCCCTGCACCCGGTTTACACACCCCTAGTGCTGCCCTTAGTGGCAAAGAGGTTGTACGGTGCAGACACATCCCACGCTCTTTGCATTGGGGCTTTCCAGCTCTGAGAGCCACCTCAGGGCAAGTGAAGGGCCTGTCCATGCGTCCCCAGCTGTAGGGATCCCTGGGAAGCGGTCCCCTGGGCTCTGAGCTGGCAGGAGGCTGGAGGGAAAAGTCTTTGGAGGCATCCCTGTCCCGTGGGGGCAAGGGGATGCAGGGGCTTTGCACCCCCAGGACTCGGACTACACAACCCTCCCCAGTGGGACGGCGAGAAGAGCTGCACCCGCGCCTCCCCACTGCCCTCTGGCTCCTGCCCCCGTCCAAGCCGGACAACCCCTGGCTGCTCCTGGCCAGGATTGCTGGTCCCCTAGCTGGACCCACAGGGAAAGGGCACCTGCAGCCTCCTCCCTCCTGAGCTGGCCTGCCTGCCTGTGCCTCTGGTCCCAGTATTTCCAGTGCGGCCACAACCCGTGGCCAAACAGAGCCTTGCATCTGCACCTTTCCCTGCTGCTGAATACCTTCTGCTCCTGCCACCGGCCTCGACCGGTGCAACCAGAAAGCACCTCTTCGACCCCGCCATGGGCTTGGCCCCAGGACAACTGAACCGCCCTCGGCAAAAAGAGACTGGGAAAAATCGAGCTTCTTAATGGGGGTGCTGGATGCCAGGTGCAGGGCAAGGATTTCAGCACTGGCCCATGCAAAGGGGGGGCGCGATTCTCCCGCCGCTCCCTGCTTCTCAGCCTGTCCCCGGGCACTGCCTGTGCCTCACCCGCCCCTGGGGCTTCTCCAAACTGGGGGGATGCAGGCACTTCCCCTGCGGTCCCCAGCTGGGGTGAGAAGGGGCACGGAGCTGGGGGGGGAGCGCGTGCCCTCCGCGCCTGGGGGATGGAGGAGCTGCGTCAAGGAGTGAGCCACACTGGGACGCGCTTCTCGCTTGAGGTTTTGCATTGCTGCTGCCAGCAGGTAGGAAGCATTGACTCATCATGGAGACGGGGCATCGGCCAGCTCAGACCAACCCTCCTCTAAAAACGCTTGGTGAAAGCGAAGCCTGACGCCGCGCACACGTCACCCCGAACCTGCCGGCGGGGCAGCAGTCCTGCTTCTATACGAGGGTGTTAATACACCATGCCCCAGCTGCAGAGAAGGCAAAACCCCCACATCTGGACCAGTCTGAGCACGGAGGAAAGTCCCTTCCCTTAGTCTTGCATCTTGCTTCCTCTGTCCATCCTGGCTTCTGAGTGAGGAAGCCTTGGTCCAAGCACCAGCCCGGGTCCCCTGCACCTGGGCTGCCTTGACCCCTGTGCCCCAGCCCTCCCGCTGCTGACTCGGGTC